>OZ038487.1:82470990-82493490 GCA_964036315.1 Acanthosepion esculentum
ATTTATATATTATTTTTATTAATACATACATGTATGTATATGTACTTAAAAATGAAGTAGAAATTGATTCCTTAAATTTAGTTATGAAGAGACATATTACTAAATAAAATAATATTGTTTTTCACTTACAGCAAATTTTACTAGTAATTATGTGAGTAAAATGAAAAAAAAAAGATACTGACCGCGCCTAAATTGAAGACATTTCTTTTTGAATAATACAATCGAAACAAAGGTGTCTTTTATGAAGTTTATCTAAAGTTATGCGTTTAGTGTTGTAAAATTTCCCAGCCATTTAGCAATTTTGCTCGACATCGTCTCACGGGGAAACAACGACAACAAAATTAAAATCTATTCTAGCCTTAATGCAATTTATTGTGTTCGCACTGAAATCATATTAGATCTTCACCATGGGCAATCACAAAGAGCAACCGGCTTCAGACAGTTGGGTAGAGACGAAGGACGTTGTTCAATATTAAAGTAATATATTCCCATGCAAACGATTTGATTCGCAGACGAATTTAATCGCCGAAGAGCAGTTAAACTTTAATAGTTGTCTTTCCTAGTATCTTTTTTTTATTTTGCATAAAGAATCGTTAATAATTTCTAAACATAGTGCGTGTGTTGATTCAGAGAAAAGATGGTCAAATTTCAACACATTATTTTTCTTAATTTTTAATTGTAAGGCTTGCTAACCTTGAAAAGGGCGAATACACATAGAGGGAAGTTTATTTTTTTTTTTTACCTCTGTGGAAAGTTTGAAGATAATCGCATTCAGACGGCCTTTCTCAAAGTATTCCTGATCCTTGATATATAAATATACTTTCTTTTCCTGTTGAATGGGTGTTGGCACATATATACTATAACTAGTTGACGAAAGTTTGCTTGATGCTTAAACGCAATATTCAGTCCATCTGATGGCCATTCGGTATTGACTTCAGTGACTTCTTTTATATTTACATACGCTCTATCCCTTATATTGAGCATTGTTACCCATAAATATAGCATACCTTAAAAGTATATTTTTTATCATATATATATATAGTATATGTGCATATACTTATATTTTTTATCATACCCATATCTATCTATCTATCTATCTATCTATCTATCTATCTATCTATCTATCTATCTATCTATATATATATATCTGATAAAATATAGTTCTTAAGGGATGCTATACTTATGGGAAATCATCATCATCATCATCCTGTCTTTTGTAATTGTAGTGGGGTCCTAATGCAGGATTCACACTGAATCTCCTCCACAACAGTCTATCAATCGCTGGAAAAAGTGATAGTATAAAAAGAGTTTTGCTTATTGTGAAGTCCTTCGTGGCCGAGCGGTAATGCATGGATGATCAAATGGTAATTTCCTACAAAGTGGGGACGCATGTGTGATCCCTCCTGTAGGATAAGTTTTCTTTTCTTAGGCTTTACGAATGCGCAGGCCCATAGAAGTAATACACACCCTTTTATTAATAAGAACGGGGCGTCTATTTCAAATAAGAAGTGTCCACTATAATAATAATGTTGAATTAAAAATAAATCCATTAATTCTTTAAAAATACACACACACACACACACACACACACACACACACACACACACACACACACATATATATGGGATAATGAGATATAATTTTTTATCAAGAACAATTTTATGGGAAAGAAGTATGACAAAGTTGAAAAAGTTTTCGTGTGACGCATTTTAGTTCTAAAAAATCCCAGCGTCTTTCATTTATGCGCATTGTAAACTTAGTTCGATGAAATCTTAATGGACGAAACCTGTCACATGAAAACAATTCCACTTTGCCATACTTCTTTCCCCTAAACACACACACACACACACACACACACACACACACACACACACACACACACACACACACACACACACACACACACACACACACACACACACAGAGTATTCATAACCTAGTCCTTTTTAATTGGTTAAAATATATTCATTAAAAGAATGATTATTCTAATTTAAATTAATATGTAAAGAAAGGAAAGTGAAAGAAACATTACATAAAGAATATGGTGAAAAACTTGATATTATTGATGCATTATAAACAATTTAATAACCAAAGGAAACATCTACACCTATATCTTAATAATGATTTAAAATATCTTTATTAATTACTATAACCTGTAATTGGATTTCATACTCTACCACCACATTTCAATAAATTTCAACGGGGATTTTGGTCCACTCCCTTTTGTTGGGGTCTTCAGGTTCTTATTATTCGTGCCTTTAGTAGTTTACAAAAATTCTCATTTGGTTTAAGCTTTACTGGATTGACCGCTCTTAAACACTTCCATATTGTCTATATATGACCCCAATTTGGCACATTCTGGGGGTAATTATGTTCCATCCCAAGTTTTTCTGCTTACTGATATGTTTGTCCAAATTCTGAATATACTGTTCTTCCTTCATGATTCTATCCACTTTAAGTAAGCTAGCAGACCCACTGATTGAAAAACTAGGTCCATAGAATAATGTTGTCAACGGCATGCTTGGCTGTTGAACAGTGATCTTTGAGTTAAAAGGTTTACTTCGTCACTGGCAACATCCTAGTGCACAAAAATCTCTCTTTTTGTTTCATCTGACCAAAGAATTGATGACCAAAAGTTTGAATCCTTATAAAAGAATGACACTTTGTAAAATCGAGACCAGCGTTCACATGCTTGGCTTTGAGCAGTAAAGTCTTGTTTTGTTATGTTCTATGAAAGTTAGCGTTATGTAATGTTCATCAGAGTATTTTCTAAGATATGTTGTTTTATACCATAGCCATTGAAATCAGCCAAAATATCCATGATGGTGATTATTAAACTGTTCTTGGCCTCTCTAAACGAAGAGATGCCATGTTTTTTTTATCCCCGTTCTTTGAGGATGGAGTAGACACTCTTCAGTTTCTTGATAATTCTGAAATTGGCACTTGAAATTGCTTGAATATAGATTCGTAACCTTTCCTCTCAATGTGGGTAGTTATCATCTTTAACTTGTGCTTCGCATTAAGTTCCTTCGGCGACTTATTTCTTTTTAACGAGAAATGACTAAGATTGCAAACGCTACCATCTATGTAACTCCAATCCTGAAGCACCCGACACTACTTTACCGTAATAACCTTGTTTACATTTGTTTTAAAAGAATTTTCTAACATAAAAGAGACAAATGCTTATTTCAAATCTTGCTTTGTCTACTATAAAAAATAACCCAAAAAGATTCAGAATATCTGTGATTGATACAATGCCAGAACGGCATTCGAAACGCTTTGGAGATATCTCTCTAACCAAGACCTTAAGAATATAATCAAGGACTGTCTGTATTCCATTACATGTTATTGTGGTAAGTTATAAAAGGGCTAAACCAACTGTCACCTAATGATAAAAGTGGGGAAGATCCAAAAACCAAAATGTTGCGAGCATAACCAAGATAAGCATAAAAGTTCAAATGGAAGGGCATATAATAATTCCTCATTTAAAGCATTTCTATATAAATAATATATCTGTCCACAACTGTTCATATATATCAGTATGCTAACAAGTCTCTATTCTCATATATATACTGATGTTTATAAAGCACTAGTAGGCTTCGCCCGCTCGCTTATCGCTTAGTAAAGTAAGATATATGCACTACTTCAATCTTTGAAACAACAATTTTGAATAAACATCTCATTCATAAATTGGCTTGTTATAGTTAAGGAAAGTTGTACAAATAAATGCCAACTTGTTGAAGGCCAACTAAAATGCAAATTTCAAACACATTTCTGAACTATAAAAGAAAATATTCCTAAACAGAACTATTTTTGATATGGAAATCAAAACTGTCCTTGAATAAAATAACACGAATGAAGGACAGTTAATTAATGAAATATACTTTAAAAAAAATCAATATGCAAATTAGTTAAATCTGAATAGTGATACCACCTAGAAGTAGATAATTTATAATACAGATATGGAGCGCATACGTACAAAAAACGCATTTATTTATCATCTCTCAGTCGCGTCTCTGTCTTTGGCAGACTGCGCTCAAAGGCAGCTTCGTCAAAGGACATAGTCGCAACTGAGGAAAATTATACTGAGAGATGACCAGCCCTGGGGAAGTGCCGCCCGAGGCCGCGCCCTCTTATTGTACCAGAGAGGTATCAGTGGTCGCACCGAGGGCAGCGTAACCTTCGGATGCGAGGGCTCGGGCAATTTTTGTTCCTCGCCCGGATGTATGCGCACGAGCTGCCCACAATAGATCCACATTGTTTCACAACCTGACCTCGTGGGGGCTGAGTAAATACCAAATTACTCTAAAGTAATTTGTAACACCCTATTTATCATCTCTCAGTCGCGTCTCTGTCTTTGGAAGACTGCGCTCAGGGGCGGCTCCGTCAAAGGACAGAGTTATTGTTGTTATTTGATCATTTTGTGAAGAGGATCAGGGTATTCTGGACATAGGAATCAACATTCCATAGAGACTGTCCGTTTCACGCATGAATATGATCCTCAGACAAAGTCTACATCTATCAATCTATGTATCTGCCTGTCTATCTATCTATCTAGCTAAGGTTGTGTGTGTGTGTGTGTGTATCTGAGATAGAGACAGAGAGAGAGAGAGAGAGAAAGAGAGAGAAAAAGAGAGAGAGAGACAGAGTGCTAGAGATAGATATGGTACATTTTTAAGTGTACATTATTTTTTGCCACCCTAGATGAAATTATCATCTAAATTTGGTTATGGGTTGTATGTGCTTCACCACTGGATTAAGGGTACTGACAAGAAGGTTGATTATGTATAAAATCTTTGTCGTACAAAAATAGTACTTCGTAATCATATGGAGGCAGCTTACTGAAATACATTTTTCCTATTTCCTTTCTGCATATATATATATATATATATATATATATATATATATATATATATATATATATATATATATATATATATATATATGTATATATATATATATATATATATATATATATATATATATATATATGTGTCTCTGTGTGTGTTTGCTTTGAAATTTGAAGCTATTTATAAAACAGTGATAAATATCAGTGATGTCGATATAAACAGTATGCCACAGGAAGCAAAACTGCATGACAGTTTCACGTCTTTAATCGAGAATCAGAATTGTGCATGCAATCATCTATCCATTTGTATATATATATATATATATATATATATATATATATATATATATATATATATATATATATATATATATATATATGTATGTATGTATGTATGTATCTATAGATATACCGGGTGTAACACCAGAATTGTCCAAATTGTGTAAGAGCATAATTGTCCAGCCCACATAATGACATTTAACCATTTTTATATCATTTGTTGTAAGAATCACTGAAAAACTCTTTGAGTTATTCAGCTAAAAAAGATCAGGTTAAAATTGTTTTGTGTCAGACCTATTTTCTTCCCAAATGACCAATGGTGAGAGGAAAAATATAATTCAGTAATTGTACCAACATTCATACTCATCTTCAAAGTCCATTCAAAAACTATTAAGAGAACTGAATAATTTTAAAAAAGAGGGAACAGTAGAAAGGAAAACTGGATCTGGAGGTCACAATAGAAAGGGGGATCATCATTTCAACTAAAGAGCTCAATTAGAAAAGATCCAACTAATTTCCTAAGACATTTGGCACGGGAGAGAGCTGTTTTATCTGTGACAGTCCAAAGAGCAGTGAAAAAAGATTTGGAAATGTAATCGTACGTGAAACATGTGAGGCACCTTGTTACTCCAGAAAGTTAGAAGGTTAGAGTGGGTAAAGATCAGCTTGAATAAGTTGGAAAATGATCCTGGAAAAATGAATGTATATTTGAAGTCTATTTCAATACTTCATGAGCTATGATTTATTAATGATGAACATTTTCATTTATGATTGATTTAATCGCGATACTTTTGTTAAGCTCAAATTATTATCCAGTAATATTATAAATACGTCGGAGAATTCCAGTAAGATATTTTTTAATCATTTCTAAGAGCTTAATCGAACAATTGGACAAATTTGCTGTTACACGATTTGATCTATATGTATCGAGTTGCTGAAAAGTCCACTGCTTGATCAAGGACCCGTCCCAAATAATTTTAATCATTGTTTGGAAAACAACCTCCCATATATATATATATATATATATATATATATATATATATATATATATATATATATATATAGTGAGAGAGAGTGAGAGAGAAGAAAGGAGAGCGAAAGATTTTATTATTCACAGACATGAAGAAATGTATAGCACCCACTGCTCGCCTAACTGAAATAAAATTAGTAAAACTTAAAAACTTCTGCATTACATTTTGTCCGTTTGTTTATTGTGTGTGTGTGTGTGTGTGTGTGTGTGTGTGTGTGTGTATGCGTTTGTATTGAGAATAACCTCAACCATAATTAAAGCTTTCACTTGTCCTGATTAATTCATTCGTTCTAATTAAACTAGTGTTTATCATTTTTCTTTCTTTCTGTTTTATTTACTATTGTCTTTCTTAATTCAATTCTTTATTCTTTCTTTAATTCAATCGTTATCATTATTTCAATTTCTTTTTACTGAGAACTTTGGTCTTTTTATGTATTTTTTTATATATACAGATGTGCGCACGTTGTCTTTTCTCTTTTTCCCTTTTCTTTCTATTTTTCTTCTTTCTTTGATATTTCTTTCGTTCTTTTGTCTTTTTCTTTCTTTGTATCTTTTAACTTTTCTCTCATTTTCCACATCTTTCATTTTCATGTATCTTTCAACCTGTTTCATTTACTCATGTCTTCATTCTCTACCTTTTTTCTCTTCATCATCGCTCTCGCATCATCATCTCGCCCCACTTAACTCTGTTCCTCACTCTTTCACATGCTATTTAAATTCCCATGAATAAAGCATAATACGGCGCCCTTCAAATGGGTTAACAGAGGGCAATGATGGCACATTTTCCCGTCTGTTTGCTCGGCTTGCCTTTGTATAAACTGTTCATTTATTGTATTGCATACGTTACTTCGCGTTGCGTTTGCGTTGTGTGTTTTTTAATGCAGGGTTTGTCAGCTACAGTCCGTCTAATTGTAGATGTCAGATTATCAATCCACGTTTTTGTACTTTTTGCCATTTTTTGCCATTCAACGCCCATCGCAGTGGCGAATAATGAACGGTTGAACAATAAAACAGAGAAGGGGGCACTACGTAATTCTACATTAAAAAAGAAACCAAAATACTCGACAAAGGCTGTACGTTTACTTAAGTATGTGCGTGATTAGATAGAGAGACGAGGGAGAGTGGAAGTAAAAGAGTAGAGGAAAAAAAGCATATTTCATATTTGGACACAGTGTGAGACCTTAAAATTTTTCTCTTTTATTTCTTCTTCCATCTAGTTTACTTTTTTTTCTCTCCGTCTCTAACACACACGCATAAAAATATTGTTCAATGAAGCGTAGGATTAGTTAAACCCATACAATGACTGACAGCAACAATCAGACATCAATTTTTTATGAAAGAAGTTTACGTCTGTATATGTAACGCACTGGTTCAGATGGGAATACTTATAAAGCTTCGTTCAATACAAGACCATAACAATGGGAAACTTTTTCGCAGTGGCTTTCTAGACTAGTCTGCTAACCATTGTTCTAATATACATATCTTTGTGTTCGCTTAATTACACAAAACTACTAAGTTTGAAACAGAGCTAGATGAATGAAGCACACAGAAAGAACCGAAAGTATCTGCAGTGATATGCAGGATTGTCTTATAATTAATTTTGGCGATAACAGGATTTTATTACAACTGTTTTAGCATGTATTGGATTAATATGAAAGTGCTTTGTAAAAGTACTTACGCATCCACTCTTTCTGTTGTCAAACTTTGTAGCATAGCAATGGCGAGACATTTTGTGAAGATGCAACGGAATGTCAGCAGAAGTCGATAGACAAATATCATTCATTTATACGCATACGCACAAATTACAAACATATACAAATATTGTGTAGATAAATTAAATACTCGCTAATCAGTGTGTAAGTATATAGACAAATAATGATTTTTGCTTTTGAGCCACAAATAAATTTGTACGTATTTTTTTTCTGGCATTAAACATGTTTCAAGCTATTAAATCTAGCGTCATCAGCTTCATATGGTCTGTGGAGTATCTTGTCATATGATTGCAATCCTTATTATTTGCCATGTTGTCTTAATATGACATTTTTAATTGACAAATGAAACTACTGAATACTATTGCTACGTTAGTGGTGCGATATTTTGCAACTAGCTCAAGGTTACTTTAAGACATTTCACTGGAAAATTCACGCGAATAAAGCTAAAGAAATTATGAAGTGAAATGTTAAGAATAGAGATAATTATAGCCAAATTAATACTTGACTATTAATAAAACATTTTCTCTCGATAAACACAGATTCTATTTCCCTTCTGAGAGATGAAAAAATTGATATAAGTAATTGTTCACTGGTTACAAACAACATATTAATTAGTAAGATTCACATTATTCTCTTCATTACTCCAGATACTTATATTCTACTACGGCAGGAGCACACGTGCAAAAATGAATAAAAAACTTTCATTGAGTTTATAAATATCTCTACATAGGAAAAACTGTGCAGACCTTTTTTTATTTCAAGATAATAATGACGTGCGTGTCTACTGAGCACAATGATGCAAACTTCAATAAACATCTCTCAGAACATTTAGAATAGAAAGCATAAAAGCTTATGAAGGCGTAATAGCGAAACTGGTTTTCAAAGATATTTCGCTTTCTGAGCACCTACACAACCACAATTGCATTGGCTGTCATTTAATGCCAAGAAGAAGAAGAAGAAGAAGAAGAAGAAGAAGAAGAAGAAGAAGAAGAAGAAGAAGAAGAAGCATGTCCGTATTTACAAACGACTCTTTCTTGTCGTTAGTTGGGCTGGGGCGGTGAAGGTGTTTTGAGCTAACTAATCATTGGTTTGTATAAGCAAGACGCCCGAAGGTTATTCTGATGGCCAGCTTCAAGTTTCAACTGTTTTCTCAAAGACGTTGATGAACCGGACCGTTATTAAAAAAAAATAATAAATAAAAAATACACCCTGCCATCCCTGATTCCACCCTTTTCAGTTATACTTTGTTTCTAATCTTCCTGGATAGACTCATTTTTAGAGAAGAAAAGATATTTTTGTTTGTTACACATACCTGGGTTGTCGCACGTGGGTTACATTTGTTTCTCTCAGTTTGAATTTTAGAAGAATAATTGAAAGAGTATACTGTTATGTAATCGCTTTTTTCTTTCTTTCTTTCTTTCTTTCTTTCTTTCTTTCTTTCTTTCTTTCTTTCTTTCTTGTTTGTACCCATGCTTTATTTGCTGTTTTCTTTTTAATTAATAATTTCCCTTTTTGTTTACTTATTTTTATTTGCTCATTAATGTTTTCTCTGATCTATATTATCTTTATTTTCTATTTTTCCTTTTGCTTCAGTTCTTTCTTTCTTTCTTTCTTTCTTTCTTTCTTTCTTTCTTTGCATTTTGAACTTTTTCTGTTTATCGTTTTCCCGTTTTTTCTTCTTTCTTTACACTCTGCCTCCATCTCTTTGTTCGTTACTTTTTTCGATACCGTTTGTCTTCTTTGTCGATCCCCCAGACTTTTCTCTATCATTATCTCCTTTCACTTTACTTTTTCTTCTTCCTGTCTCTTCTGATATTGAATCATGCCTTTATATACCTCAGTGTTTTTGGCCTTCCACTCAACTGATTGTATAAGTTCACAGCTGGGCCTCATTGCACACCCTACCTGTCTATCATCGGCATGACTTGCTAATCGCAATTTTAGCATTTGATGCTCTTTCGCTTGCAACGTTGCTAACGGCACAAGAAAACCAAAGTTTACTATTCAAATAAACATAGTCTGTACAAACCACATCCACACAGGACGTGTTCACATACAAAATATCTATCTATCTATCTATCTATCTATCTATCTATCTATCTATCTATCTATCTATCTATCTATCTATCTATTTTATTCTGAAAGAGAAATATAAATCTTAACTATTGTGTTTGAGTAGCAAAACATTTATCCTTCAGTTAGAGTCATGTTTCATTTTTCCTTAACAACGACGGATATTTTGCGACAAAATGGCGTCATACATGTTTTCTAAATGGGCGAACAGATGAAGGAGATAATTCAGAATTACTGAAGAAAAAAATCGATGAATCAGTGAAATAAATCTTCAGTGATGGGAATTCTAATATATTGTTTGCATCGTCAGTTTTGACCATTACACGCGAAGGTTTTGTCATGTTTATTCAATTTTTTTTTATTATTGTTGTTCTCTGAAGCTAACAGGAATCAAATTATTTACGAATTAGTAACATAGTAGTCACCCGAGAAAAAGTGAGCATGAAGAGGCTAAACATGCGCAGTAACCGGTAAATGTAAACTATAGATCGGACGAGTTAGACAATTGACTCAAATTGACCGCTAGCCGCGTTTCAGAATTGCTCTGAAAATACAGTACATTCGCTTGTTTATAAGTTAAATTTAATGAGCTATGAGTACTTTTCGTAACAGTTTAAAAATACATGATGATAAAAAAATTTAATATTAATCTTTCGTCTAAACATCTTTGTTAACATTTAATAGAATTTAATGTATAATTCGTTTTGTTATTTCCAAAGTGCGCGTTGCTTAAAGCAGAGATAAGAATTATATATATATATATATATATATATATATATATATATATATATATATATATATATATATATATATATATATATAGTGCTGTACAAAAATAAATGAATTCCTAAGATAATATTTAAAAAAATGTCTCTTTTTTTCATATGATTAACAAATCTTAATTTACAACTACTTTCAAAATTTTTTCTAAAACTTGGAATAAAAATATTAACTAAAAATCAAAATGTGCAAATGTAAATGAGCCTTGAGATTTACACTCTGTGTTTTTGTTTTACATGGTTACTCGTGCAAATAATTTTTGTGTACATGTAAAAATCAATTTTTGTGTAATTTTGGTAAATATATCTGTTAAAAAGAGATGTCAAAATTATTTTAATTTTTTCGTAATTTATACGACAATTTATCCATCGCATCCTTCATATATATATATATATATATATATATATATATATATATATATATATATATATATATATATATATGACAAAAAATATTTGAAGGATGATTAAAAACGAATTCATTAAGAGTTTAATTTTTTCCGTAATTTCTTTCCTCATCATCTCCCTTCTCGTTCTTCATCTCCACCTCAACACTGTCACAAGATAGCTGTTTTTTTCAGATTTATTATTTTTATTTAAAATCATTGTTACTAGAAAAATGTCAAATAATAAAAAAATATTTTAAAAATAATTATAGGCGATAATATTTTAATTGAACACGGCAGAATGGTGCATTTTTGTTATAATTTCGTTATGTATATTTTCTTCAAGCTTTTATATTTTTAAGATTTTTATCAGAACTTTTTTGTTTTTAACTAATCGTTTCAACTTATCATCTCAGTGAAAACTTACAGTAAAGAACCCTTGTCGGAGTTAGCTCCTCCTCAGTTTCTTAATCCTTCAACAGGGGTCTCTCTCCCCTGGCTATAAATACTGGCTGACCCTTCGTCTCTCTCTCTTTTCGACTTAGGCCTTGGGCCGCTACCTCGAGCGGAGGTGAGATAAATCTCTCTTTTCCACTTAAGCCTATATGTGACCTCTCACAGATACAGCGTTTCCCAAATTCTGGGAACACGCTAAGAACAATACATGTACGTACGAACACTCACAACACACACACATTATTTCTCCATATAAACTCTATGTAACTGTTCATGTTTTTGTATAACTTGTTATTAGCATATATTTGTTTACCCATATATATCGGTCTTGTTTGTTTTCTTTGTCTTCTTTGGACTTAATTAAAGTCCAACATTCCCACGTAGCTGGACCGGCTAGCTGGAAAATTTAACCTTCTGATATCTCTTCACATCTTCACCCCGCGGTCCACTACACCCTGAAGAGATAACTGTTTAATTCCTGTTTAATGGCTGAAACGCATTTAAAAATAAAGCAGTAACACTACACGAAGGAAAGTTAGTAAAATATTTCGAGAAAATACTTCCACTAAAAAAACAATTGAAGAATTTTATATTAGTAAAAAAAAATGAAGCTATTCTATTCGAATACTCTAGGGTGATTAACAATTTAAAGAAATGAAAAAGGGTATTAATTTTTCGATGATTATTGATACCACTTTCAGAACATTATTCGCTACAATGTTAGAGTATACCTTTCAATTTTGTTCAGCGTTAGATGATCAATTTTTTTTTAAAATTAACCACTTATTTTAATTTTTGACAAGTATTATTATCTTTGCTGAATGTATTCTTGATTTGTGAATTGATAAAACGTGAATGTTTATTTCTCAAATGTACTTGCTTGTTGAAATAACTGAATTTCAATTCATTATTCATTCATTTAATTTAATGGGATTCATTTTTATTCTTGAATTTCTTTGACACTTACGATTCTGTTGTTGAGGGCAAATATTAATAAAATTAATATATTTATTTGATTATGAACTATTTAGTTAACAGGCACAATATGTTTTATGGCATTGTTTTCACCTTCATGTTAAATTCTCTCCATTTCTTGTTTTATATTGTCAAAATAAATTTTTATTTAACTTCAATAATTGTTACACTAAAATCCAATAATTTTTATTCAAGCGCAAGTTACAATGTTAGAATTTCCAATTTTATCCTGAGGTATGTCAAACGTTAATAATAATAATAATAATAATAATAATAATAATAATAATAATTATTATTATTATTTCTTTACTTCGTGCGTATGAGCTCAGTCGAACAGCAGGGAAGAATATCGTGTTGCGCAAATCTTTCAGGTTGGGAGGAAGTGTACCAATTATAATAAATCAACAATTAAACTCCTACTGTCAGTTTAACACC
Source organism: Acanthosepion esculentum (assembly GCA_964036315.1). NCBI lineage: Eukaryota > Metazoa > Mollusca > Cephalopoda > Sepiida > Sepiidae > Acanthosepion > Acanthosepion esculentum. Next base: position 82,483,965 of record OZ038487.1, read on the forward strand.
AGAGTCCATTAAAAAGTACAAAGATCTTCCTGATATCTATGCTGATGACACAGCCACTATCTCAATAGTAACTTTGAGCGGTTCGATGAGGTCAAATTGGCAGCTGATCTAAAAAGATATCTACATTCTGTTGTTTAAGGGGGCAACGAATGGCGTGTTAATTGTAACACCTCCAAAACGAACCTACTCCTAAGTGATTCTCTGTATAATATAGAATTGTAAAGGATATTTTTATTATAGGAGAAACAGACGATTGATTAACCAAATATTGTTCATAATGAGTCCAAGAGAAGGCAAAAATGAAGAAAAGTAATCTAAAATAATTAAAAGAAAAGGCGTAGTATTTAGTCAGGATAACGCTACCCTGCATGCTTATTTGATTACCAGGCAAGTATAGTTTTAACTGAGAGGTTTTCACTCATTTTCTGTACTCATCAGATATATCACACACGCTTTCACACACACACACACACACACACACACACACACACACACACACACACACACACACACACGCGCGTGCGCGCGCGCTTTCACACACACATCTATCTATCTATCTATCTATCTATCTATCTCTCTCTCTCTATATATACTGGTTTACTATATATACTATTTTACCACACACACACACACACACACACACACACACACATATATATATATATATATATATATATATATATATATATATATATATATAGGCATTTCACCCCAAGCAAGTCGGGAGGGCTACTAGTAAGCAAGGGGCTACAGTGAGTAAAAGTAAAGGAAAAGACTGGTTATAGGGGGACTGACGAAAGGATAAAAGAAGAACGAGGCATCAGAAGAGGCGGTTATATTTAACTGTTTCGACAATAGAAGGCTGGGACCGAGTTGCCAACCTAGTAGTACGCTTAAATTTTTGCAGTCGGGGCAGCAGTGAAAATAGGTCGTAAGAGATAATGCCATGGAAATATTTATAGAAAAGACAGAGGGAAGACACATTACGTCGGTAAGAAAATGACTTAAGTCGATACCCCAAGTCAGAAACGATTGCATTGCATATCCCTCTTTGGATTTTGTCGAGAACAACGAGATGAACAGCGGTGGCATCAGACCATCTATGGCAACAATATTCCAGGCATAGACGAATGGTAGATTTGTAGATTTGAATGATAGACTCTGATAAGAAAAACTTTCTGGCGCGATGCAGAGAACGAACTTTCCTTGCAATATATGCAGCTATTGATTCAATGTAGTTTTTCCACCTCATGTTAGCGTTTGAATACGTGAGACTAAGAAGGCGCAGTGAGGCGCTCTCGTGGAGTTGAGCATCAATCATGCTGATAGGAGGCAGGGAAGTTTCTCTATGGTGAGTAAATGACAGCGGTTTCATTTTGGATGCACTAAAATTCACAAGGCATTTCCTGACAACCACAGTCAACCACAGTTTGGAGGTCGTTTTCGAGACCAACGGCCCGGTTAACTTTATATACTGGTTTACTCACTCACTGTAATAAAGAATTTTCTCTATGACACTAAAAGTATTTCTAAGAGATGGTCGGAAGAACAAAAACACGAATTTTAAACAGTTACGCTCGAAAAGTAAAATAAACATTTAATAATCCACTAATGTGATATATTTATTACAATACAAATAAAACATTGTATATGTGTTAATACTTCCTCCAAGAAGTCATTATTGATGCATGAATGTAAAAAATACACTGTTGCACCTCTGCAAGATCTGCTCGTGGAGCAACATCTCGGATAAGTGCCGTTTGAAGGAACCAAACAGATGATAATCTAAAGGAGACAAGTGAAAACTATGCGGAGGATACAGTAAAACATCACAACCATATTCTGAAGCAACTCATTTATCAGGTTGGTTGTGTTTGGGATGGTGCTATCGAGAAGCAGAACGTTTCCCTTACTGAAACGTACTTCGAGGAACAGCTTATTCATCTGTTCAGTGATTCACAATATAAGGCCATGTTAAGTGTGTGACCATGCAGCACCAGTTTCACCTTTGCTTCTCGAACATAGCTGCTATCAATTTCTTGGACAGTCAGTTATGATGGATGTTGTTTCTCTGTGATGGAATCAACGTTTGTCTATGAGGTAAATTGTGTGTGAGAGAATAATGAAAAGTTCTCGCCACGTCCAAGAAATAATAAAAAAAAACTGTATATGACGAGAATACGAGAATCTTTCAGTATTCCATCGGAAATGTCACTTCATTATATTTTAAAATTCATTCTAATTTCTTTTGATGAAAACATTTATAGCCTTTCCTCCTCCTCTTCTTTTGTCTTCTTCCATTCTATTATAAAACATCTCAGGGTAGCAGTGATTGAAAGCACCAAATTGAGAAATGCACATTTTTTATTTTGATGTCAATTCACGCCATCTTCGGAGCAAGAGAAAAGAAAATGTCGCAAAAGAAAGATAAGAAATGAATTGATTATGAATTAATTTCATTCTGTCAGAGATAATCGATTTTTATAATGAATGGGCGTTTCCTTAATTTTACAGAAAAACTGTAATGACATTTCCGAGTTTGTGTGAAAAAAACAAACTTTTTATAACGGTTAGTAGTAATATAATTTTAGATTGTTGCTGAACTCGATATGCAACTGAACAAAAGGAACCAGAAAAGCAAGAGCAGATTCACTGAGCACTTGTTGGTTAACAAACTCACAGACAATGATTTGTGTGAGCACATCACATTTCAACTAGTATTCTGATAGATATACATTGGCCCGAACGAGTTTAGCCACAAAGTCACATATTGTCGAACAGCTGATGACCCGAATTCACGCTCAGTGGCTTGCGAGCACTGCGTATTAAATGCTTCCCTACCAACATTAGTTTCGATTTAAGTCTAATCAGCATTAATAATGATATATTTTAATGTATTTTGGAAGAATTCAAGAAGATTATCTTATATTTGTTTTTAGGTGTTAGTTAAATTAAGATAAAGGTGTAAATTAATTATGCAACAACAACAAAGAAAGCAATAATAATAGTAATAATAATAATAAAAATAATAATAATAATAGCCCAAACATTATTATTGTTGTTGTTGTTGTTGCATCTCAAAACTACATTGTTGTTGTGGCATCTCAAAACTACAAAAGATTACTTTGTGTAGAATTGCACATATAATCCGCAAAACCCTCTCCATCTAAACGAAGCGTCCTAAATATGTATAGATAACTCTCCCTTCTTATTCATAAACCCCGGAGGAGACTTGCTAATTAGGTACTTAAAATTACTCTCTGGCAAGCTGATAACACACACAGCAATAATAATTATTAAAAAGCTGCAGTTATGGTAATAGTAATATTAACCGTTTCCTTATAAAGAAACTTTCATTTACCGAGCAGCCAATACTACTGTCGATTGAAATTCATAAAATTTTTCTCTTAAAACAATATTTCAGGAAATAGGTTTGTCAAGTCCAGTAGGTATTATTGTTCTTTCCAGTAATGGTGGGGATTTCCTTTCTAAACTTTTATTTGAAGTAGTGTGGAATGTCAGTGTCTTGATTATGTCATCATTTTCAATTTGATTTACATGTGATCCATTTTAGCAACTAAAATGGATATCACATCCTCAACTGATGTCGTTTCTGTTACTTGGTATAGTTCTTTGATTGTGATTCTATAGCGCCAGTCCACAAGATTCGAAAAAGTTTGGTCTCCGTCAAGGACAATATGCTGAAGCATGTGGTCCTTGGCGGAGACCAAATGATCCTAGCATTCTGTCAAAACCATTTTTAACTACTGATCTGAGAAAGCGGTTGAATGCAGTTGACAGTTTATATATTTCTGAATGGGTTTGACGTCATGCACAGCAGCCGTATTAAAGTCTACATTTAACGATGCTATTTCAGAAAATGACTTTACTTTTCAGGTTAATGTTTAGATTTAGTAGCCATGTGTGTCTCTAGCGCCGCCTATTCTATGCTCAATTTAAATTCAATACTAAATTTGTTAGAACGGATCCACATACCAAGGTATTTGAAGTGTTTAGTATTTACTAAATTCACATCATGAATTTTATGGCGGATTCAGGGTACGGGCCGTCACTGCTTTCATTCCAATTCCCGCTCATAGTTTATCATAAGTTCCATTTCCTGAAACACTTATGGGAGGATGTTGATTTTCTATTCAACATCCTTCTTATCCCAACTATGAAACCTTATGTCATCAGTACCCCCCATCATCAATACAGTGACCTCGAGCGAGAAAGTAGGATCATTTTCTTCTATTGGTAGATTCGTTCGGAATGCGTTATGCAACGCGTAAATGATCAGTTCTTATCTCATCACATTTGTGTTTGTAAATTTGTGTTTTGTAAGAGCATAGTTTTTTATTAGCCGTGAGTGGATGAATACTTCTTCCTTAAATTTCTTCATCTATCTATCTATCTATCTATCTATCTATCTATCTATCTATCTATCTATCTATCACCGTGTGTGTGCTTTGGCGGTGGTGTATGTTGAAGTTCTAGTTGTGTGTATTGTACGTATGGCATAACTTATAGGAAATATAGTAGTGAAATAATATCAGTTATAACAGGTAACGACCAAAAAATCCATTTAAAATTAATTTTTCTTTGTCTTTCCTTGCATTTGACACTGTAATAGCTGACATTCTAATGATATTATCTCGTGATAATGAGGTCATTCATGACTGAACACTTGTAAGGAGATTCTTGATTGAAAATATGACTTAATCTGATAAATATCTGTAGCAACATTTTCTATAATGTTGGAACACATGAACAAAAACGTCAAAGAATACATAAACTTGTTTCGTTTTAGAATGACTTCGTCAATTTGAGACAGAAGTTTAGTTTGTATGCATTTGAATTTCGTTATACAATCCCTTTAAAAATTAGAATTTCTAGAATATATAAAACTTAGAAATCATAAAACGTAGAAAATTAATAAAATGTAAGGAAAAATAAAAGTAGAAAATAACAAAAGTTAAAACCATCTCAGATACGAGTGAGAATAATTCAGTTCATATACACGGCAATCAGCCATTTTTGTATAAAAAATCTGAGCGGAAGTCCTGCTTCTGCATCAAACAAGACTCTGTTCGCAAACAAAAAAACAACACAAAAACAAAACAAAAAAAACGAAGAAAGAAAGACATCACGTGATAGTACTAATTTTAGAAGGCAGAGGAATTGAAAGGGACAACGAAAGAGTGGGGGAAGCAAGTGAAAGAAATGATCCTGAGCAAAAGTTAAGCACCCGATTTTTCCGTGCGCACCACCGCCTAGGTTTTCACTTTACATGTACAAGAATAAGAATACATAAATGTATAGGTCATTTACATCTATCTATCTATCTATCTATCTATCTATCTATCTATCTATCTATCTATCTATAACCAATTAGTTAGTACAAAGTTAAGCCATAAGTTTCTAAATTTAATTGACAAACATTTTCCGAAAAGCAATCCCCTTAGTAAAATTTTTAATAGGAATACATTAAAACTTAGCTATAGTTGTTCCTATAATCTTGAGAAAATAATAAAGTTGCACAATAATAAAACATTTAACCAATTTAACTATAATAACCATAATGCAAGTACTAATTCTAATATAGTTAAGGACAGCAACCAATGTAATTGTAAGAATCTTAACCAATGCCCATTGTCTAAATCCCTTGTGTTCTATTTTCTCAATAGGAAATCCGAGGATTGAAAAGTTTTATATTAGCAGCACTATGAACACTTTCAAAGATCGTTGGTATAAGCACCTATCTTCTTTTACTAATACTATTTATAGAAATAGACATTCACTTTCAAAATATTTTTGGAAGTTGAAAAAATAAAATAAAACCCCTAAAGTTAAATGGATATTTTTAAAACTTGCTACAACATGTAGTTCCTTAGATGAACCTTCTTTCTGTGCTTACAGGAGAAAATGCAGATAATCAGATTTTTAAATAGGGACGAGTTGTTAAGTCAAAGATTTGAACTAACTGTCAATTGCAAGCATATTTCGCCTTTGACCTTAAAATCATGTTAAACTTTAAAATGTAATGACTTCTTTTATGATGAATAACCTTGTGGTAAACATTTTAAACTATACTGTAATATTTTATATAAAGGCATATATGTTCGGCTGACGTTTTAACATTTTCTCTTGTTTTGTTTTATTAATACTACATATAAAGACTCTTTGTTTACTCTTATAATCTATTAAGTATGATAATAATTTATTATTTTATTTATATGACTTATTATTTTAATTTTATAATTTATTATTTTATATGATTTATTATTTTTATTTTATAATTTATTATTATATTTATATGATTTATTCATATGATCTATGTTCTATTAGGTTTTGGCTAGTTCATATATTTATTTATTATATTATTTTGATTTTTCTATTTTGTAATTTTTCCTCTTTTTTCTTCTTTTATTTCTTAAAGAGTCTTTGTATTTATATACTATTAAATAATTATTGTTAAATTACGCTGCCTCTTCAGCGAATGATATCAACCTTTCGTTCGTTAAATTGTATCAAAATTCTTTTTTAAATAGACCATATGTATCCGTTGAATTTTGAATCTATGGTTTATGACATCTTACTTAACATAGATTATTTTCATTGGTTGAACCAATAATCAACATATTTTTGTAGCTTCTTTACATTTCTATATCATCCTTATATTTGTCTTTATCACTTCTTCTTTTTCTTCGGAGAAGAGACTATGTCTTATGTCTTTCTTTCTTTCTTTCTTTCTCGCTCTTCTTATTTTCTTTATTCTTTTTTCTTTTTTAGATGAGACTATATCTTGTCTTTCTTGCTTTTCTCTTTTTTCGACTATATCTTGTGTCATTCTTTCTGTTTTTTTAGAGGAGACTATATCTTATGTCATTCTTTCTTTCTTGCTTTTCTTATTTTCATTTTTCGCGAGAAAAAAGATTGCTTGTAAGTAAATATAAAAAATTGTAATGACCCTCATTTAACACCGCCTGATGAGATGCGATGATATGCATCGAAATGTAGTGGTTTTACATATGTTCGTATGTAATATCCGATAATAAAGAATTATAGCTCTACTATTTATTGAGCCCAATTTTGAAATTAATGTTGTGAACGTTTGAATTTATATTTGATTCGTTCTCATATATATATATATATATATATATATATATATATATATATATATATATATATATATGTTGTCACATTTATAAAAGACGGGTCTAAAAATATGTACTTATACATACTGATATGGGACTGAGTAAAGAAAATTTTCTATAGATTAAAGTTGGTAGGAAAGCAAGTTGCCGGAAGAGTGTTCCACAAACGAGAAGTGCGAGAGAAGAAACTGTTAGCATTGAATTTACGTCTACATCTAGTCAGCTCAACTGTAAATTGAATTAAAAAAAAACTCTAGGTATCATAGTGAAGAACTCATTCGAACAATTACCATGAAGGTATTTATAAAAATGACAGAGAGGCAAACTTACGGTGGTGAGAAAGTGTCTGGAGCTGAGCTGCAAGGCCAGGACCAGTAATATTGCATATTCTTCTTTGGATCTTATCAAAGAACTCAAGGTAAATAGCAGTGGCACCCAGACGATATATATACCGGGTGTAACAGCAAAATTATCCAAATCGTGTAACAGAAAAATTGTCCAATTGATAGATTAAGCTTTGAACCGTTGCTTCTTAGAAATGATTAAAGGTATCTTACTGGAATTCTCCGAGGTTTTTATAACACTATTTTGAGCAATAAGAATGTGTAATAACTCTCCAAGCTTAACAGAAGTATCGTGATGAAATCGATCATAAACGAAAATGATATGTTCTTCATTAATTAAGGATCGAAAGCTCATGCAGGATTGATATTAAGTTCATTCATATATATATATATATATATATATATATATATATATATATATATATATATATATATATATATATATATATATAATTCCAGGATGAGTTTTCAACTTATTCCAGATGATCTTCGCCCTCTAACCTTCTAAACTTATGTCCTGGAGTAACAAGGTGCCTCATACTTTGCACGTACGATTACATTTTCAAGTCTTTTTTCAATGCTCTTTGGGCTGTCATAGCTGTAACTCCTCTCTCACGTGCCAAACGTCTTATGGGTTGAGTTGGGTCTTTTCTAATTGATCTCTTTAGCTGTAAGTTGAGATGATAATCCCTCTTCCTGTTGGCACCTCCTGATCCAGTTTTCCTTTCTACTGTCCCCTCTTCTTAAAATTTATTTACTGTTCTCTTTATGGTTTTTGAATGGACTTTGAAGATGGAAGCCAGAGTATGAATGTGTGTACCATTACTGAAGCCTTGAATGATCTTTTCCTCCCACCATTGCTCATTTTAGAAGACAGTGGATCTGACATAAAACGATTTTAACCTGTTCTCTTTCTAGCAGAATAACGTTTTTTTCAGTTATGCATACGACAAATGGTGTCAAGATGGCTAAACGTCTTATCTGAATACCTGGGGAAAAGAAACTTAAATTAGTGTAGTGTTTTTTTAGATATTAAACATTTTGTGGGATGGACAATTATGCCGTTACACGATTTGGATGATCACACACACACACACACACACACACACACACACACACACACACACACACACACACACACATATATATATATATGTAAAACGACGGACATTTTGTAGTGATCGACTTTTTCAATAAACCCTTCCGTTCTACTATTTTAGATATAAAAATGCGCTATACGTACTTTCATGATTCTTCTAACAGCTTATTTTTTTTAAAAATAGTGTGGTTACATCATTTCAAAATTGAACTAAACTCACCAATTGTCTCTACTTAACCTGATGATGACTTAAGAAAGTCGTAAGCTTGGACTATATTACTTCTGAAATGAACTTCGTGCAATTTCTGATGGAATTTCCTCCTTGTCCGAGAAAGATTATGCGTAATTTTGAAAAGTCGATCATTACAAGTAATCGACACAAAATGTCTGTCATTTAAATAGTATTTGCCTTAACGAACATTTCCCGGCTAAATACACAGAATATATATATATATATATATATATATATATATATATATATATATATATATATATATATATATATATATATATACCCACACACACCAGTTTTATACCAATGTATACAGCAAGCTGTTTTGAATATCTCGTGAACTGATTACAAAGTTTTGATATATAATACAGCAATGCATACGTGTGGCTAAACATTTTCACGTGCAGTTAAAAGGATAATTTGTACCACGCTGGGATAAATGAATAATGCCGCAAGGGGAATACTCAGAACGGAACTAACGTATTATTACTATTGGTAAATTATTTTACCTTATTATTAAATAGCTGACCTCGTTTATATATATATATATATATATATATATATATATATATATATATATATATAATGAAAACAATTTATATATTTGTGAATATATGCAGCTGTTGCCTTTTAGTATAAGCATTTAAGTCAATTTACACATTCATAATATGCATATACCTTGTAATACTGTTGA
>OZ038487.1:82498490-82620990 GCA_964036315.1 Acanthosepion esculentum
ACTAACCCTGATATTATGTGTTATACAAACAGTATATATATATATATATATATATATATATATATATGTATATTAAGGAGAGAAGAAAGTACAAACGTTTTTGATTATAATGTGTATTTTTTATATTATACTTTATTTTCTATATTTTTTACTACGCGTGTCTTGGTCTTGTGACCTTCATCAGGCGAAGAATAGTTATTTACACATATTATTTAAAGGAATTATTTTTTCTTATGCCGAGTCTTTTAACTATTGTCTTTTGTGTGTAGTAGTAATCCAATATATATATATATATATATATATATATATATATATATATATATATATATATGTGTGTGTGTGTGTGTGTGTGTGTGTGTGTGTGCTGTTATAAAGGGTTGTACATGCATACTCATTTATCCATAAGCAAATTCTCTCACAAAAAATATGCATTTAATCAATGTCTGTGTATATGTAATTCGCTTACGAGTAGACTGCAAGATGATTCCTTGCCATAAGTAAAAGCTTACAATATAACCTGTTTTGGCATATTTCATACCAGATAGAAGGCAGAGATCCATTTACAATACTTAAATCCTCTCGTCTTGAAAAACCAGCTTATGTAACCAAAAGGCTCTCAAAACACAGATACGAGACATATATCAGCGATGGCCAACAATCACTTTATTTGCCTCCTCCTCCTCCTCTTTTTTTTTTTTTAATATTTTTCCCTTTTATTAACGATTTAACGTGTCTTTAAAATACAGTTTTATAGGCGTGGGTGTCAGAGTATTTTGATACCATTAAAAATGTACTATTGCTTAATTCCATCTCTGGGCTGATGCTAACATCTGTTCTGATGGGTGTTATGTATATGTTAGGAGCGAAGTGGCCAACTTTAGTGGATGTCTCGATGTAATACCGAGAGAGTCTGCACGCAAACACCAACTCGTCTTTCAACACCATATAAAAGTGGCCTTTATTTAACATTATATCTTTTTCCTTTCAGATTTCTTATTCGCTCTTTATCTCTCACTTTCATCCATTTCTTTCTTTCCATTCTTCCTTCCTTTTCTTTCTTTTGCTTTTTTTGTTCGAACTTTTTCTCCAAGATCATGTTTCCTTTTTCTGTCAATTTTCCATCTTTTCTATTCTTCCGTTTCTTTTCTTCCTCCATTCACATATTTTCTCCTATTTTGTTTCCATTCGTTTTTCTTCTTGAAATCAACCTATTTACAACTTCTTTTCCTTCTTGTATGTATGTTTCATTATTTTTCGTCTTTCTTAATCGCTTTTGATTCCTGTCTTTGCCGACATTTATCAACCCATTTCTCTTCTTTCATCGTTCCATTTCGTTATTTTCCGTCCCATAATTTTCCAACTTCTTCCAGTTATTCTTAATCATATTTCTTTCTTTCTTTCTTTCTTTCTTTTTCTAGACCTTTTAATATGCATCTAAGTTTCTTTTGTGTTCTTATAATTCTCAAGGCATTGTCAGCAAATGCATCATTTCTCTGTCTAATCTACACCTGCCGTTCGAAATAGTTACCGATATGATAAATTAGGATTTATACTCTTTCGCTAACCGTGAAGGAATGAAGTAGCTGTTATCTTCCTTTGTCGTTTTTACGATTAAAGGTAAACAACATTCTTGTAACTAATAGATTCAAGAGAGACAGTGAATTTGAAATGAAGCCGATCTTTATCTAATATAAACCAATAGCAATAGACTTGGAATTAAAAATTGTTTCCACAAGCCAATTGAAACTAAACGTTTTAGTTCCTCATGCCAAATTAAAGTAAACATTTAATTTTCTGATCGAATGATCAATAATGCCAGTTGGTAGTCAGATTAATCTGGAATAAGACCCGAGTGGATAGAACATTTAAGAAGAATCCAGTTCGACTATACTAGTGAAAGACTAAATATCGTGTTACAGTAAGTGCTCTATCATCAACTATGTGAAATATTAGGTTTTAGCGCGTTAGTATTTAGAATTAAGTCCCTAGTAAGAAAACTAGAATTTAAACAATGGTAGTTTAAGACTTTCAGATTCAAGTGTATAAACTTTTGTCACCAACCTCGGAGGACGTCTAATTGAAATTTTCTAAGTTCAGCTTCATACAATACAAATTCAAACAGAAAGAAAATGGAAAATGTGAAATTGTGTTATGTTAATCTTCCAAGTGGAAATGCTGTATCTGCCTGCGAAATGAGTATTCGAAGTTTCGTCATTTACCTCGGCTTGAATACTGACCATTTGCACCAGTGGTAAACTGCAACTACCTCAGTAACTAGACAGGCCTAGTATTGATATTTACAAACTTTAGCTTGGTATGATAAAATATCAAATGGATGAAAATAGTGGCTGAAATAATTTTGTTGAAATCTTTCAACTGGTCTGCCTGCTTGCCTTGAAAATCGTAGTTGGAAATCTTTGCTTTTATTTCGGCTCTAAAACCAATCATTAAATAGTCAACGATAAAAGAAACATAAAAATAAAGAATAAAAAGTATCCCAAGAAATGATGTGGGGAAGTAAAAACCTCTTTAAAATAAACATAAAGTATATATAAAAGAAAGCGTATCAAGTATACATTTAAGCATACTTCACGCTTATTAATTTAAATAGACGCGCAAAGAGATTGAGAACCAACAATATATTAAATTTGGATAAAGCTCTTTTTGCATAAATACAAGATAGTGTCACTCGATATTAACGCTGATTATATTTATTAACCTAAGTTTGGCCAAATAAATGGGCCTTAGGAAGGTTATGTCGTACTATCTGCAAGGACCTGTTAGCCTTTAAAATCAGCATTGAAAAGACTATAATTCTGAGCTCGAAAATAAACCAACAGAATCTGTGGGAACTAAGTGACTACTTAATCAACCAGCAGACCAAGATTAGGGTTTTATTTATTTAATAAACAAACGAAAATGTTTTGCTTTTAAAAGTGCCACTTGAGGATACTTTGATCAGTGTGTGTGTATGTGTGTGTGTGTGTGTGTGTATGAGAGAGAGAGAGAGAGAGAGAGAGAGAGAGAGAGAGAGAAAGGTCGAATAAATATTAATACATTTATTTTATACAGTAAGTTTTTGTTTGTTGAGTTCTGAGATAATATGTATCAAGTGGGTGTGTTTAGACGCAAAGTTGGTTAACTTTTTTCTCCTCAACGATGAATCAAAGACTTGAATCGATAGAGAAGTGACTGTACCTGCGAATGTTGAGAGCATGATAGAGAATATGAGAAATAAGGAAGTTTTAAAGAGAATATGGACTATAAAAAATTGCTAATAACTATCAGATACAGCTGCTATTTGAGTGATGTATAATGAGGAAAGAAGGCTTGAGGAATTTAACATTCACAGGGCATACTAAGGGTAAGTGAAGCAGTGGGGAAACAGGGAGTAACCCAAATGACAAGTTTAAGTGAATGGACAGCATGAAAGGCACTACAAAGATAAAGAGAATTTGCTAAACCGGCAAAAATGACTTTGGGCAACTGTAGAAAAATTGTGGGGAGAAATGATCGCTCAAGTTTTAAAAAGATATTGCATATAAAAGAAGTCGTTGAGAAATATATGTAGATTTAAAAAGCAACCAAATACAAAGGGAAATTAAAGAAAAACAAAGAAAAAAGTTAATTTTATTTATTAGTAGAAACACCGTAGCAAAACATATTTTTAAAAAATTCAATTACGCGATTTTGTGACGAAATGTTTTCTTTCCTCTTTTCTCGTGTTCACATTTTGAATGATTGCTTTTTTCGAGAACTTTTTTATTTTCACTTTTTCCACTGATTTATTTGTACTTGGAATTTTTTTATATTATGCTTTTTATTAACGTGTTATTATGATTATCATATTCCTCTTATTATTCAACTTTTGATGAACATTTTATTAACAATGGTGGAGTGGTTAGCAGAATTGGCTGGCAGATCAGTTTCTAATTTTAGGTGCTACAATAAGCACCTAAAATGATTAGAAGCGACAAAGAAAACATACAGGGACAACTAACGTAATTGTGAAGATACTGTTAAACCTGCAGTTTCTTATCCTACTTATTACATATTAAGCCAAGATAGAAAAATACAAACGTTACACTAGTATTAGTAGTTGTAGCAGTAAGAATGATAATGGTACTATTATGCCTGCTATTTATTATTGTAATTAATATGAAAGCGATTTTACTGTAGTTGTCATAATGCTAGTAGTCATGGTATTTATTTTAATTATTATTACTAGCTGAATAACTGTCCTAGGGAGATAGCAAACTAAATTGTAATAGAGGTTCCCTTGCCTCTATACGATTTCTGTATAAACAACATTTTCAGGAAGACATCTTAAATTCTGTTTATCATTATGCTAAGCCCACTTGAATTTCCTACTCTAGACCTTCTACATAAAGCTGACCATGAGAAAAACATTTAAATGATTTTATGATGTTTGTTTTTCCTAATAGTAGTACAAATTGTATTGAACAAACTTCATTGGTTTAAATAATTCAGTACAGTTTTAAGAAAATACAATTAAACAGTATGACTTACATTTATTTTACATTTTCATTAAATGATAACACACTGATATGTTTCTGCTTACGACTGAAATTTGACAACGCAGATATAATTTCATCGTATACTAAGACGTTGAATTAAAATAAATTTATTGACAGAAATATTGCTTATATATGACAGGTTTTTAAATTTGAATTACAAATAAATATTTATGAAAATACTGTTTTAAAAATTGTTATGCCAATTAAATGTATCGCTTATGTAAGTTGCAACCGAAATTTGTTAGTAATATATATATATATATATATATATATATATATATATATATATATATATATATATATATATATAATTCGACGTAGTCTAGGAAGCTTCTCAAGTGAGATCAATTACGACTGAGTGCTCCCTATGTTTGGCTTTTGCCACATCTAAGCTATGCTTTGTAAATTATTAGTTTGCAGGCCACCTTCTGGCAGCACCTCTTTCATTCTACTAAAGAGGGATGGGCAGTGGATTATCGACGTCACCACGACGTTGGTTGCATAGATTGTGAAATTTTGGCCTTAGCTCAGGTGTATGCGTTGGGTTCCCCACCTTAAAACGGCCCTGTGCCTATCCCGCAATCGTATTAGCCATCTTGTCTTGCGTGATCAGTTACGACTGAGTTGTGATTTTTTTAATGTTAATGGATGCTTTATACTTGTATCACATCTAAAATACGTTTAGTAAATCCCCAAGTATATATGGCTGATAATAAAGTTATGTATATTGAGGTAGTGTATTATGTTCTAGTGACGTTAGGTGGGGACACACAGACAAAATTTATCCGCATGCCAATTTATAAAAGAATATTATTCTTTTTATTAGTGCTTATTTCTTTTGATTCATCAAGCTCGTTTTTCACAAGAGAATTCAAGTAAATGAAGGTGAGATGTTATTGTGTATACAGGATTCAAAAAGTATTTCTGTGTATGTAAACAGTATTCATTAAGAGGACATTTTGCATTTTCAGATTAAGATAGATATCATCGCATTTTCATACACATATTCAGTATTATTCTTAATCATTTTTAGTGCCCATACCAGGCGGGACCAGGGCTGGTTACTAAATGGGGCAGGATGAATCACTAATTTTAATTTCTGTTTCCACCCCTTGATAGCGCCGCTGTTAGCATCATTTTGAGTAGAAAAGTTTCCGCTGGTTTTCTTGTGTGTTTGAGTCACATATGCTGAAAGCATGAAAGGTTTTGAAGCAGAGGAAAAAACCTGTAAAATAACAAAAATATTTCAAACAAGTCAAAAAGTTTTCAGAAGAAAAAAAACGGAAAAGGGACAAAGTGAATGAAGACTACTAATGTTGGTGAATCCACAAATGATGAAACCTTTTGATAGTGTGCGTCGAACGATATTTCAACAGAAGGCCTGGTGAGAATTGTGTAGTATGTACATCTTGTCAAATGTGGGAAGACGTTAGTGCATTTCCGGCAACAACAGAGATTACATTGCTTGTAAAGCATACATCCGATGATACTGAATTTGACAATTGTCTAGTATATAGAATCAAATTAATAATCTGCACATTAAATGTATTTGATATCCTACTGATTTTTTTTTGTTAGCTTCATTTCCATTTTACTGGAGGAGTAATGCCGATAAAGTTCTCTTTGCTAGAGTCATTCTTTTCACATTGTTTATTTTATCACACTTTTCACTTTATTACAATACATCCTTGAGGTTTTGTCACATATGATTCTACTTGTCCTATTTATTCAAATACATTTTTATTACTGTTTACAATTTTGTCTGGTTGTATATTTCTCAATTATCACAATATATTCATCACATATGTATGTATGTGCTAGCAAAAGAAGCAACTTGTCCCATCATGTTTTACCATCTTGCCATACTTTTTGGAATGCTTAAATGTTAATATATTAAAATTAATTAATGTTTCAAATTTAAACTACTCATCCAAAGCCAGTTTCTTTTTTATAGTAACTTTTAGTCATATTTAATTTTTAACGAATAAATTTAATCGGAGGTTCCAACTAGGTTCATTCTCTCTTAATAATGGAATAATATGATTAAATGTCACACTCTTGTTATTTCTATTTGTTTCTTATTATTTTATTTTTTACATTTAGTGAGTTTATTATTGTGCTAAAATTCTTTTATCAGAAAATATGATCACGTCATAGCATTTTTGTTCATTAATAGCATTTTTGTTCATTAAAGTTTTTTATGATTATATCTGGTCTATCTGCTTGTATAGTGTGGTAGAAATGTATGGCGAAGTCCAAGAACAAAATCACATCGACAACTTGTAGAGTTGGTGCCGGTTTTGCTCATATTCTATTTCTGTATTGGGTAGTTTATAATTTTGGCACATATTTCACTGAAAACATTGCTCTACTCTATTATTACATGTAGTGTTATGATAGAACAGCCAGATATTAGGTGATCTTCTGAGTGTGTGGACAGATACCAACATTTAGGATCCTCACTATTCTTTAAAGTATGTACCGGGGAAGATCTTTTTAGCAGATACTGATCTTTAGTCGCCAGGATAAACCATTCTTTTTCTGCTTTCAAACTAGAGCATAGCATCTACTGATGGGTTAGATTTTTGTTATTATCAGAGTCTTGTGCTTGCAACGTGTATCAGTTATGTAAAAGCTTTTTGTTTTTTATATTGGTTAGGTTCTTAAAGTTTTACTTTTGTTGTTTTATTTTGCCTCCTTTGTTGGTATTCTGTATAATATTTCTTCATGATAGATTAACTGTAGATCTTCTTTGAATTTTTCTTTTTCTTTAATTATTGACAGCAGTTTTGCACTTGATTCATACTCTATCACAATCTGTAACATCTAATCATTTATTAATTCTAGATATTTTTAGGCCCGTTACTGTGATCGTGTGTGTAAGTTCTAGTTGAATTAGTCTTCTACCACAATTTATCTATATATATGTATATATATGTATATATATATATATATATATATATATATATATATATATATATATATATATATATATATATAACGATTTACATCTGCTTTGGAATTACGCAATTATTATTATTTACCATTTTTATGTCAGAGAAACTGCCGAAAATTGAGTGGTAGGAAGTATTCTTAATTCACCATCACTAAGCATTATCGCAGATTTCTAATGGTGTATATTTTCAACTATTCCTTAGATCGAGTTCTTCAATCGATTTGCAACGGACTCCGGAACTGTTCAGAGCGTGCCAGTGATTATAGGCGCTGAATTCAGTCTCATTTTCCACAGCATGTGATTTTCCCGTGATGCTTTCATCTCGTTCTTATTTAGTTTAATCTTGTAATCCATCGGGACAGCTACATTCACTATTTAGCATAATTTCTTTATTCAGCATTGTGATCTGCAGGAATATTAGAATCTCAAAATATTTTGCTTCAAGTACAGATTCTAGTTTATGTTCATAACGTGCTAGTAAGGCCGAATTCAAATCTTTTTTAAAAATTTCCCAGTGACTAGATATTCCTAAACAGTCTTTTGTATTTCTTTTGAGCTTATTTCCAGATATAGAAGACGAATTGCTGAAGTTGGAGTACCGATGCGACTGTTAGACTTACGGCTTCTGTTTTTAAAGTCGTATAATTTACGGATCACTTTCATTTATTTTTCTTTATTTTCCTTAACAATCATGTCCTTACTCTTTGTTATTAATGTCTTTATCATTATATCATCAATACTGATAAATTGTTTTGTTCTACTATTTTGTAATTATTCTATTTTTAACTTTTTACAATATAGTTCTCTTATTTTACATTACTTTCTCATTATTGTCATTGTAGGATATGAATGTTCATACCACTAACCAATAGTATCTAGTGGCTTTAGTGACAGGAAGATTTCCACAGTATTTCGACACTCCCTTCAGTATTCTTACCAGTTAGCATTTGGATTTCCATGTCTTCCAGTCTTTTAATAGGTTCTTCTGTGCAATTTAAAGTATAATGATGGTTATTATCACCACTTTCTTATTCCACAATTTTTATTTCTTTGGCAAGATCCAGTTTTAACACACTTTAAGTTAAACTTTGTGGCTAACTGAAACAGCGATGTCAACTGACTGACCAAATCTTTTTTCTTTGATTAAGATATTTGGATTAGGTTTCTTGACTTGCATAGTGTATTCTGTTTGAATGTCAAAGTTCTAAAAATCTTATATTTTTACATATTTCCTTATTTTGTTTTCATGATCGAATTCAAATTGTTTGCAGAATTATCTGTAAAACAATGTCCCTATCTAATCATATCTACTTTGTAATTCTTCTGAGCTAATTTGTTACATTCCATTGTGATATTATTGAAGCTTTCATATCTGCCTCCATATGTTTAGCCTAGATGTCTGGTGGTTAATACCGAAAGTCGAGTGATAAAAAATCTTATCACGTCCAGCATTTTGTTCAGTACTCTTGCCGACACGAACACTGTCCATGTTTAAATATCAACCCTTTCTCGAATTCCTAATTACGCTCCAGTCTCGCCTCTAGCATTTTGTAGAATATTTCAACAGTGTTAATCATTATAAAGGAACACTCCACGGTTCTTTAGTTATTTAGCAAGATCTTGATGGGTTTCTTTTTTAATTTTAGTTTCTTTTATATTTATCCTGTGTTCTTCTGGAACTGCTTCGCCGATATTTGTCAGTTTTTCTGTTCTTTGTCCACACCAAATAAATCAGGCCTTTCTGTACAGGGTGCTCGGTTCGGTTTTCAAAGTTTCAGGTTATTTTATCTTTTTTTTGTCAAGAAAACCTTGTAGTTCGAGACCATTTGTTTACATGGTCAAAATCTAGACACATCTGTATTTCTTTATGTATCACTGTCTCTCTGTGCCTGTTTTATATTTCCGCCAGATTGTTTCGTTCACTTATGATATTTATATTTTATGGGTAGATGTCGCAGTAGAAGTAAGTGATGAAGAAGAAACCTACTTAGTGTTATACTCTTTCTCAATATCTTTGCCTTGGCCAGAAAAAAAAGTTTCGGTTGTGTAGATTTTATTTTCCTTGGGTTTTCAATATTGTTATTTCTTAGAAGACAAGTATAGAGCCTGTACTGTTACAAATGTTTTATAGTATGTTATTATTATTATTATTATTATTATTATTATTACTTAGTTGAAAAAGAGACAGAGTGCCTGTCCCATATAAGGAGTAGTAATGATTAGATGAGGCTTGTTGTTTATTACTATTTTTACTTAATTGAAAAGTAAGCTCAATTCAAAGTTGAGTTCTCTTCTCTGATAGAAGAAATTTTAATGTTGCTAGATTTGATGTATAACCATTTAAAAAATCTTATTTTCACATTATGTATATTGAGTTAAGATTTATTGAATAAATTTCCGGTTGATGCTATGAAGCGATGTTATGCTTGATGCCAAAATATTCTCATATGCACTGGTATCTATGAAAGAAGAGAAAAGTGGAGAAAGATGAAAAAAAAAGATGGAGAAGGGGAATTAATGAGTTGGAGAATAGAAAGCTCAGCAGTTTCACATGTAAACAGAGAAGGTTCAACAGAAAGATGGTTTTGTCCACTTTGTCGTCAAGCGTTTTGCATAAAAGAGAAAATGGCATGAAAGGTCAACACACACATATATAAAATTTTATTCTTTAAACGTTGTATTTATGGAGTAAAAATTCTCGCTATCGGGTATAGAGGGTTTTTAAATATAAACAATGCGGACATAAAAACTGTGTTTCTCTAGTCTGTTTGTCTTTCTCTTTTTTTGTTTCTCTCTCTTTCTATATATATATATATATATATATATATATATATATATATATATATATATATATATATATATATATATATATAAGAACACGCATTTGTATACCTTCTCTTAGGTTTAATTTTATATTATGCATATAATTGGGCATGCCATATCTATCTATCTATCTATCTATATATATATATATATATATGTATATAATTACATCACACGCATATATATATATATATATATATATATATATATATATATATATATATACATACGTATATATAATACTCTAATAAACACACATATATTTGTATTTTTTAATAATATCGATTACATTTTACAAATGAATATATACACAAGTGTTTAATTATGCATGCTTATTTATTTATATCCCTGAATAAACAAAATCTTTATACATTAGTCATTTAAGTGGTGCTGAAAAGATCTCAGTTCAATGCATTTCTCGGCATCTAAGTACTTTTTTAGAGGCCAACTTGTTTGCCCGGATAGATTTTCAGCAGCCTTTTGTATATATTAACATATAGAATGCTAGAGAGAAGCAGAGATAATTTACATAAATTCGCCGAAAAGTATCAATTTCTGTGTATTGGCAGTCTTTTACGAATGGAAGGACATATTTTAATATTAATTCCCCAGCCTGATCTTTTTGAGCTTCTCTATATATTTTTCTTTTTCCTTGTGTCTATTAAAATATACCTGAACATTTTATTTCCACGATATCAACAAATAGCTTTCAGTTCACAATTTAGTATGAATTTAAGTTAGACAATGATGAAACAAAAATTATACAGTATATCAATTCCGTCTGGAGACAATCCCAGACGGGGAACTGATATACTTTTAGTGAAAATCCAATAAGATTTTGGTTTAATTTTTTTCATTTAAAAAGGAGAAAAGATTTGGTTAAAAATGATCAAAGCTTAAAGGATGTAGTGGAAAATGATCCAAAATTTTACCCAGAGAACTCGGAAAAACTTACGTTTTATTGGGACCATTTCAAATAATTGGCGAACGAAATGCGACATGACTGGTTCGATTTTAAATTAATGAGGATTAAGAAATGAAACATGTGAATGTGTCGTATTCAGCTGTAAAACGTGAATTGTTTTTTGCATCAGCTCACCGCCTGAAATAGAAAAATATAAAGTTAAAAAAAGAGATTTAGTAAGATATATATAGAAGATCTGCACGTCGATTGGATGCCGATGAGAAGCTGAGGCATGAAGCAAGATCGTACTTTCTATGCTGGAAAATTTATGGTGAGCTTCTTATCACAACATAAATTATCACTGAAGTGGACAAAAAATTATAGATAAATATATAATTACGCATATATATATATATATATATATATATATATATATATATATATATATATATATATATATATATATATATATAGAGAGAGAGAGAGAGAGAGAGAGAGAGTGAATAGGCACAGATAATACTAAAAGAGGGATCATTTTGTGAAATCATAAGGATGAATTTTTGCTGCATGAAAATGGGTGCCTTCGTGTTTCGAAAACGACATTTACTAAATGCTTATTGATTTGATTCAAACATGAAGACTTACAAGCATCCAAAATCTCGTTGAAATAAAATAATTTTCCAAATATCTACACCATTTTCTTACAGGCTAGCACTTTTTAGAAAAGAATACTAACAAGACTGAATGAATGTATATACCCATAAGAAGACTGTACTTCGTCACATCTGGCGCTACACAATCACAAACGAAGAACCTTACTAAATAAGAGAATCAATGGAAAACTTTCAACAGCAGCAAAAACTAAAATCTCGAAGAAAATATAAAGACATAATAAGGATGTTGGCGTTGCACACGACTTAAAACAAAAGGTTAGGAAGGAAACCTCTAGAAAGAGCGATAACAATTAGTGGATATGCGAAACCTATTTCCCTGAAAAAATGTCTTACGAGAAAGCTTTTACAAATTTCAATTGACAGTAATGTTAATTCTTCGGTCAATAAATACCGAATATTTCCTTATAAGGGAACAGTTAATCTCACCATTACCATTACTATAAGCGTCTATATATTTATTCTAACTTTGTAGCATTCTTTCATGAAGAAATGTCCAAGAAATTTAATTTGGTTCTTATTGGAGAAGTTCTTATCTGTAAGAAATTGGTGTAGCTGTTTAAAAATGTCTGTATTTCATATAGAAGTTGAGTGAACAGGCAGAATGCATTAGTCTTTTTGTTCGATACATGAAAATTTAGTAATGTTGTTTTCAAAACATATAAGTACAATTAAGTCAATTAGTTCGTAATCTAATGATGAAAAAGCAACAAAATTATTTTTCAACATAATCTCCATCTTCGTTAATGCACTTAAGTAGTTAATAATAATTACATAGAATAAACATTATACGGTAAAAATTTAGGATTCGCCTTCATGTTCTAACAGTGCCAAGCGATAAATTATTTTTGTACCATCTTATACGGTAAAAGCATACATTTACTACTGAACCAACATGAATAGTATTTCAAACAAAGGTTTTGCAAATGATGTGTGTGCATTTATGTTCTGATGTGTAGTAGGTACACATACATATTCAAATATGTGCATACAAAGACACGCACTCATATGATTGAACGTTTTACATCAATCTGGATTTGGTGGTCATAAAACTTTCCATACTGACAGGAAACACCGACTTTCTCTATCAGTCTAAGCAAAGCTTCATAAATTCACAAATTTTAATGGGACTCAAATTCTTACAAACTATTAAATGGAAAAGATGAGAATTAAGTCAAAATATCGCTACAGTATTGAGACTGGGGATTTGGCTATTCCATTATTTTTTCTCCTTTAATACATTAAACCAAGTTCAGAAATATCGTAATGTAATAGTGATTAGGACTATGGTCTGGCTATTTATTATTTCAGATGTTCAATCCTCGTGAGACACTTTACACTTGTGACCGTGTACCAGACAAAGTTAAGATTAGAAAGTCTCTAAATTGGGCACTTACCGTAGAGAGCGATGATGAAAGGTTAGTTTCGTATATTATAGCTTGTGAGTTCAATTCTCACTGAGTGCACCACATTAGACTAAACTAAGTAAATATCAATGTCGTACATATATCAGAGTGCAATTATTAAAAAGTTCATTAAGCAGATCAAATATCACGAGTTTGATCCTCATTCTGTCCTTTAATATAGTCGCCCTCTGCTTGACAATCAAAGTTTAGTAACTATTAGTATATTACTAATTTGTTAAGTACAACCAACTTGAGTCAAGGCCACATTAGTGAAAAATTTGACAATGAACAAACTAATGCGAAACATCGTGCGTGACAATTGCAATAAACTTAGTACTGTACCAAGTTTCATATCAGTGATTTTTTTGATATCTTTGAGAAGTGAAATTAAAAACAATTACGTTTGAAATTAAATTTTTGGCTTGTATTTTTCAGGTTTACATATTTTTAAAAAATTACTGATTTAGGAAATATCAAGTAAATGTTCTTGTAAAATATTCTCTATTACGCATGCATAAACAAAAAAAAATGAAATATTAACATTTGGAAAAAGGTTCCAGTAAAATATTAATTGTCAGGTACGCTAACCTTTGCTGGAGAAGAATTATAGTAAAATATTTTTCTCACCTTAGAAACTTACAATTTCATAAGATTCATTTTCAAGGAAAGAATAGTTTTTTTTCGAGTTAAGAAAATACTTTTCAGAAACATGGCGAGATTTTTATCTAAGTTGTCTTCGTTTTTTTTTCTCGTTTATATTATCCAGGAACATGCAGTGTCGTTTTTTTGGAGTTTGTGTTATTGAATCCAAATGTTTCCCACTAGAATTCTGTCAGCTCACTGGCCCTCAACATGTGTGGGTAATTCATTTCACATGGCGGAGGAAGAGACCCGTATATGTAAAGCGGGAATGTCGATTGGACGTTAACTTGTTTATTTTTCTTGGGGTACCGATGAAAAACATCTTTCCGACCATCCTTACGTTTATATATCTAAATCTCTTACTATATTTCTTTTCATTATCTTTCTCACTCCCTTTCATTTATATATATATATATATATATATATATATATATATATATATATATATATATATATATATATATATATGTATGTGTGTATGTATGTATGTATATATATATGTATGTATATATATATATATATATATATATATATATATGTATATAATCTTCATAATACAATATTTCGCTTGCAAATCTCACGTAAAGAGAAGAATTCTCCAAAATAATTTGTACGAATTAACCTTTATTAGTAAGTCTCTACTCTCCCCACTCTCCCCCTCTCTCCCCCCCTCTCTCTCTCTATGTAATACTACTTACATCTATCCTAAGAATATAAAAGAGTTTATATACCTTTGGCATGAGCAAATTTTCATCTGGAAAAGATTTAATATGCGTCGTGAAGAACTCGACCGACGCGTAAACATGCCAATGACGAGTTAGGAAGGCCAAAGAGTTCTTATTACGTATGTGGATTTAGACAGCGATTTATAAATAAATCTCAGACGATCTGTGGATCAAAAATGCACTATCTCCTCTTATCTGTTTTCTCTTTTTAGCTGAAACACACACACACACACACACACACACACACACACACACACACACACACACACACACACACATATATATATATATATATATATATATATATATATATATATATATATATACGCATGAATTGCGTAATTTGTAGGGGACATCAAGCTGAATTTATCTGCGGTGTTACTAAGCAGTGTTTAAGATTAAATGTAAACGATTTAAATTTTAATTTTATGGCTGGTATCCTTTTTTGTTAGTTAAGGAACAAAACTGTACAATTCCATGAATTGTCACTGTCATATAATAAGTGAAAACTGTATGAATATATATGTCTTCATTTTAAAGTAAATTTCTTAAATATACCTAGTTGTTATAATTTGCCTGAAATTTTATTTAAAAAAGAAAAGAATAAATTTGAGTAGAATATTCTTGTATTCGGTATGAGATGAAGTCATCGTGTTGATTTTTATATATTTTGTAAATAACACTCAAGATATGAGATAACTATATAAAATATCCACAAAATAAAACAGATTCTGAACTGTTTCGCCTCTTAAATTAGAGATTAATAAAAGTATATATCAAATGCTAAATTTGTTTTTTATTAATATTAATCTTGGAAGATATATTGTTCTTAAGGGAGACATTATAAAGGTCAACATTGTAATTAACTCTATGTGTGTGTGTATGTATGTATATATGTATGTATGTATGTGTGTATTGTATTTATATATTTATTTGAAGGAATTATTATTATCTAATAGCATTTATAATTGTATCTGACGGCGCATATCTTAAATAGTCGATTATAAAATCTCTTTTGTATGCCAATTGTAATCACTATCTCTAACAGATAATCAACACTGAGTCGGACAAATTTTTCGCTGACAAAAAGAAAAGAAAGAACGGACTTTATACAATAACAGACACGAAATAGAAACAACCTTACTCGTAGCTAAGTTAAAAGACCTCTGCTCAGAGAGATTTTAGGTACTCCTTGTTACAGTGTTTAAGCTAAAAATATTTTATGTGAAGTATTTTTATATAAAAAGTTAAGTTTGGAATCTGTCTTTGGAAAGTAGTACTGGTTGTCATCGCGTCCGCATTCAATATAACTTAAGTTTAAAAAGACTGGCTCATGCCGACTGAATTGCTTTCTGGTAGTCATTGTTATAAGATATATATATATATATATATATATATATATATATATATATATATATATATATATATACAGAGAGAGAGAGAGAGAGAGAGAGAGATAGAAAGAGAGAGAAGAATCAGAAGAGCAACAGAAATTGATTTGCTGGTGAAAGAGTGGATCAATCAAGATTACAATAAGGATTAGGGACGGGATTTTTAATGAAATTTAGAAAAAAATTCTATGGTCACTTGATAAGCAAGATAGGTTCCTTTATGGCTGTCAAAAGAAGGATAGGAGCGCGAAAAAGCAAGTTACACACACACAAAACAAAAGAAAATAGGGAAAAATTGAGATTTGTGGAATGAAGGGTGCAAGAGAAAGAAAATGTATAAAATGGATGAAAAATGGAGAACCAAACTAGCAAGTAAATGACATTTATTAGATTTATGATCAGGTGAAAAGATATTTTCTTGGCTCAAGTATTAGCTTGTTTCGTAGCCAGAAGCATTTAAACCCTGTAATGTTTATTCTGCACGAGGTTGTAACACAGAATTCGATTGAACTCTTTCGATAAAACTCTACTTATCAGCTTTAATTAAAACTGAAAAGGTGTTACATGCCCATAGTTTGTCAAAGTCTGAAGTAAGAATGTAACAAAAGCGAAGATATATATATATACATATATATATATATACACATACACACACACACACACATATATATATATATATATATATATATATATATATATATATATAGAGAGAGAGAGAGAGAGAGAGAGAGAGAGAGAGTGAGAGGAGAGAGAGGATAGGAGAGAGGGAGTGGGAGGGATGGAGGGGGAGGGAGAGCGAGAAGGAAATAATATTAGGATTATCTCTTATGGAACAATGTCAAAACAATACGAAATCTGCACTTTTTGCGTATAGTCGAATGTTGAGAAAGTAGGGTGCCAAAATAAATGCTGAAAATGTTAATTACAAGTATCGGAATAGACATATCATTCAACTTTTATTTTTACTAGGAATTGAGACTTAGTAGCTAAATAAGAAAATGCGCATGAACTTGCGGATATCACCCAAAATGACATTTCACCACATTGCATAATTTCTTTCTAGCTTCTTTTTCTTCATCCTAGATAATAATACCACTGCCTTAGAACGTCCAAGTACATATAAGAAATGTGAAATGGTTTTATATATCCGTACAAGGCGATGATAGGTTAACGAATTGTACATTTTCAAGGTAAAAGAGGATTATATTCAAGGCAAATTTGAAAAGATTCAGGGCAAATTCATTTTTTAACCCCTGGAAGATTTCTTCACACACACACACACACACACACACGCACGCACGCACGCACGCACGCACGCACGTACGCACGCACGCACACACACACACACACACACACACACATATATATTTATATGTATGATAGACTCTCCCGTCGAGTTCGACGTATGAGGCTCCGACGATCACCTACTAAATATCTGTATGCCTATAAGAGGCATGACCTTAGAGGCCGGCTCGAGAATTGCACAAAAGACCACAAACAGTACAGTAGAATGTATTGCATGCAAGTGCAGCAGGAATGCTCTTATCTGTTTTATTTCGCTTCCGTGTTTCTCGCAGTTGGCTGATGATTACTGCTTGATGTTGCTTTATTCCTGCATGACAGCTGGAACGATACTCTGATTTCTTCATAGCTATCTCTTCAAAGTTCTTAAATGGGATAATGACGCAAGAAAGGTTGCTCTTCAGTTTATCTTTATACCTGATCCAAGGTCTACCAACATTTCTATGATTACTATGGAATTCACTGTAAAAAATAACTTTTGGTATGCGATCATCTCTCATCCTTGCCACATGTCCAGCCCAACGTAGTTGTTATTGCACTATGAAGGTCCCGATGGTACCAATCTTGCATTTCTTAAAAGGGTCGGCATTTGACACTGGATCATCAAAGGTCAGGCCACCGATTGTACGGATACAAACTTTATCGAAGACATCTAATCGATTACTGTGCCATCTATAAGGTGTCCAAGTTTCAGAGCCATACAAAAGAGTTGACAAACGATAGCTTTGTACACTTGTATTTTAATGCAAAGCTATATCTCCCTTTCGCCTCACAACCTATGAACAACCTATGAATAACGAACCAAAGGAAGCGTTGGCTTTTGAAATGCGATTAACAATCTCGTCATCAAGTGATGTACTTGAATTTACCATGCTCCCGAAGTATTTGAAAGGTTCCACATACTTGAGATTCTTTCCATGAAATTGTAAAGGGACCTCGGGAAACTTACAAACAGGGTGTCTCTGTTTTACACCTCGAATTTGTTTCGGTGTCGGCCAAGCTTTATGAGTAACTTCAGTTTTCTTGACGCTGATAGTAAGTCAGAATGATTTGCATGCCGAAGAAAACCAGTTGAGTAAATTTTGAGCTTCCTCTAAAGAGTTAATAACAAGCACAACGTCCTCTGCAAAATGTAGATTCCGTATAATACTAGTTCATAGAATTATTTTGGATTTAAACCGCTCATGGTTAAACAATCCTCCATCAGTTCGAAAATGAAATTTAACGCCAGTTTTTATATCCCGAAAAGCATACCTCAGTATTACCGCGAAGAACAATGTAAACAAAACAGGCGCCATGACACATCCTTGCTTCGTTCCATTAGTGACATCAAATGGATCAGAATGCTGACCATTAGACATGACACTAGGTTGCATACTGGCATGAGAGGAAATGATGACATTCAACATGTCAGGAATACCAAGTTTTTTCAGAGCTTTTCTGTTTACAGTATCAAAGGCCTTAGTGAGGTCCACGAATACCATAAATAGCTTCTTGTTTCGCTCACGAACCTTCTCTACAACCTGACGTAGGGCAAAAATCATGTCGATAGTGCCATGACTAGACCGAAACCCACATTGAAATTCAGGGTAGATATCGTTTTATAATTCTGTTGTGGATGAGCCTCGCCGAAATTTTTTCCGCTGATAGACAAAAGTGAGATGCCCCTATAGTTATCACATACTATTTTAAGACCTTTTGTCTTGTAGAGGTGCTGCATTTTTGAAGTACTGAGGATCTCCAAATTTGAATGAACAGATCATGCAGTAGCTTACAAAATGTATGCCCTCCCTGTTTGTAGATTTCAGCAGGGATAGCATCCTCACCAGGTGCTTTTCCTGGCGATATCTGCTTGATAGAAGCTTGCACTTCCTGAAAAGTTGGTTCCCGAAAAAACTCAGGTATTTCAGGATCTTGTGGTACAGCGGACAGTCTCATCATCTGTTTCAAAATGATCTTTCCAGCTCTGAAGTAAGGCTTCTTTATCAGTTAGGAGAGTATCCCCATCACTGGCTAGAATTGGAGTGATACCGTGCTTTTGGGGACCATACATTGATTTTAAACCATCATAAAAAGCTTTTGAGTCCTTTTTGTCAGCAGATATTTGGAGTTGAGTAGCCTTGGCTAACCACCAAATCTCTTTCATTTGTTTGAGGGCACGTTGTACGCTTGCTTTACACCTTTTGTAGTTGGCTTGTTTTGATTGGCAGTTGTTGTCATTTATCCAGATCTTATGATACTTATGCATTTCATCAATCAGTTTTAGGGACTTCTGTATCATTTTCATCAAACCTATCTTGACGTTTGCGCAGTTGAAGCCCGAGAACTTCCATAGAGGCAGCATGAGTTGTTTCGTGCAATGTCTTCCATGATGATTCAACGTCAGCATTGATATTAACTGTCCAATTTATCTGAAAAATCGGCTTGCACTTGCTGGTTTTTCAGCAATGAGAGATTAAGGCGTTTTGGTACAGATGACTTTTGTAACCGTTTATGTTTAGGAGGAAACTTGACTTTTCTGCAAAGCAGGGCATGGTCAGAAAGGTAACAGGTGGCATGAAAAGAGCGTATGATGAGAAAGTCTCGCACATATCTCTGCTTGGCGATGACAAAGTCAGTAAGATGCCAATTTTTCGATCTGGGGTGCATCCATGTGGACTTGCGGCAGCTGGACTGCTGTAACAGAGTGTTTATGATACTGAGATCAAATTCTCTACACATAGAGAGTAACCATAGACCATTAGAATTCATTCACCCAAGACCATGACAACCAATGACTCCTTTCCATGTCTGATAGTCAGAACCAACACGGGCGTTGAATTCCCCCAAGAGAACTAATTTATCCCTATGGTCACGAGTAGATATCACATTTCGAAGTTGATTGTAGAAGTGATCCTTTACGTGCTCAGTGCTGTTCACAGTCGGAGGATAACAACTGACCAAAAAGGCAGTAGTTTTGCGATCAAGGTCGATTTTGAGTCATCATTCTATCAGAAACATCCTTAGGCAGAGAAGGTAATGATCCCGCAATCTTTGATTTGATAGAAAAATCAAAACCCTATTGTCGCGGCTCGTTTTCATCATTCCCAGACCAGAAAAAAGGTGTACTTGCCTTTTCTCTGTATCAGTTGTGATACACCAGGAAGACGAGTTTCACTCAGTGCAGCTATATCAATGTTGTACTTCTTTACCTCCAACACGACCATAGCTGTATTTCTTTCTGGTGCTGAATTGTTGTCCTGGAGAGTTCGTACATTCCAAGAGCCAAGATGAAGTTGATGTTGTTTCGTAGAGTTTTCGCATAGCCAGATGACAACTGAGCCAACGTTGCCGTGCCGAGAAACACCTGCCGGGCCAGACCCCTTCACTTAATGTTCCAGAGCCCTTATTGACATTGGTCTGTGCTATAACAGTTGCTTTCATTGAATTTTGTTTGCCTTTTAGGGCTTCGGTCAGCCATTTTTATTGTTGAATTGTGAGGAACTAATTAGATGTAGTTGTCAGAAAACCAACACAATGATTTGTTTAAAGTGGTGAAGGCTTGTGTAGGACCATCCACATCTTTTAGATCTGTCGATAACAAAGTAACGGTGCAAAAGACTTACCACGGAAACTCCGAACAACAGCCCTCATATATATATATATATATATATATATATATATATATATATATATATATATATATATATATATATATATATATATATATATATATATATATTGCATTGCTTTTAAAATGATTAATTATTATAATGCAATGTGAGAGCAGTTAGTAAATAAAAATATTCAAAGCTTCTTGTTCTAACGAAGATTGTTTTAATCTTTTGGAAATTAAAACAATTTATTCTCATTTTGTGAGATTAAATTGTTTTATCAATCTCTCGTTTGAAATTCTTACGTCAGAGATATTTCAGTCGTATCATAGTGGCTGGATATTTCACACGATTAATAAGCATGCACTCTTTGCGAAATAGTTGTGTGTATGTGTGTATCTACGTGTGTGTGTTCATCTACATATTTTACTATATGTGTATTAATGTTTAAAAAGGTGAGGCTAGTTGTTTTTCTTTTGTTGAAATAGTTTGCTTCATTGGCTAAGTTGTTCTAGAATTAATCAGTAAACTGTAGTTTTCTTCCTAATACAAATACATAAGATCTTAATCGAGCGATAAGGAATCAAATGTTTTCTTAACCAGTCATCTCGTCATTTACTCATCCATCAAAGTCGAAGTTCCCTACCCGGCCTTAATCAACTCGCACTCTACACTTTTGTCTTTTTCAATAGAGAGCCTTCTTATTTGTTTTCATTATCGAATGGCTTTCGACATTCGACGGGATAAACTATTATAAAAATGTTTTTCAACGGTGTCAGCTTGGGCGTGTTTATATTTTGTCATAACCCAGTCATCAATGCAAGCGAAGTAAACCTTTACTAAAGACATCTACTAAGAGTTCAAGTCACCCACGAATAATAATGACTCCTTTCCCCCTAAATGTTTGCACTCTTTTCTACTGCTTGGGTGGTTCGTTTTCCATTTCCAATACCATTTCAGCACAAAGATGACATGTTCATTTGTAAGTCAACCATTAAACAAATGTTTTAGACATTATCCTAAATTAGGGAAATAATATATATCACTCCAATATTTGCACTGAATGTCGGATGCAACTAAAAATGTACTTCTTTGGCTGAAATAGCTGCATATTTGTCAGAAGTACCTGAACGTTAAAATACATCAAATTTTATTAAGCAAATCATTGTTTTCACAACAAAATCGAATTTAAGGTAATGACCTTCGCAAAATTTTGAGGATATACTTATATGGATAATATGTGATTAATATACTATTTAGCAATATCTATTAGAAACATTTACAAAAGTTGTTAGTGTGAAATTCTTATTATGCAAGATCATTTATGTCAATCATATTGTAAATAAATATATTTATAACAATATAATTATTGATATTTTATCCATTTCAGAGACGTAAACACTGATATGGATCGTAAGAAATATATAAACTCACATGAAAAATAAGTTATTGTAAATTTATTGTGAAGATACCATTTTATTGCGCAAACATTGACTTGCATATTAAACAAATCTGAGATAGTGTATGTTTATGTCATGACTTGTAATTCTGATTTTCAAGCTCTCACGTTCTCTGAGATAATGCACTCTACAATATCCTCCCGCTTCAACGGTCAAATCTTCATAATGTACGTAATGTAAATACATGCATGTTCTCAGAAACACTTCGGTTAAGCTTATCAGTTTTATTCAGACTTTGAAATTGACTGAATATATTTATTTGTGAAAAAGGTGTAGATATTTACTAACACTAGTCTGGAATTAAAAGGACCAAACTCACGAACAATTTCCTGCGAGGCGAAGTTACGAACTAACCCTATTCGACAAGTCCCTTAGTTTAATGAAGCACAAATACAGCAACCAGTAGCGAGCGTATTCACTTCCAATAGCCTTTCAGCCTAAAATTTTGCCCATATTTTTTCGTTTTAAGACAAGTAACATAGTTTATCTGATAAAGACAATAATAGTAATGCCCCCTGTATAGCTCGACAAACTAACCTGTGGTGGGAGAATCTAGTGTGCAGGTATAAGTGACAGTGATTACAAGTATGGGCATGTGTGCATCTATGAGAAAGATATATGCATTAATATAGAAAAAACAAGTTGAATGCATTTTAATAAACATATAGTGTGATAAAGAGTGTTTATTCCTGGGCGTTTGGGAAGAGATACTGAAACAATTGACGTAAACGATACGTATACAATTTTCAGTGCGAATAAAAACGGAGTTTGTTTGGTAAATGAAATAGTTACTTGTTTCCCACCCACACCAGTGGCCAGTATTCGAGGCCAGATAAAAAGACAGAATTTCAAATACTGATTTTCAAGCATCCCCCCAACTTGTAGAAATGACGCAACATAATCTTGCTCCATACATTCCCTTCAGTTTAGCTTTGTGTCATATTTAGTCAAACTAAGTAACAACCTAGCATTTCGAATATTGATTTTCAAAGAAAGCTGGCCTTTTCCTCGTGAAGGACTGGCGCAAAATAAATTTTCTGCCTCTATAACAACAAGTTTGGTGCTTTGTGTCGTACTAAATTAAGCTTAGTAGATATTAAAAAAATGAACGAGGAAATATGAGTGTGATAGAAAGGTAGATATAGAAGGTTTGCATAACAGAAAAAGGGGGAGGGTAAGAGAAAATTTGCGCAACAGCGCGTACCGGTTTTCTTGCACTTCATTTTATCTACTTGTTTTCTTGTTTACGAGAGCGCACGTGTGTGTATGTGTTTAGCTATATATATATATATATATATATATATATATATATATATATATATATATATATATATATATGTATATATATATGGAACGCACCTGTAATCACACACACATACACACACACGCACGTAAATATCTTCTTTCCTTCCTTCTTTCCAGAAGGGTGGTAGAAAGAGTCAGTGTCTGAAGGAAAAAACGACCCTTTTTAAGTATGGGTATTTTTGGCGAAAATGTCGCACACAGCAAAAATAAACGGATCGATTACCGATAAAACCTGTTTGTGGCCACGACTTATTTTCCATCTGTCTAACGGCACAATATCCAGGTGGGAGCAGAAAAATATAAAAAAAAAACACATAAAAACAAAACAAAGAAACAATCTCCTAATTAAAGAAATAATTACAATTAAAGAAAACACAGAGAAAACTAAAACAGAATAACAATGTTTCAACAGCAAAAACTATTGGCCAACTTTTCCAGTCCTTTCTAATCTAACATTTTGTTTGTCGTCTCAAAAACTGACAATGTCTGTAATAACATTTATTACACTTATCAAAAAAGGTAAATTAGTTAGGAGTGAGAGGCAAAAAGGTGTTCATATCTTTTTCCATTAATCATTAGAGCATAAAAATGAAGAAAATTTTGTTAAATTATTAACCGATTAGAAATAGCAAAACGAAATGATTTCATCAGTGTAATTTATCAAGATTAGCTTAATTTAGCACAAAGCCACAAGAATGTAGTGTGGATCGAAGTCACAACTCTCTAGCATTATTCAGCCAGAGTAGGTCGCTAAACAATACCCCGCACGAAGGCGCCATATACCTTCCTTAATGACATGTATTCTTAGCCGGAAGTTGAAATCAGTTCATTGATTCAGATTTTCGTATTGATACTTATTGCACCACTTCGAAAATTCAATATAACTTAGTATAAAATTCTTTCCACAAAGATGTCCAAATACATTCATTTAAGTACGGCTAGATGCATTTATACATTTATTTGTGTTTGCTGTTTGATTTTCAGATTCTTTTGTTCTCAATCCGTTTTCAATTTAAAATCAGTATAGCAGTTCCTATTATTATTACACAATCTTTTGAATCAATAAAGTTAGCAATTTATCCCTGATACTTGTAGCATGTATCCACATACAATCTAATATTACTAAAAGAAGAGATAGGCACCACCAAAACCCTCTGTCAAGAGATTCATGTTCCAACAGACTTTCAGATTATGAGATTTGTCCTACACGTGAAAAGAATATACACTGCTAAGTAACCCCGCCTTGCAATATGAGATTCTAGCAAAAAAGATCAACCAACATAGTACACTGTTTATAGGTTATGCAACCAAGAAACTGATTGGCTTAGGTATACTTGTAAAATCTGTGATATTTATACAATTGAACTTATACGCAGAAAGGGGTATTTATATCCATACTCTTTAACAACGTTTATGATCATGATTCGATTTATTGGCTTGGCAAAAATATTGTCTGATAATATTTTAGTTTGATAGCAATAGAAAGACTGTTGGACCAATCTTATAAGAATGTGGATTTTGCTTGAAAAACGGGGCTCGAATAACGGTTTCTGACACCGATGGAAAATAAGTAACTATTCCGGTCACGTCTTATATCGGCAATTATTATAACGAAATTTATTAAGTCTAAGTAAATAAGGCTTAAAACCAAATGGAATTAGAAAAAATTATATAAATCTGGGAAGTGAGTAGGAGCTGCCTGTCCAGAAAGTCTTCTTTTAAGATTCTGTTTTTTTATTCTGGTTATTAACTCGAACACCAACATCTGTCTCTAGTAAGAAATCCCTGTTTCAGTGTTAAGTAAGTCAAATCTGGAATAAAGTCATCAATGTTTTGCAACGCACGCGCGATATTTAAGTTGTTCACTTTTCACTATACAGCCAGGCCTCAACTATTATTTACTCTCATAAACTGCATATGTTTTCGCTCTCAGCACAAAGCTCTGTCACTTGTCACAAGAAATGCTATCAGTAAAATGTATTAGACCGCCTCCTCCTCACTTAACACATGATTTAGTTTGTTCTTCCTTTATTAGGTCTTGACACCAGTGACAACTCCGTATTATGTCCTGTTGACACCTTGTCGGTTGAGCAACAGATGGCAATCTCTTAACACTGGTCATTTGGCGAAATTTTTACAGCGATCAAATTACCGTGCTGCAGGAAACCAATTTGAATCTATAACGATCTTCTCAGCGTTTTAAACGCACGACAAAAAAGTCTCCTGAAAATTAGTAAAGTTAAAAGGAATGAAATGGTTTATTGCGTAAAAGATGTTGCTTCAGCTTTTTCTATTCGAAAAATGCAAATTGAACGGATGTTTATGTATGACTCAAATGCATATTTGCCACTCGGCGCGAATACTAATTTTCAATGCAGGATGGCATTTTCCAGCTAGAAGATTGGCGCATCATAATCTTCCCTGTCTGTATGATATTGTATTCCATTCATCTTATTAAGTCTATACGTAGGAAATTATCAATTAAAAAAAATTGAATTTGCAAAGCGATTCTGTCAGACGCTTTACAAATCAATAATAAATCAGAAGTATTGCTTTTTTTAATCATATATCAATTTGGATGTAATTTTGTTATTTCCAGTGAATATCTCACTAAAAAATAAATTAAATAAATTGAGATAAGTTATAAGTAAGTAAGTAAGAGAGGGGAAAGAGACAAGACTCAACGAGACGTAATTTCTAAGCATTGGAGAGAGAATTAATCTGGTTAGAATATTTTAAAAAATGGTATAATATTATAAAATAAATTTTTGTCTTTCATAAAGACTTAAAATTATTGATCCCTACATTTTAGTTTTGTTGAAGACGCATGAAAAACCTTTTCAAATACTGTATTTTTCTTATTTAGTTTGTTTGGTCTATTTTGGTGCAAGGCCAAATGTGTGGTGAGCCCAATGAAGACAGAAGTCACTCGTCTGCGAGATTACTTTGGAAATCGCTACACCACTCCGAGGAACATATGACAAAAAAGGAAATAATAAATAAAGAAACAGTGACGGGAAAAATAATCAATTATCGATTGGCAATTCCGATACTTTTGATTGATCTTTACTTTTATCCGATAATTGATTCCTATTGTAAATTGAGCGTAGGCGAGTCAATATAAATCTTAACCAGATAAAGATCTCTATGCAATTTACTTTTCGAGTCCGATTTATAAATGCATGAAAAATAACAGTATGTAAAAATAATTAAAAGCAACCATTAGTTATAGGAACACACGCACACACAGTTAAATATTTACTGAGCTAATCTTTGTATATACAAGACCATGAAGGACCAGGTGCCTAACATGGGCTCGTCGCTAATAGGACTATCAGCGTGTGGCGTGAGTCACGCTTCTATTTGTTTTGGGTGAATAGTAGGGTTCGAGTGTGGTGCAAGCCCAATGCAACCATACACTTTAGTTGCCTTCAACACCGTGGACGTCCAAAAATGGTGTGAGTCGTCTTCATGTCGCATTGACCAGGTCTGCTAGTTTGCTCAAACACATTGACTGATGACCACAATAATGTATTGCTTCCTGACCACTTGCACACATTCATGAACACAATGTAACCACAAAACGATGGATTTGAGAAACATTCTGTAAACTACCAACGAATGGCGTTGGCCATCATATTCGTCCGACATGAGCCCAGTCGAGAATTTATAGAACGTGGTTTTGAGATCTAATTGCACGCAAGTTCCTGCACCAACAAGTATCAGGGAGTTTGAATAACTATCAAGACGGCATGGTTGACATCACTCTAGAGACCTTCTGAGTACTTGTGGAATCAATACCATGTAAATTTGCCTTACTTTGGCTGGTTAGAGGGGTTCCAACACGATAATA
The DNA here is from genome assembly GCA_964036315.1 of Acanthosepion esculentum. Lineage (NCBI taxonomy): Eukaryota > Metazoa > Mollusca > Cephalopoda > Sepiida > Sepiidae > Acanthosepion > Acanthosepion esculentum. The sequence goes on from OZ038487.1 coordinate 82,526,060, forward strand.
GATTCCTGTCCAATGTTATTTGGTAAGACAGTGTCCGAGGTCGGTTGAAAAGTTCATAGGTTGACCAAGATACACTGATGGGATGTGGCCAAATGAGGTTTAATTGTCAACATAGTTCCCCTTCCGGTCCACACACTTATTTCATCGGTGTTGACGACGCTTTCATTTTGTTGGTCAAAAAAGTCATCGACAGCAAATATGATTATTATCACTGCGATACTGGTTACCAGCTAAGTGTTTTTTTCAATTTGGGGAACAGATTATAGTCATATATGGCCAAATCAAGAGAATAGGAATGGGGTTCAATCAGTTCAAAGACACAGTCACGAACAGCAGCCATTGAAACAAGGGACTTGTGTGATGGAGCATTGTCCTGGTGAAACCATTCCCCTTTTGTCAATTTTCCTGGGCGTTTTGTCTTGATATCCTTTCATAACCGCCTCAGCATGTTGTCATGGTACTCTCCATGTTGTGGCCCTTTTCAAGATAAATACAATGACATTGCATTCCCAAAACATGGGACCATTAACATCCCTGCAGATGAAACGGCCATGGCCTTCTTTGAAGCAGGTGTGGATGGGTATTTCCCCCTGTATGGATTATCTCTTTGTCTGGCTCAGAGTGATGAATCTAACACTCATCCCGGATTAGGAATCCAAGCTGGACCTGCCTCAAACGATGTCAGATTTTCCAATGATGTGGTCCGCATGGTGCGCTTTTGATCTGGTGTCAGAAAACTTAGAACCTGCTGTGCATAAACATGCCGATTTCCTTGTGCAGAATATTTTCAACTCTCTTACAGATTATGCTAATAGCATTGGCTATTTGATTTATAGCTAGTGGCCTGTCATCTATCGCCATGTTTTGAAATGTTTAACTAGGTGGTGGCATTTGCAAGACGTTCATACCTTGGGAAATCTCCAAGACTATCCTTTCCCCTCCCAAATTCCGCTTCTCACTTTTACACTTTTGATAAAGCTGGAAAGTCATCCTCTAATGTAGCATGAATGTTCTTAGGGGCTAAACCCTTTTTGCGGGTAATTGGTACCAGCACGATGCCAAAATGTGTCGATTTTCAAGAGAAGTCGCTATTTAGTTACATTTGACGTGCCCTTTGAACAATCTGATGTCAGTGTATCTGGAAGGAAATAATGCAGTTCTTAACAGAAAAAGCTGAAATTAATGCATGAAAGATTTCGCAACTTCAGTATCACTCCTTCATAATCAGCCTATGAACTTTTCAGTCGACCGTCGTACAATAGGTGTTTCCTCTTTTGTCCCTATCTATCTATCTATCTATCTATCTATCTATCTATCTATCTATCTATCTATCTATCTATCTATCTGTTTGTGTATATGTGTTTGCATTTTTTTGGTGGGGTTGTATTTATTTGTATTAATTTTACTTAAAATTCAGTCCAGTTTTACTCGGGGCGACGTACTTATAACATGGCTACATATTATGAAGAACGTTTCATCAATCGATGACCACATTTATACAATCAATTATGGATGATATTCAGAAGGCAGTCAGTTCAAAAAGGTAAACAGCTATCAGTGAATGCTTTACTAAACATATAAATATTAAACGTTGAATTATGTATTAGCCAACATTTACATGCGTACTGATTGAAAAAAAACTGAGTAGCCGAAACAGAATTGAAATTGAGAATTCACAGAGAGAGAGAGAGAGAGAGAGAGAGAGAGAGAGAGAGAGAGAGAGAGAGAGAGATTATGCTGTTGTGAGGGTTACGTAGTTTTCAGAGATTATTAACGTTTAAGATGTCATTGGCTGAAACTGAAATGTAAAACATATGTATGTGTGGGGTATATATATATATATATATATATATATATATATATATATATATATATATTCATACACAGAGAGCGTGAGGAGGCGGAAATTGATAGGGAGAAAGGGAAATGGTGATTTTCTAAGCGTAGCTTAGATGTAGCACGAGGCTGAAAGTATGGTGTACTCAGTGAGGATCGAACTCACTATTCAGTCTTAATTGATCTAGCAAGACAAGCTTGCTAACCTAACCTTTCAGCACTTCAAATTGCACAGAGAGAAAGAGAAATGATGGCAAGAGAGATTGAAAAATCACCGAAAAAACATTGTTCATTGTTTCCAGACCTTAAACAGTATGTAGGGATTGTTATCAACCTTTACTAATTGAATGACTGATACAGAAATGGAATAGAAAGAAAGAAAGAAAGAAAGTGAGAGAGAAAGAAAGAAATGCCTATAAGAAGATTATCCTTTACTTTCACTGAATATAGACCAAAACGCTAACATTTCAGCGGAATTTGACAAAGAAACGTGACGTGAAACATACGAAATGACAACAATAAATTAACTCGGAATTCATAATGAAAATAATGAGATTGATGTGAAGAAGTCATCGAATCAAAATTGATATTAATTTCATTGGCATGTTGATAGCTTTTAATTTAGGATTGTTCAATCAAGCCTCTTTCACTTTCAGCTGAAAGAAATTCTAATGTTACGATGATTATATTAATGCGCAAAGCATATTATCACATTATAATTGAAAAAAAAATCCATTGCGCAACCTCGGGTATCGAGATATAAAATAAATACTTATTAGAATCTTAAGGATTATTTGCTAAATTATAGCTACATATTTCTACGCTGTTAAGACGAAAACCAATCCGTTTTTTTAGTCGATGTAAATAAACGGCAGCCATTTTTATGAAATATCTTGAATTTTGAAGTCTCAAATTGATAGCAATATTGCCACTTTGAAACTCTAAAATGAATCGTAATTCTGATTAGGACTGATAAAATAAATATTTAATAACATCAGATGTAAGAAATAAAAAAAAAACGCTGTGAATTGCAAAAACGATTGGTAGATGCCACAGAACTGTAAAGAATTTCGTTGAAGATCCTGGACGACTTCGGTGTAGGTCTGATAAGAACAATAAATCTGTGTCTGATATTAAGAGAGCATTTATAAAAATATTGTCTTTGTCATACTATTTGGGAATTGTTGTATTCAGAGAGTGACGGAAAGCAAAAGATATCGGGCTCTAAATCTGATACTGTTTACTGGGTCTGCTTTAAAGATTGAATGAAATAAGTAACAGCATGCATGAACACTGATTTTTCAACAGACAAATACCATGCCAACCTTGAATTAACCCGATGGATGTTGGCTGAGGACTATTGATAGAAATCAGGTGGTGAAGATGGTATTAAGACAGTTTATACCTACATTGATTTTTTTTTAAGTAAATTGTTTAGCAATGTTTCAAGATGGTGTCAAACGCTTTCCAAAAGATGATTTTTATGTACATCCATGCATTATCACATTCAACTATTAAAACTAACGAATAACTTAATAAAAATGCGTTTCAAAGACGTTTGGTGAAGTAGCGGGTTTGTTCACTTAGTCATAACCGGACTGAAAATTTGTGAACTATACTAAAGAGGGTGGTTGACATTGATAGATGGAAATTTACCAACAAAGATGAACTTTGTAAGTTTATTCTGTATGTTGTGCAGTGTGTTACATGTGAAGAAAAACAACAGTTCACAAAATGGACAATGTGTGAAATATTTCCATTCATTCCTTCAGTAGTATTTTTTATAAAAAAGAAAATGAAAAGAGGTTGATAAAGTGGAAAACTATGCTTTACTGAATTGAAAAAAAACCCCAACAAACCTAATAAATTGCAATTTAAAAAAAAAGATTTTTCATGAGTGAAAAATTCATTAGTCTTGGTCAACCAGGTTATAAAATTCTTGACCGATATGTGTAGAGATCAATAAATCAATTGATTATTCATTAAGCCAGTTCCTGGCTACCATTCTTCAGACATAATATTGATTATACAATAGTATTTTACGGTTTTCTATAGACTTTAAATTATTTGATAAGTCTACCAATCACAACATTGATTGACTATGTAACATAGATGAAATAATTCTATAACAGACTCCATAAGTGAAATTGTGTTTAAGTTAAATGAAGACTACTCGGGCTCCAAGAGAGAATAGGTCAGTGCAAGCAACCCAGGATTTAATGATTTGATATGCAGCTATAATCGTATCAAAGTTGAGATTTTCTTTGGAAATTAGCACTGGCGGGATCATAAAACAAGAAGAAAGAAGTCGTTCATGCTGGGAAAAAAGGAAGAGAAACTTGCTTATGTCATCTTCGAACACAGACAGACGAGAAGGTACACGCACAGAATAAACAGGCGCGCGCTTAGACACACATACACATACACGCATAGATAGACAGACAGACAGATAGACATATAGATAGATGGACAGACAGATTGATAGATATTGATCGAGAGAAAGAGAAAGAGAGGAGGAGAAAGAGAGAGAAAAAACAGAAATATATATGAACATACGTTACCTGTTCGGAAAGTACACAGCCATATTCAAGAACCAGTTACGCGGCCTTGATTAACTTAGTAACCAATCAATGAGACCCTTAACGCACATGTGTAAACCGAAATTCTCCTGAGGTGCTTCTCGTTCGACGGTACCATTTTATGAACATGAATATAAATCGATTTTGTTTGAAACTTGAACATTTGTCTGCGGAGACTATTCGAATGACGAAGAAGGCTTTCTGGGATGGTTTAATGAGCAAAGCCCAAACATCATTTTGGTATCAACATTTCCAACCTAGCTTGGAGTTTGTTTAAAGTGATTCACATTCTAGGAGGCCTTCAACGAGCAGAACATCCGAAAATATTGAATGTTTCTTGGGTGCGATCAAAAGAAGCCAGTGATTGAGAATTGGCAGAACATCTGGTGAATATACTGACTACCAATAAATGTATCTATCCATTTTGAATGTCTCGACTGACCATAGGTTACGCGCAGATATCTATATCATTTTATCTTTTTATAAAAAGCCCACATAACAGATTGGTTCTTTGCGACTTTTACATTTACACTATTTATATTGTTCGGACTATCGTCCTCATCTTTGTTGCCATATTTATCACGACGTTTCGGCCGTTGTACGCTCCGGACTTCTTCAGGTGTTTGGAATGTCAACCTGAACCCTTTCGCTTGCTGGGGTAGACTGTTCTAGTTCCACGTGTCGTGTCAAATGGATGTCAGTTATCAGTTATCTCCCGTTAATTCCTCTCTACAAGTTCTCTACCGCCTTAACCTGGTATTTAACTCATACTCTTTGGGTCCTGTCACTGTATCTAACTAACGCCTTTATCCACTCTGCCTTGTGTCGTTGTGTATTAATTTGTCTCGGATTTATAAACCTAATGTCTTCCTTGAAGACGACAAAGATGACATTGCCTTAGGTAATCTATTTTTTGGTTAATATCAAATGGATGGACCATTTTAGACCGCCCACACGCTGAGCTATATATATATATATATATATATATATATATATATATATATATATATATATATATATATATATATATAACACTCGAATGAATAATTAGTGTTTTATAGTAGAATAATTGTCCGTTATTAATGTTATGGGTTCAGTTTTCATCGGACACTGATTTATGTAACCCTGTGCAATACTGTCGAACTTAGTAAATTTCATTAGTAGGCTTAAGGGTCAGACCATTAACACTGTAATGAAAGTTTGATTCTAATTGTTGCTTTGTAATCGTGACATTGCACTGTAGTAAATGAATAAAATAGGAAATTTTCACCTAAGATTTTAAAATTGTCTAATTTTATTTTTTAACAACGAAAAGTTAGTTATACATTAGCATTTGAATTTAAAGTAGTAAATAAGTCCCTTGAACCCCTCCCAAAATAAAACTGAAAAAAGAATTGAAATATGATCGGTTGTTCTCTTTACGCTTTAGTGTTTTCCATGGAATTTTGGAGATGTTTATCAACAATGCAAAAATTTAAAGATTTAATGCAGGTTCACAGATATGCAATTAATAAGAATCGTTCTCATTTGTACATTTTTAATTTCTGGAAATTATTCATCCACCAGAAACATAACACTCAGAAATTAGCAGTGGACTTTCTCTACATCTTTGAGCGGCAACCACTTGGTTATATACAGGATATCAGGTTTTACTACGCAAGTCAATATTTTTCACAGTAAAATCTGCATGAACCAATCAACGTTGGAATAATCTTCAGCATTTATTACGTGTGGGTTTCATCTTGCAATATCTGTACATGTTAAAAATGTTGATAATTATTTGTTTTCGATATGTAAGGATTTATTATCCATACAACATGGAACATAAATAAACCCAAAAGAAAAAAAAATAAAAGCCATAGAAACATTTAATACACACAATATCCCATGTAACTAAATAAATTTTCATTTAATTTTATGTGTTAAATGAGCTCCTGTATATTCTATAAATACCCAACAGTTTTTTAACCATTGATTTTTATCAACTTTTATTCTATTTTGAATTTACTGATACTTACTTCCCAGATATTTTCTTTTCTTGAATAGTGTTTTTCGTTCTCATACACACATGTTTTAATGGCTGGAAACAAGTTTTCTATTGGTTATGAGCCATTTCATTAATTTGGTGTCATTGAAACGTTTTGGGCAAAGTGGGCAATCGTCAGATATGCAGCAGGTGAGGGAGCATTGTCTTGCATGAATATACACTTTAGCTTAAAGTCGCTTGCTGTAAAAAATAACTTGGTTTTGAAAAAATATTTTCCAGTATCTTAAAACAATTCTTAACATTGACACCAACCCTGAAGGGATCCATAATTCTAGACGAAAACATTACTCCAACTTCAACCTGCTTTTTTAAAAAGTCATTTTATCTTCTAAGTCTTGTAGAGGCATTTAGTCTCTAGCCCACCAGCTTGGTCTCTCCAATGTAGCTCTAAAAATACTGTTTGAAATTCCGTTTTCATGTACTACTTTGACCAGCTCACGTATTTCTCATTATGATGTTAACTTAAAGGTTGTAGTTTGGTTGCTTTCATGCATTTATCCAATGTTCTTGGTATGTTTTCTTCTGTTTACATTCACAACACCACTAGCTTCGCAAATATCTTCTTGCTAGTTCAATATTACCTTTTTAATTTTTCTCAACTCTATTTCTTTATTATTAGCATAGAAATTATTTTTGTTACATTGCCAACATTTTCAACTTTTTATGTTTTGTGATCTTTATTAAACTTTGCCACAATTTCTAATTTTGTTTTCCTCTCACTCAATAATTTTACAAGAACTTGTTTCTCTTTGAGATTGATTATATATTTCTTACAACGCATCAAAAGCTTTATATTTCTGAAATTAATAATTGAAATTCACTAATCATATATATATATATATACATACATATATATATATATATATATATATATATATATATATATATATATATATATATATATATATATATATATATATATATATGAGCAGATTAACACACTAAATGTTAATCAATGCCGAGCTATCAGTGCAAGCGTGTATAATATCTGTGTTCGCTCTTTTCCCTTTCAACAATTGTGGCATTTCAATAATGAGACATTTCATTTTGCCGATCGGACGAAGCACACATGACTTGATTCTTTACACATTATTGCGAAGTAAACAGACTCAGCCGGAAGTAGAACAGGTTTTGTTTAGTAACTTTTTCTTGCCGACTACCTTTACAATCGCCCCACTTTTCCGGCTTAGTCAAAAGATTAACTCGAATGAATAAAATACATAGCATGTTATAACCACACTTTTATCACGTCCTTATAGAAATAACAAAAATCAAAACGAAAAACAAACCTGTAAGTGCAATTTCCTGTTAACTTAATTATCATAGAGAATGTCTGTACAGATGTAAGATAGCTGTTATTAAAAATATGATCAATAGAATTTGCTTTGTCTCTTCTTCTCACACATTAATTTATACAGAATTCAATCATATTAAACAAAGACTTATAAATAATGGATTTCCTAAATATCTTTTCGATAGGCAAAGTTTAAAGAAAATTGAAACCAATATAAATATTAATAACAGCAAAAATGCAATAAACCTATTTTATAGTTACCAAATTCACCAATTACAAGCAACATGATGCGGTTATCAGGAGCATTATTCATCAATACACATCTCGTGTTGCACGCAGTAAATATATACGAGTTGCAATCTCTTACAAAAAACAAAAACAAAAACATCTAATCTCATCATTACTAATAATTCTCGCTTTCTGACATCTCCATTAAACAATACTAAGTTAATTTACTAATCTTTTGCACTTTGGTCGGTTATGTTCTCTATTATGTATAAATATCAAAATCTTATCTTTGGCAATATAACTATCATCCTGTATCTTGGGTTAATTTGAAACTTGTCTTGTTAAAGTCGCATACATGACGGAAAATACTGCAATAGCTCTCAACAAGGATCGAGCACAATGCAATAGCTCTCAACAAGGAACGAACACACTGGCAATAGCTTTCAACAAGGACCGAATACACAAGCAATAGCTCTCAACAAGTATCGAGCATACTTGCAATATTTCTCAACAAGGATCCAAGGATCGAGCATATTGGTAATAGCTCCCAATAAAGATTGCACACACTGGTAAAAAACAGAAAGCTATGAATATTATTGACACAAAGATTATCAACATTTGATGTCAGACAATCCTAACGAATAGAAATTAAAATTGCATAGTAGCCTATTTGGTGGGGACTGAAGATTCACCACTAAAAAAATAAAAAATAAAAAATAAAAAAAATAAAATTAAAGTCACGTGTTGTGTTTGCTTAACAGCTTACAATAACTGACAGTTTTATTGGAAGGCTGTTAGTGCTATAGCGAACATGCTAGTTATCCAAGCTGACCGGCTGGTATTGGCTTAAACAATTTCGTCCGATGTCGATCAGAAAACGTTGTTGATGATTGCTTAGGTGATTGTCATGACAATGTATTGATAATTATATCCTGTAGACATCATGAGTTTGCATAAGCAGTAGCCTCATTGCTATCAAGGAAAACTATTTACACGGGATGTAAATAATAAATAATAGTAGCTATGAAAAATTTCGCGGTGTATTGTTGCAACGTTGCAAAAAGCACACAGGCAACTCTCATAATAAATATAACCGTAAACATGAGAAACAGGCAGAAAATAATCTTACATTTTCAAGTCGTAGATTATTAAATTACAAATTCATATCAAATTTAATAATATAGTAGAAAGCGATATAAAATTGCCACATGACTAAATATTGACTATGGCAAGTTAATTCGGATTTGGAAGAAGTTTACGTTCTGGGTTTATTCGTCAAATAGTGTATATTTTGAAATATTTCATGCAAAAAGTTCTCTACGGGAAAACAGGCGACAACGAACTTTTAATGAATGAAGGCTGAATATAATATAAAGAAGTAATGCTTCAACAATTTCTGTTTTCACTTCCCATGAGGTAAACTCATACCTTCACGACATTTGTGAGAACGTGATACTACATTTAACCGAAAACAGATTAACCCCAGACTTTGTAGGTGGTAATAAGAATAATAAATGTAATCAATGCAATTATCTATATATCTACCTGCATTATTGTTATGGTCCAAATTCCTGGTACCACGGTGATGGTCCAAGGTAGAACCAATGAAGAAATAACTCGAACACAGGTATGGAATAACAAGATATATTGCAAACAGAAATATATACAAAGAAATAGTATTCAAAGTTCGAATTTTTGCATCCAGTCCGTTCCGAATAAGTTTTCTGTATTTCTTAATACATACATTCTTAATTTTTTCGTCATTCCATTAAATGTTACGTTTGTAATCACTTCACCCTCACATTTTATTTTTCTCCCCGTTACCGATCTAGCAATTTTATCCGTTTTTAACATGGCAGGTTTGTTCAGTTTTCTCCATGTTTGAACGTTAATAATAGTTAAGTCCGAGCCGGAATCCAACTGTAGTCTGACTTTTCTGTTTTGCATTTCTACTTGTACGTATTTCCTTATGTTAGTCTCATCCGCTTGGTCAGTCCTCGTGATTTTTATTCTGCTTTTGTTTTCTCTTCTAGTCCAACAATGAGAACTTTTATGTCCTATTTTTTGCATGATAAGCAAGTTTTAAAACGGTATGGACAGTCTTTATACCAATGCCAAGTCCCACAGCGATAGCATGGACTTGGTGCTAGTTTTTTTCTGATATTGACTTTTAGAAGTAGAAAATTGTTTTTGTTTTACCTGTTTTTGAGGAGGGAAAATTGGTTTGGTTTGTTTCTGAGGAGGGAAAGTTGGTTTGTCTTCGTACTTTACGTATGTGCGCGATGCCAGCTTCTTCTATATCTTTTGAGTCTTTCTTTACACTGATGCATCTCTGGCCGTCTTCGGCCAGTTTTTGAAGTGTCAAATCTTGTTCACTCTCCAATTTTGTAAGGATTCTGCGTCTAATTTCCGCGTCTTTGGTTGAAACCAGGCCTTGGACGTATATTAAACACTTGAAAAAGTCCACGCTGAGTTCCGATAACTTAAAGTCATCAAAATATTTGTTTACAATGGAAGCAAAAGTTATGTAATCTTCGCTGTCCTTTTTTGTTAGGTTCAGACATTTCTATCTTTTGTGGAATAGTGAGCTATTAGGGCTGAAAAGTTCGAAGTTAGCATTTTTATGGCTTCTTTGAAAGTTAACTCATTTGTTTTCCTCGGTATGAATTTGGTATATTCGCATGTGCCTAATTTTCTTAGTAATAGACGTACTTTTCTTGCGTCTGACCAATTTTTGCAGTCAAATTCATATAGATCTTCGTACCTTCGGAAGTAAGTTGCAAAGGTTTTGTCTTCGTCGGGTGCATACGTGAAATCTTCGATAGTTTTCCAAATAGCGTCTTGTGAGAGAACTGTTTCATTCTCGGAATTTTGCTCTTTATTTGGCATTACACGTAGCAATAATTCTTGTAATTCAAGATGTTTCTGTTCGTTTTTTTTGCTGCTGTTCAAATTGGATTTTGATAAGTTCCACAATGGTTGACTTAAACTCTTCTATGTTAACGTAATTTTGTGTAAGCATTTTACCTTAGTGTAACTTGATATTCTGAAACCTGTGTACGCCAAAAAAAAAAAAAAAATTCCTTTGTTGCCACAGTAAAATTGATGTTCAAAAAGAAATTTCTTCGCGTGGAACTTGTTTTTTTAGAATCTCCACGTAGAACTTGTTTTTTTTTTGTTATGTGCGACGGATAGCAAAAAAGGTATGTCTTCCGCGTAGAGAGTTCGTTTTCTTTTGGGTTTTCCTCGTCGCCACTTGTTATGTGCGATAGCAGAAAAAAAAGGTATGTCCTCCGCGTAGAGAGTTCGATTTTTCTTGGGGTTTCCTCGTCGCTACTTGTTATGGTCCAAATTCCTGGTACCACGGTGATGGTCCAAGGTAGAACCAATGAAAAAATAACTCGAACACAGGTATGGAATAACAAGATATATTACAAACAGAAATATATACAAAGAAGTAGAAGTATTAGTAATGACTATAAGATTTGGTTAGAGTGAACTATGTTGTCTACAAGTATCACTATTCCAATGTTATTACAATAATCCTCTCTGCTCCCTCTTGAGGCGCAGTATTTATAATGTCCGGAATAGTCCATTATTATTATGGGTAAGTTCCCGTAACGATTATTATGATATATATATATATATATATATATATATATATATATATGCACCATATACATATATATGTATATATACATATATATGTAAATATATATATATATATATATATATATATATATATATATATATATATATATATGTGTGTGTGTTTTGTGTGTGTGTGTGTGTGTGTGTGTGTGTGTGTGTGTGTGTGGCCGCGTGGTCGAGCGGTTAGAAAGTTCGCTTTTTGATTATGAAACATGGGTTTGAATCTGACCAGGGTTGATTTGTCAGGAAGGAGACTGTTGTTATCGGTCTGGAGGCGGGAGTATCGCCCCCAGCGTGCGGCAACTTTGGAGAGTATACCATGGGTTGACCCAAGTCTTGTAAGTGAAATTGGGTAGACGGATATCTACAATGACTTGTAAACGAAGGTTTGAGTGTGGTAACTTTGTTCAGATTGTTGATCACGCTAGATAACACGCTCTCTCCCAGAAACTGGTACTAAGGTCTGCTCTGCATAGTTGCAGTATAAACCCCAGGACTTTGAACAAACACAAATGTTCCTGAGCGAGCGTCTGCAATAGATTGGCTAGCCGCCCTAAGACGAATGGCCACCTATATATGTTTGCATCAATCAATCTATATTTGAGTTAAGCGAATTGATTGTTTCTATTGTGTCGCGATTTCTATTCTCAATAAGCACTTCGTACGTACATTCTTGTTTCTAAACAAAACTACGTTTATAAATAGCTAACGAGGTTATCCCATAGAAAGCGAGACAAGAAATAAGAAGTGGATGACAGATGAAATTCTCTTGTCAGCAGGCAATGCCAAGAAATAGTACAGAATATAGGACAGTAAAAATAAAATTTAGAAACAAATGCAGGTTGGCAAAGTGTGAATAGCTGAATGGAATGTATACAGAGATAGAAAGACTGAGCATCATCGATACCGCAATCATCTATAAAAGCATAAAAGAAATATTAGTACGAATGACGTACTCGGTGCATTAATTCAAAAGTGGGAACGTTCATAATAGAGAAAGAAAAAGTACTTAAGATACATTGGAAAACTTTTTCCCGATGAAAGAGAGAAACTTACAATACACAAAATTATGGATGGAACTGAAAAGACGCTTGTCAAGAAGAGAGGACAAATAACAGGACAAAGTTGGATCTTAATTGAGATACTATCAGCCGTAGACGATTTCGGGATCGACAGGGTTATAAATGCGACACTGGCCAAATACTAGATGACATTAGGAGACCCGTTTTCATAGTGCTGCCCTAGAAGCCAGGTGCTCTATAGGACAATCAGCTTAATGAGACACATAACTAAAATTAGAATCTGGATTCTGATGAATTTAACATGTAACAGAATTATATTGGAAATATGATTAGAACAATGTGATTTTGGTAAAGAGTGGAATAATACTATCAGAACTAGCAATACCCATGTCTCATATATTACTTAAAATGATTTCATAAAGTACGACACAATGATCTATTTGAACTGCTTGGAAAACTTTAATTATTCAGGAAAGATATTAGAATAATACAGAATATTTGCTAGGAACAAGTGCCTCCATGCGAACAGAAAATGAATTGAACAATTACACAAAAATAGAAAGAATAGTCTTCTCAATGGATTTAACCTTTAAAGCGAGACGATCCTAAGATAATTAGAACCAGGATTTAATATTTGTGGGCGCAATTTTAACAGCACAAGATACACAGATAATACCGTGTTGATAGAAAACGCCGAAAGAAATGTTCTAGTCTTATTTTTTTCATTTCTTTATAAAATATTTTTCATAAAGCATCGTAAACGTAAAGGTGAAAGCTAAGTAAAAAAATAATTAGAGCGCTGAAAGTTTTCCTTAAAAATAACGAGGTAAATAATTTGTTCACTTAAATGTAAATAACTAATTATCCTCACGTAAGCTATCTAAACGCCATGAAAATGTTTTCCGTCACCTGTCAAGTGACGCGAAAGGTTATGACCTGCTTTGTTTTATTTTCAAATTACATCTTTTCGGCGCAGAAGCTAAGTTAAGCTTGGTTCAAAATATTTTAAATAAACATTATAATTTCTGATTTTATTAAAATAAGGTTAAAAAAATGATAATTGACTTTTAAAAGAATTTCAAAGAGAGATTTTCATTTTTTTATAAAATGCAAAAAAGTGATTGAAAATAATTGATTATCTGCCAGTTTTGATGACAAAAAAAACAAGATTTTTAACGAAAATTTCGGACGTGCTAGGAACGATTAAAAAATGTACAAAAATATCCCCAAAATACTTTGATCTTTTCTCTTTAATAATAACATGAACATTTAGACGATAAAATTTTGTTTTCGTCAAGTTTGGCGTCTTTTTCATCATGCTATGCTCTTTTTTTTAGCGATCTCATGGAGGTACCTATGTATCACACATACATTGCTGAAAATAGATTAGATAATTAGTCAATGAGTCGTTCTGAAAAGGATAAAATGGATTCGAGAGCAATTTACGAAGAAGTAAAGTAAAAATAAAAGCTGTTAAGTCCATATCGGATACAAGGTCCTTTGTAATATGTCAGCAGCTCACACATAAAATAGGATCCGGCAGAAACTGCAGATAATTTCAGACCTGATATTTTGTGTTCGAACGTATGTATGAAAGTTCTCAAAAGCAGAACAAGGTTTCTTTTCAAGTGTAATCATCCCTGTGAAATGAGCGTGCTTGAGTGCGTATGTGAGTGTGAAGATGGTGAAGACGTATCAGTATAGGGAATAAAGATACGAAGAAAGGAGAGGGTGGGACTGAAAACACGAGTAAAAAGCTGATCGATGTGCAGATGAATGGATTAACGCTTCACGCATATATAATTTTGGTCATGAGGCGTTGCATCCTGTTTCTGGTTTACGGATGTTCGTAAAACTGAAAAATGTGTTGTCTCACAGGACATTGATAGTGGTGTTATTTGTTGAAAGCCCCCAGGAAAATGCCTCTGGGTTAGCACTGATTAAAATTGAAATATAATGTTTCTGTCTACCACAGAATTATTCTGTGATATAATAAAATTCTAACGTGGATTTCAAAATGATTGAATAGTGAAGAATGAATGGAGAAAAGCGAGAGAAAAGAGTGAAAAGAGATAGATAAATAGATAGATAGGTAGATAGATAGATAGAGAGAGAGAGAGAGAGAGAGAGAGAGAGAGAGAGGGCGTGGAAAAAAGAGAAATAAAGAGGGAAAAGGCAAGCTAAAGGAAGCAGGGAGAAAAATGTTAGATAAAAATGAAGTGGTAAATAGAAAAGAAAGGAAATGAAAGTAAAAGGAGAAATAAAAGGGTGAAAAGAAAAGCGTGCTAGGAAAATAAGTAAAAAAATAACCGGGGGGGGAGAGAGAGAGAGAGAGAGATATTGTGTGGGAAAGGGAGAATGTGTGTGTGGAGAATGAAGAAGGATAAAAAGGAATATATTATAATAAAAACAGGATTTATTTAATATTTCATTCTCTTAATTTCGTAATACTATTGTATATAAGAAGTTAAAAGAAATATTTAAATTTACAAATAGCAATCGGTGAATTTTAAGGTTTTTGTTTTGCAATTCAAATTTATAACGACTGAACACAAATTTCTGTTTCTATAAGAGACACAGAATGCGACTCAAAATTAATATTGTGAACTGTAGTCTGAAGTATCATGAAGATTTTCAATTGTCAGACAACTTGACCCTGATATATCAATATGTCTATATGTCTATATCTCTATATCTATATATATATATATATATATATATCTATGTATATATATGTGTGTGTGTATGTGTATAAAATAAATGAATAAATTATATATATATGTAATGAATAAATTAACAAATTATATATATATATATACATATATATATATAAATATATATATATATATATGTGTGTGCGTGTGTGTGTGTCTGTGTGTGTGTGTGTGTCTGGAGATCCCTTGGGGCGTGAGATTGCTTATCACGTTTGTTAGTAAATGTCCTATATTGTGAAAATACAAGATCTGCCGAGAAAGGTGAAAAGTTCGAAGAAACTTTTACTCTGCTTCTCAGACTCTCTTGAATCGGGTTCTTTGCAAACTATTTCATCTAAACAAGCAACAATTTCTGATATGTTAATACATGTCTGTAAAACTATTTTACCTGACCTTGTCAATAAACAAAACAAAGTCGAACACACGGTAGAATTCACTTATGAAACAGAAAGAAACAATACTTTACATTTCCTAGATATTACACCGTAATGGCAATAACTTAAAACTAAGTTGCCATCGCAAATCACCTAATAAAAATGATCTCATAAATTTCTCTTCTCACCTTAACAAGAAATTACAATTCAGAATAACCATCGAATTCTATTTAGCCCTCAATATTTACACGAAGAAGAGAAATATACTGAAAATTGTTTTAAGCTCGTCCAATATCCTAATTATTTCATATTCAACGTGAAACAAAAAGCTCGTAATATATTTAAAAATAGAAGAATGAACCATTCTGGTAAACTCAACGTATTGAAATATATTGTTCCAGCCACCATCTCTATCATAACTACAATTGAACAGACTTTATCTAAGCTTAACATAAAATTTATCAAAACTACTTCTGAAACAATAAAATAATTAATGCAAAACAAAATAATAATAAGCAAAAATTTGAAGAAGGAATTTACTATATCATTGGTAATAATTGCCACGAGGAATACATAAGAGAAACCTCAAGCAATTTAAATAACATATTATATGAACAAGTTATGGTCCAGAATTATGATGATTTTTTATCAGTCTAAAAATAACATTGCCATCAGGGATGATAAAATTAATCATATTTCATCATTCTAAAAATAACCTTGTCATCAGTGATAATACAAAGAAGGATATTTCAACATCTTACCCTCATTATTATAAAAACAGATCTTCCATCACAGTAGAGTCTCTACGTTTTAGCAGAGTAGTGTAAACTAGGGTACTCATAGCAGCAGTCAGTAGTAGAGTAGAGGAATAGACAAGTAGCAGTGCAGAAACTCACATCTTTTCCAGCGCTCCGTGAAGATCAAACGCCATCCTCCCAAACGAAATTTTCGGAACCAAACCATGTAAGCACTGACTTTTAAACAAAAGAGACACTGAGAACATTTTTACACACACCATACCAATATTCTGTAATTCACATCACAAAAAGAAAATACAAATACGGGGTAGATATTTTGGGGTTGATATAGTCGTAATCCCAACTTGATATTATTTCTTGACTTGATATTAATGACAGAGATAAAAATGCATAAACGTACAACGATAACAACAATAAAATTCGATACACGTGTTGATATAAATTTTGTAAATGTTATAACAAAGCGCATTGAAATAGTGAAAGGTGCTTTCCAAAAACTAAACAAAATATTAAGAAATAGGAAAAATACATTGAAAATAAAGGTAAGTGTGATCAGCTGTTATGTAATACCTATCCTAAAATATGGCAATAGATACTGGACAATTTCCTGACATGTAGCAAAAGTGATGTGGTTGAACAGAAGGATGCTTCGAATACCAAGGACAGATTAGGTGAGAAATTAGGAAGTTTTAAGGAAAATAGAAACAAAAATGGCACTTTTACTTAAAATCAGAAAGAGGCAGTTGAAATTTCTGTGGCAAAGTATGAAGAATGACGGTTCGGAGAATATGACCCTCATAAGACAACGAGTAACATGCTTAACCAGCTTGTATGAATAGATAAAAGAACAAGGAATGAGAAGTATGACGTGGTAAATGACAGAAGGAAGTCTCCTGTTTGATGCTTGGCTGTCAGTATTTGATTCAAATTTGTTCAACTTCAAATAAAGCCTTAACCCATTTGGGGTAATTGGTTAGTTGCATAGCATTTCTATCATGGAGGAAATTCTCCTGCCAAAAGATTCTTTATGTTATGACGAATAATTATAGCTCGACTGAAATCACCAATCTAGATTCTTTTGGAAATAAATAGATTCTAATATATTAATATATATTATTTAATAAATTCATCATTTATACAGGAATAAATTATAAATTTCATGATTATATTTTTCACGCGCCATTATTTTTGGAGAGAGCATTTAAAAAAACAAAAAAACTTTTGTATGTTGTTAAATATATATCGTAGAAAGTTATTCTTGAATATATATTCGCCTAACACTTGGAACTGTTCCTACTTAAAATGAAAAGTGAACTGTAACGATCTTTAAAATTTGAGTTTCCATAAAGTAAAAGAACTTGCACTGTGCCAATATTTTCAATCAGTAGTATATATACTCACTAGTGATCATTAGAACAATATGGTAGATAATATAAAGGAAACATTTCTCTCTCTCTCTCTCTCTCTCTTTATATATATATATATATATACATATCTATTTTTGCGTGTATATATATATATATAATATATATATACTGTATATATATATATATATATATATATATATATATATATATATATATATATATATATATATATATATGAGCGTGTGTGTGTGTGTGTGGATGTGTGTGTGTAAAAATTCAAGAACAAAATCAAATATATCAGAGCCCTACAGTCGCGCGCGCGCACACACACACACACACACAAACAAACAAACACTAGCACACACATACATAAGTGCAGAGGGAGTGGAAAAAGAGAAACGTGTATATATATATATATATATATATATATATATATATATATATATATATATATTGATGAATTATATATCATCCAAATATGAATATAAATCATATAATATATAAATAGATATTCGAGAAATAGAGACGATACATACAATTAGCATTGTATGAAATCAAAAGGAATATCGTTCATTTTCAGACGTCTAGCGCCGCTCCAAAAACTTGGAAAAATAGACAGATGATTGTAAACATTTTCAAGACTTCTGATTAGCTCACGAAATTGGAGAAATATTTTTTCTTTGCTTTTCTCTTTTTTTTCAATCTGAAATTATTGATTCAGGTAATTTGTTCGCCCACTGTGTTCGTAAGTGTGCGAACATCGTCATTATGGAGAGGCAAGAAAGTGGAATTCAAATTAACCTATATTATTGCTTGCCGGCTTTTTACATGTCACCATAATTGTCTTTCCTCATTAAACGAACAAAAAACTTTCCTTTTATAAACTTCTGTGTGTTTGTTCGGAAGAGAACTGGTGCGATTTGGTGCATCTATAGAAAATGAAAACTGAAAAGGCATAGACATGATAAGTGTCTATTAGTTGCTTTGCAAATTCAGGTAATATGAATCGAATTCCGTGTCTAAATGTTCTGAATTGTTTACTATGTATAGCTAAGTTTGGCAGAATGCCTCAAATACGGGGAATTCAGTGAGGATCAAATTCTGTAGTCATGGCTATTCAGAAAAACTTATAACCACTATCTCACGCCGGCAAGTACTGGCTTATCATAGCAATGTTCTTACTAGTAAGCTTGTCATGAATTGGTGTCGATGAACTATAGAAAATAATTTAGCTTTTCCTGCAAGATCCGTACAGACATAGGCGAGACACCACAACAAACTTGTCTATTTGGCGACTGTAAGGTAGAAAAGATTAAAGTTCTCTCCACTTTTGACCTTTTATCTTTTTATGCCACAAAAGGATCATAGGGGTAGCATATGTACTGCAGACGTAGCAGCAGTGGGTGGGTCTCGAGTAAGATAATCTGAGTCCATCCCGTTTTAGGCTTGTTTTGAATTCAGTTCTCTTTCTCATAGACTAGTTGTCATTCAAGGTAAACGAGCCCAGTCTATTTAACCCATTGTTGAAGAAGAGGGATTCATGCCTTTTCCAAGGACATTAACGCAAAGCGAACGAATGACTGTGTTATCAGTGCCACGCTTAAAAACATCCTACCTGTTTGCTTTTCATGGCCTTTATTTTATATATCTCTATATATTGTCATATTCTGAATATCAATGTTGTGACGATAAACTAGGAAAAAGTCATTTTCATTTACAATGTTAGGTATTCAAATATTACCCCACTAATGCTTACCATAAAATCTGATATTAATCATAACAATTAAATTAAAAGTCCACTATCAATTATAGGTTTCTATATTTGAAACCATTGGCTTAACAAATCCAACAACAACCAATGTTTTGTTAATCGATTGTTCATTATTTATAATTATGTTTTTTACAGGTACTACTTCACCCTTTAAACAGACACACACATACACGCATATATACTCATGCATACATATGATGAGTGTCACTTCTTTGCATAAAATGGCCATCTCTTCACTTGGTAGCTTTTTGTGTTTTTTTCATTCAGAATTTTATTATTTTCGTCATTTATACCTGAGCTAACGCTCTGCTATGGGACCGTATGTGATTCTTAAGGCCATCTTCACTTTTACAAGCTCTCTTTCACACGTGGCAAACATAAATTTTGTCTGTGTTACCTATGTTGAAAACTTGTCTGTCCCTGTGTACAATCATATGCCGTTTGAGTCCCTCAACAGACTTACAAACCTTGTCACAAAACTCGCACAAGTAACCTTCAGGTGTTTCTGGTAGGGTTGTATTCACATAAATTTGCACCTGGCCTCTATTAAATATCAGCAATAAATTTGCACGAATCCTGTAACATTAAAAACAAAGTTGATTATTGGCTGGGATTGTTGTACGTCTTCTGCTATTGTTCGAACTCAAGTAAAGCCAAAATGTTTAATTTCGATTATAAAGGCAAGTAGAAGGCCCTTTTCACTTGCCCCCGTCTTCAAGTTGCTATTTATTCAAACATTTTCTTTAATGCAATATCCTTGTTGATGATCAAGACTCCATTGATTTTTATTCACGCGTTTCCTAAGAACATTCGTGCGAAAGTGAACATAACAAACTAACCCGGAAATTGAACTTGGCTCGCCAAAGTTCCTTTCCACGCCAATATCCATTACACCATCCGTACATCCCGTTCAGCCTTTAACATGTTTTATCTAATGCCGGTCGCACTAACTGAAAAATAGTTTTCTTTCGGTGAGATAACATTTTACAATCTACTCGTCTAAAAATTAAAATATTTTGGAGGAGAAAAAATAACTTAAATACAGAATTGAAAAAATGTAATTTTATTAAAAGTTTTTTCTGAAATTTGACTTATCAAATATTTTTTAGTTAGGAATATGTTGCTAACTTTTGGGTGTCTATGAATAGCAATTTTGAGATTAGATTTATTTCTGTTTAATGTTGACACGAAAGTTTAACTTGTGTGGTACATATTTTTATTTAAAAATATTCTTATGATCTTTCCTCCTGAAAATTAGATCAGATTTAAACGTAAGCTCAGTCATACATCACTAGGTAATTCGGTCGCGTAAGAAGCCTGTTAATGTACATGATAGAACTTTATAATAATTGCTTGTATACATGTGCTTTGTATATATATATTAAAGAAGTGCTTTTCGGTTTTTGCCGCAGCTGACCACTTTTTATTAATATGTTTGCTGAAACCCAACATTTTCAATTAATTTGTTTTGGTAAAATAATAAAATTATCTTAATTGTTCACATTCTCTATTACAAGTCTTGGCTCCTTAGAAGAGGTTTTGTGCCTCACAGATGAACAAATATTTAGAGTCGAAAAACTTCTGTATTTTGAATATCATTGAATATAAAGAATGAGGTTACAATCTTATCATGATACGAGATAATAAAAGCCAGCAGGAATT
Source organism: Acanthosepion esculentum (assembly GCA_964036315.1). NCBI lineage: Eukaryota > Metazoa > Mollusca > Cephalopoda > Sepiida > Sepiidae > Acanthosepion > Acanthosepion esculentum. The sequence continues at coordinate 82,547,363 of OZ038487.1, forward strand.
TGATTGTTTTGAAATTGTTCAGAAGTTTGTTTCTGATTTTGAGATTTTGTTTGTAGAGATTCAGCTAGAATTCTGAGTAAACAATTTGCCAAATAAATTTTACTAAGTGCTTTTTTCAGATATTTCTGTCAGAGAAATTCTGTGGGAAGACGAAGCGGGATGAAGTAGCACACATAAACGCAAATAAATATATTAATAAGCAACAACAAATAATTAATTAATCAATAATAGATAATGAGTAAAATGTCAAGAAACATAAATAAAAATAGCTGCCAATAACCACATTCGGATCTACAGTTATTTCTACTCAATCAACTTTAGAATACTTTCAAATAAAACCGTTACCGCCCACCCAGTAACCATTAGAATAATACAACCGACATTGTTACCCGTAATGCACCATTAACCAGAATATATACTCCAGCAAAAACTCAACAAACGTGGACTGAATATTGCTTTCAAGTATGAAACAGACTGTTGCCACTCAGTGTTGACCGCAGTGTCTACTTTTATATTTAAAAACTCTCTATCCTTGATATTGAGCACTTTTATCCATAAATATACCATACATTTAAAGTATATTTTTATTATCTATCTATCTATCTATCTATCTATCTATCTATCTATATATATATATATATATATATATATATATATATATATATATATATATGTATATATGTATATACCGTAATTTCCAAAGTATAATACGCTTTTTCCCTAAAACAAGCAAATTCAGTCTTTAAAAAATTGCCGTGGTATAAAATAAGTATTATCATAAAACGAAATTAGTATAATATGATTCTATGTTTAAAACCATTTTTAAATAAGAGTAGGAAACGCTGGCAGTAATGAAATTGGAGAGGTACAATTTATAGGATTTGATTGCCAAACAAGGGGTGCGTATTATGCGTGGCTAGAAGCATTTTCCAACACTTTCAGCACAATTTTAGATGTGCATATTATGGATGTAGGCGTATTATACAAGTAGAATTACGGTATTATATATATATATATATATATATATATATATATATATATATATATACACACACACACATATATATATATATATATATATATGTGTGTGTGTGTGTGTGTGTGTATGTATCTGTGTATTTATTTCAGTAATACTTATGGCCATATAACTTTGAAATACCGGTTTTCTTAGCTTTTAACTATATATATATATATATATATATATATATATATATATATATATATATATATATATATATATATATATATATATATATATATATCAATATCAATATAAATATAGGATACCTTAAAACATACACACACACACAGAGAGACAAGGCCAATGCAGGCAGTCTTGTTAATTGGATACTATGTAGCAATGAGCGACAGATTGAAAGACAGGTAAGGATGGAAAAGCGTTGAAACTGCGGTATATGAAAATTCTTTCTGGGAGATAATGCAAATGATAAAGTAGTGAATGCAGTAGAAAATCTTTGTGCATTCATTATTCCGTTTGCGCATATTTTAACCCAATTCACATTTGTATAAAATCGTGGAGGGCAATGAAGATTGGAAAGAATAAGGAAGTGATTTAAAAGATAAAGTCAAAGGATGATAGAAGCGCAGAGGTAACATATAATGGATAATCTTAGTTGTCAATATAACTCTAGGTTGTAGGATCTAAATCATAATTTAAATTATGTTGTTTTCTTCTGTTTCTTTTATAGTAGCAGGCTGAAACATTGTTAAATTACATCTGATAACAAAATTTCTGTTTTTGAAATATATTTCTCTTCAACATTAAGTAACAATTTTCTCAGCATTCTCATTGGTGCCAACGCTAAATTGGTCCGAACGGTTTCAATTCTTACTTACATCTCCAATTGTTCCATTAAGACAGTCGCCCATTTTCTCTTTATTATATGAGGGCTTAATGAAAAGTTCTCATTCGGACCAAGAAAGTATTCTAAAAAACATTTGATGTTTGGTCAGATTTTAAATATATCATGTGAATTTCAGCTTATAAGATGTGTTTTTATTAGAGCTATTTAAAATATATGATTATTGAAAGTGATTATGTTGAAAGTGATAAAGAATGATTATAGTGAAACAATTGCTGGATCTACTGCGCGATAAAAGTTGATTCACTTAATTCAATCTTAACTTGTAGTCTAGAGTTAACCGTTATATTTCCTACATAACCTTTAAAACTGCATTTTTTTACCTCCCCTTCTTACGAGCAACACACGTCAATCAGTAACACTCTACCATGAGTGGCACTTACGCTTTGTATTAGGTGAAGAATTAAAATATTGTTTTAAATTGTTTCTGGAGAAATAAAGCAAAATGATGAATTAATTATCAAAATTATTCTTAATATTTGACTAGTACCAGATTTATTCCTTCCTTCTGGTCCGAACTATTTAACGGGTATAGAATGAAACCCAGAAAAGTTGCTATATCTAGAATAAAGATGAAATAAATTTTAAGGATAAATCCACTATAATAAATATTTGGTTATCTGCTATCAACACTATTCTAACCTTGATAAGGGTGGAGTTTTCGGATACTTATTCAAATGCAAGCAAACTCCCAGTGTGCCTAAAAGAGTGGTGAATGGCGTACACACGAATTTGTGTATATATTCAAGTTGTTATTTATTTATTTACCTCTATATGTAGTCATACCAATACACATACAAGTGTGAGTCTTGCTCCAAGGGGATTACAATTCTGCTCAGTGCATCATCATTTCTGCTTATAATTTCAGATGTACAAATGTGCCAATAGACAAAAGCACTGACAGAATGGGAGATAGATTACCAAAAAAAAAAAAAAAATTACTCAACCAAGTGAAGTGAAAAGATTTGTATCATGAAAACTTGAATCATTTTCATCCACGTGCCTTATTATCAAACAATCTGATCAGAAAAAAAAACGGCTTTTGCGAACAACTACTTGAAGAAAACAAATAAAGGGGGGAAAAAGAAAAGAAAAAGAAAAGAAGAACAGCAGAAGGAAAGTAAATACTTGCTTTTAGGATTCTCTTCGTCTGAGAAACTTTTTTAAAAATGTTTATTTCATCTTTATTCCGATTTTAAATTCCTTTTTCTTAATCATCAAGATGCCACCCTGATAATCGTTCGCTCATTTCCTGTGGCAAATTTTACCGTCCTCGTTACTAAAAAATACTTCTCCCTAACAAATGAATAAATAAATAAAATGACCTGTTTGGTTAGATAATTGTGTATTTTGCCCTGGTGGTCAATGTTCGAGCCTAAGTAAATACCAAACTACACTAATTTTAATTCTAAGAAGACTGGAATAACATAATCTATTTACGCGTAACTCTTACATTTAGCCTTGTGGCATACAAATAAATATCTAAATGGTTCAGTATTTTCCACTTCTGCTAGATGTCGGTGTTCGAACTTTTATAGAAATGCCAAGATTGGAATAATGATTTTGAAGACAGGTTTAGGAGATTGGCGCCACGCAAAATGTCTCACTCAGCTATGCTTAGTAAATATCAAGAGTTACGTGATTCTTATCGGGGTTCGGACATAGGAATAAACATAAACTGAAATGCCGATTCTTAAAATAGGCAAGTCCTAATGTATGAGGAAGATTCAGGTGATGTAATATTTATCTTCATCTTCTCTATTTACAGTTTAGTAAATACCACTATGATTTCTCTATATCGTCTGAAATCATTCTTTCTCTGTCTCTGTCTATCTATCTATCTATCTCTGTCTGTCTGTCTCTGTCTGTCTGTTTGACTCTACCCCTCTCTCTCTTTCTCTCTCTCTATCTATATATATATGTACTAGTTTGAGTAAAAGTTTTCTCGTATTTCCAGCTTTAATTAATAGCTCAAACAAATTACAAATTACATACGAAAAGCGTTTATTCATTAGAAATATCTCCTATCCAATTCTATTATCCGTTGCCATTATTTCACCGGAAGCTCAATTCCACACTGATACCATTTGGCTGGTTTAGAGGTAATAAAACTACCTTCACCCATTTTCCAACTCAGCCACATTGCTGAACCTCCGTCCGCACTGAAAATGAACCATACCTCTGAAAAAGTGGTAATCTGATGGTGCAAAGTTTGAACTGTTGGCAGGTTGAAGCAGGACTTCCAGCCCCACAAATTCCGCAAGTTTTTACTTGTTCACATTGTCAGTGTGTGCTGGGGTATTGTCATGTTGTAGGGTTGCAATATACGATTGACCAATATCGTTGAGTCTGGTCATTGGTCAGTTCACAATGAACTTCTCGGCAGTGTCTGTTCACAAGGACGATCTCATGGAGTTTTTTTGTAACTGCAGATTAGATGTGGCACAAGGCTGAAAGTATGGGGTTTCCAGTGAAGATCGAACTCACTATTCAATCGTAACTAATTTAGCAAGCCAAGCTTGTTAACCATTACAGCTCGTCGAAGTGTCGATTGATGGTGCTTTGTGAAGAACCATGTTCTGCTGATAATGTCCGTATGTCCTATTCTAATAGTTTCTTTTCTCACACTTCCCACCAGTGGAACTCCCTTCCGATTTCTTGTTTCACTGCCACCTATAAACCTCAAAACTGTAAATCACCATCTTCTGTCTTCCTGAATCTGGTTCTTTTATTGTCCTTTCTCCTCACTTCTGCTCACTAAAGTCTCCTCATTCTCTTTCATGGTGGCATTATCACCTTGCTTGGGGATATATATATATATATATATGTATATATATATATATATATGTGTGTGTGTGTGTGTGTGTGTGTGTGTGTGTGCGTGTGTGCGTGTGTGTGCGATGGATTAATTGTCCTCAAAATTTACGCAAAAATGAAAATATCTCATTTTAAAAAATATATTTACCAAAATTACATAAAAATATCTTGAAATACTCAAGAGTAAATTTATTCAATAACATCGCATTGGCTTCAACAACGAATTCCAGACGACTTCGGAATCTCCTACAACTCTTACCATGATAAAGTCCTTCAGAGGACGAGACGCGTTTGTAAAGAAAAGTTTTCTTTTTGTCTTTCTTCATGTATATATATATATATATATATAATCATCCACAGACAAACTGCTTCATTTGATCACAGCTAGACGTCCGATTGCTTCAAGCCGGGATCAAAACCCGACTGATTTGACATCATTCAGATAACTTACATCTAGGCCATCATCGCTCGGCAAAAAGAAAGGGAAGAAGAACTCAATTCAATTTACTTGAAGAATAATGATTAATAGCAGTATACATACGTACATACGTACATACACACACACACACACACACACACACACACACACACACACATATATATATATATATATATATATATATATATATATATATAAAGTGAACATTGATGTTAACACTCAAAGGCGACAAGCTATTTCATGCTCAATGCAATCGTCAGGCCTCGAGTGACCTGGACGATTGCGTCTAGCATGAAACAGCCTTTTGCCTCTGAGTGTTGACTTCAATGTTCACTTTTATATTTACATACGCTCTATCTCTGATATTGAGCTCTTTATCCCATAAAAATAGCACACCTTAAGACTATATTTCTTCATATATATATGTGTGTGTGCGTGTTGTGTGTGTGTGTGTGTGTGTGTGTGCATGTATGTACATCAGTATATATGTACGTTTGTATATGCGTATGCTTAAATCAATTATTATTTTCTGATACACAAATAAACAAAACTGAATTGAATGAATTAGCGAAACTTATGAGCTAATACTTGGCTATCTATTCCTGCTTTATTGTTTTATAAACAAATAAATTCAAACGTGATTGCCCTATTTACTAATGTTATATTTATTTTTTGGTATTACTTACCTAAAATCCTTTATAGTGACCTACCCAAATCGAAAGCAATTGGAAAACATTGTGTTGAACAACAAAAACTTATAATAAAATATGTGAAAATCTGACCGTGACTGGCATTATAAAGAAATAAAACACATCAATCAGAAACAAAATACCTATTATCAGAAGTGTTTTTCTTAGTATCCATTGGAGAGCTGATTAGCATACGTGGGAGAAAAAATGGCATTCACTTGACAGATCAATTCAAACTCGTCCTTGTTTCAAATTCCACTTGAGTAGGTGAGCAGATAAATACCTTTCACTTGACAGTTGAGGTATTGAGGACGGCATATTTGAAACACGCATGCGTTCAATCATTGAGCAGTTCAGTCATGAAGAGGATGTTGGATAGCTGTACGGCCAAGACTATTATCACCAGCGGTTTGACAAAAGGCCACAAGATTGCTATCATTGAAGATAAGTACTACTGAGTTAGCCAAAAAGATCATTCAGTGCTCATCGTTAACAAATTTCCAGAAATAAGATCTTTTTGATTGAATAGTCATAGTTGTTTAAAAAGCAGTCCAAATTTCAAAATTACCCTAACATTGACAGCTTTTATTCAGTTAGGGTGATGCAGAGTATATGATAAAATCAGGATGAAACCGTTATCATGAGTTTTCTCTAGATGGCTAGAGATGGCTTTTGTATCACCCAAAACTAATGCTTAATTTCGAGTGGCAATTAAAGTTGTGGCTGTGGATTTTACGACATGTCAAACATCATTTGGTTATTTAATGGCGAAATCATACTATTATATTTGGATCTATAAATAAATGTTGATCATTTATATCTGAGTCTACGCGTAAAATATTAGTCATTGATACTTGAAAAATAACGATTTATCACCGAGGAACAGACGTTTTAATCTCAGTTACCAAAATAATGTTATTTTTTTTCCAAAATAGGCACTTGAAATAATTTTTTCTGATTAGTACAATAAAATCCTGTGTAAAAATGAAACTCATCGTCTAAATACTACAGTAAAAAAACTTGAACCATAATTAAAAAGCTCGCGATGTACCCTTCTTTATTGAACGATGATGAAATAAGAAAGATATTTAAAACCCAGATATGAATGTTTGTTCTATCACCAGAAAAAAACGCTTTCTGGCTGTAAAAGTTTACTTTGAATATACTGCATTCAATATTGATTGAAAATGAAAGAAAATCTGGTTGATTGGCTTTGTAACAACTAGAAATGATGAATTTGTATTAGTTGCTTGCTAGATCTGATGTTTTACGCTTATCTGTCGAAAAGGTATGGACGCTCAAGCTCTTTTTCTACGTTAAATAGCTAAATAAATAAATAAACCTACGAGTTTTATCATTAGAATTCTAATGATTAGTTTAGTTATGCATCCCCCCAAGTTGATTGTTCTATGGATTTCGAATTCAAGTGAACCTGATTTCTTTAACGGCATTACGAAGATTAATCTACTGAGCACCTCCACTACATTCCGGTATTTCACTGTTGTTGTCTATTTGATTTACCATTCCGACAGCCCAATTAATCCCAAAATACACTCAAGCTGTCAGCATCTATAATCTACTTCTTTCTTCCTCTTCATTTAGATCAATGCAGAACTAAACTCAGATTTTGATAGTATGAGGTGTTTCATGTTTTTTATGTATTATAGATTTATTTCCTCCATTGTCTAGGTAATGCTCTCCGATGTAGTCATTCCATATATGCATTAGCTTTTCTTTTTTCATTAGAATTTAGTTAATGTGCCTGAACATATAAAAAGAAAGACAAAGGATGTGCGACGACGAGGAGGAGGAGGAGGAGGAGAGAAATGAGATTATTTAAGGCCATAAATATTCAACTTGTTTTATACTTCTAAGTACAAAATGGGAATGAGAAAGTAAGTGAATTAAAAAATAGATGATTTAAAATTTTAAATAATCGAGCAAGATGATATACCTAAGCGCGTGTGAGAGACAAGGTGAGAGAGAGCGAGAGAAAGAGAGGAAGCTAGAATAGATGGAGAGCAAGAAAGGAGGAAAGAGTAAGAGAAAGAGACGGAAAACGGGACGAGAAAAATAAAAATTAACAGAAAAAGAAAGCCGTTGAAAGACAGGAATTATAATAGAGGGATGGAGAATGTGAAAGAAATTCTTCTTCTACTTGTTCTTCTTCTCTGTGTCGTAAATGTTGGCGATCATGCCTCTTCATAATTTTCTGCCCTTTGTAGCTCTTTTGTTAACTCTATTAAATCCTCTCCCGTTATCAATTTACTCAAGCTTGTTAGGCAGGTTATGCGTTTTTTTCTTCTGCCCTCTTGCCTTCAGTCTGCTCCGTGAAGATCAAATTCCCCAAGCCGTTTACTTTAGTTACATTTTTCCGCTTGCATTTGTACGTTGTCCTATAAGGTAATCAAAAAAGTTCTATCCGTTTTTTGATTAGCCATTGAATGAAGTTGAAATATATACGAAATGCGTGTAGCAATTGTTTTCAAATTCGGACAGCCGGAAGTTATAAAAAACACGCGCACCGTGCCCGGCCATCAGTTATAAGCCAGACAGTTGTGAGAAGGATGGAAGTGTCTAGAGATCTCGTTCGGGGCTGTTTGCTTTACGACTTCAAAGTTGGCTTATCAGCAGCGGCATCAAGTCGCCGCATATGTCAAGCATTTGGGGATAGTGCTGTGGATGAACGTACTGCAAGGCGTTGGTTTCGAAAATTCAAGTCGGGAGATTTGTCTCTTCATCATGAGCCTCGCAATGGACGACCACAGGTCTTGAATGACGGAGTCCTGAAGGCGGCCATTGAAGAAGACAGTAGTCTAACGTGTGTTGAACTTGCAAAACAGTTCAACGTTTCCGATGAAACAGACTTCACCTGCGTCGCCTAGGTAAGACGTACAAACTGAGCAAGTGCGTTCTGCAAACGCTGTTGGAGGTCCACAAGGGACAACGAGTGGCAGCCTGCGTATCGCTGCTTTCTCGCCACCATACCGCATCTTATTCAATCGAGTGCTTACCAGTGACGAAAAGTGGGTTCTGTACGAAACTCCCAAGCGTTCCAGACATTGGTTGTCTTCTCAGGATGCTGTCCCTCATACCGCAAGACCGCCTATGCACCCACACAAGATTATGCTTTGGTGTCTGGTGGACAGGTCGTCAAGTGGTTCATTATGAATTGCTACCAACGGGCCAAACGGTCACTGGAGACCTATACTCGCAGCAATTAAAACGTGTGCAACAGGCATTGCACCAGAAAGAGCCAGCACTGGTGAATCGCAAAGGTGTGCTTTTCCTCCATGACAACGCCAGGCAGCATGTCGCGCGAGTGGTCAGGGATACCATACAGACTTGGGAGTGGGAGACTTTGTGCCATCCACCTTATTCACCTGACCTTGCGCCATCCGATTTCACTCCCTGGATAATCATCTTCGTGGGAAATCCTTCACCAATGAAGCAGACTTGCGCAAAGCCCTCAAAGACTTCTTGGCGTCACCCCCCCACCCCCGAGTTCTACTGCAAGGACATTGAACAGCTAGAGACACGTTGGCAGAAGGTGCTGGATGCCGATGGCGATTACTTCGAAGACTAAATATAAGTTACACATACTGTTAAGCGTTCTCTTTTTTCCTTTAAAAACGGACAGAACTTTTTGGTTATCTTGTATATTCTTTTCCGTACATTGATATAATTTTTTATTTCTTTTTCATCATGTTGAGAATTTCATTTGTTTTCATTCGATTTTTCATTCTCATTTTGTCTATTGTATCTGCTTTTTAGGGAGGCACGATGGAGTATTGGATAGCAGCTCGGATTGAAGAATCGGAGAGTCGAGTTACGTGCTAATAGCATTGGGAAAGGTATGAATCCTCTTCTTCTCCCCCAGCTATGGGTAAATAGCAGGACAGACCGGGTTCTATAGCCTTGGATGGCAACTGGTCTACCGCAGAAAGAAATGGCAACCTACTGTGGGGAAAAAATCTGCCTCGTCAGTCATGTATCGAAAGATACATGATCGCCTAAGCGTGTATCACGTATGGTACATGACTGACTGACTGATCTGCTTTTTAACACTGTCCATATATTTCTCGTTCACATTTCAGGAGATTCTCGTATCGCAATTTGGGTGATGCCTTGACACTCTACAATTTTTGTAGTTTCACTCTAAGTTTACACATAACTGGATGGTGACCATTACCGCAGGTGGCACTTGGGTATGTTTTTCAGTCTACAATTGCTTGATAGTTCTTTGTTTCTCCTACTGGGCTCCTCCATGTCCATATACCTCTTGGGTGTTTTAGAAACCAGGTGTTGGCTACTACCTGATCATTAGTGCATCATTAGACTCATTTTTCTCCGCGTTTATTACAAGTTCCTAGTCCGAATTTGCCAACTATTTCATCATCTCCCTCCTTGCCCACTTTGACATTCAGGTCCCACCATGACGATTGTAATTTCTTGTGATTTGCATTGAGCGTTGTCAGGTATACAGTAAAACTTTGAAGTTCTTCTGCACTTTCTGCTGTCGGTGAATATACAACAATGATGGATATGTTCAAAGGCTTTCCTTTCAGTTTAATGACAAGACTTCTTTCAGATAGTTGACAGTATGCCAGAATATATTTCTTCATGCCCTGGTCTAATATCAGACCTAATCACCTCACATCTTCTCTCCACCTGCATATATCATACTGCGTTTGTCATCTCCACTGTTTTCCCACTTCGCTTTGCAGACGCCTAAAATATTAATATTTTACTTATTTCTTTCTTTATATTTTCTAACAGGCTACAAAGATTTAATGTTTTGACATTCCATATCTCGAGAATTATTTTTTGTTTGATGCGAACAGTCGCTGGATGACAGTCTGGTGTCACCCGTCTCTCAGGATTTTCCCTAATGGGCGAGGGATCAGTTCCAAGGAATTTGATCCCCTTTATGTCGTTTTTACTAACAGTCGCTGGATGACGGTCAGCTGACACCTATTGCATCCTTACCGGGCGAGGAAATCAAATAGACTTAACTCTCTTCACGCAGTTATCTTCCATAATTTGTTAAAAGCCGTGAATTTTCTTGGGATTGATAATCGTGTGGTTCCCGATGCATTTTCCACGGTGATTTTATTAAAATGAAAGTGAAAACTGTGTGAGTGAAAGTAAAAGTAAAAGAAAGAGGAGAAAAAGAGGGTAACCCCAGAAAGAGGAAGTAAAGGTGGTTGTAGATTTCATATAAGAGACACAGAAATAATTTTGACAAAAAAAATTAGAAGTTGACATGAGTACTCATCATAAATCTTGTGATAAGAAAGAGGAATAAATATTCATAGCGAATTTATTAGAGATAACATTATTATTTCATATTTTCTAAGTTTCATATATTTTAGTGTGGATAGGAAAATACGATGCATTTTTAATCTCATCGGACTTTTATTATCGCCAACTTTTGATATTTCATATTACCACACAGAATAATGTTTCAAATAATTCGTATGCCACGCTTTTGTTTTCAATAACTTATATTTTAGCAGTAGATATAGCAACAGTTATATTTTTCCTTAAGTTTAAAACTTTTCAGATAATCCTTCCTGACGAAAATTGATCTGCCAGTCCTGTATTACTATCTCATCCTTATTATAACTCATTCTGTCCATAAGTCATGACAAGTCCTCTCTTGGTCTTTCCGAACATGGGAGAATACAAATAGGCTGTCCATTTATCAAGTGGAGTTCCTTAAAGCAAAGGCCCGACCTGCATATTCTCTTGCTGCCATCATCATATGAGTTCAGGCGAGACCTGTAGACCCGGGTCAAGTTAATAACCTGAGTGCCATTGGTCGGTCTGTATGGAGTAGACCGTAGTGTGTAAATGCGGTTTATGCTTCAATGTCATACTGCTGGTTAGAGTGTGTGCATCAGTGAAAGGAATCTTTCAAGAAGCAGAAAAATTTAAATTGAGAAGGTGAACTTGTGTGCATTAAGCACTTAGGACGGAGAGAAAGAAAGAGCGAAAGAAAGTATTAAAACGTAGAAAGAAGCAAAAGAAGGTAACTTACCGGGAGAATAAAATGGAAAAGAAACAAGAGGTAAATCCTTAAATATTATTTGCAAGCGATAAAGTGAAAAGAAAATTTAAAGAATAAAAGACATTTGAAAAAGACAAAGAAGTGCATAAAGAAGAAGAAGAGGTGAAGAGAAGGATGAAAAAACTAGAAAATGCCGAAATATTATTAGAAGAGGAGAAGGAAAAAGAGATAAGTAAAAAAATAAAAATATGAATAAGAGGCTGTAGAGGAAATGAAATATGAGTCAGTGAGAATCGAGAAGGAGGGACTTATTAAAGCTGAGAAAAGTAAGATAGAGAGAACGGACAGTTAGAATCAATAATATCGCACTCGGGGGATTTTCTAGAATGGGGAAAACAGGGGGATCAGTGGATTAGAAAGTAATGATAGTGTACCGGCAGTACAGCCTAGAGATGATATAGACGGAATATACGTAAAGAGAAAAGAAGCAACAAATGGACTCATCAGCATCGAGAACTGTTTTCAGTCGGACTAAATGAAATTTGCAAATGCGCCCATAGACAGAGTGAAAATGAAAAATCATTTCAAAGCCATAAAGCAAGAGATAAAAAGGACAGGAGATGGGCGAATAGTGAGGGATAAAGAAAGGAAATGAGAAAGGAAAAACTTCCAGTGGAAATGTAAAAACAGATGATAATCACGGATAAAATTAATTAAACTATACTTAAATTGAGAAATAACGTAATAGTTGCAGCAATATCCAAGTACTCCACCCACGAAAATTGTCTAACGAAAGAGAAAAAGATGAGTTTGTAAGAGAATGCAGTAAGCTAGTTTTAAAACAATATAAAAGTAAGTACAACAGAATGCTCCACTGGGAACTGAGCAAATGAATGAAGTCTGCTCATGTAAACAAATGGTATGACCAGTAATCAGCGGTTGTTGAAGTAAAAAAGTACTCTTGGATTTTGTACTCCTTAAATCAAGTTTATCTGATACCATATTAAACTTAACTTGGCACAAATAAACAATATTCATGTATAGTATCTTTATTTGATAACTTATGACATGAATGTGTAATAAATTTATTTTCAACACATCTTGCTCATTATCATAATCTTATTTTCTATTATCCATAGATAAATAAATAAATTTTAACAGGAAAGTTATACATATAACTGACCTGTCCTGTTTTAACAAGGCTTACCTTATCAGTAGCAACCCCTTTATTTCTGGTTTTCAGCTCCTAAAGTCTATATCATACGTAGAAACTTGCTCAAACAAATTTCAGTTTAAAGATTGCAAAATACGGCGTTTGATGATCAATGTTTTCCTTTTGCCATTTTTGCGGCCAAAGAAAAAATAGTTTAGTTCTTAATAAAGAAAATGACTGAATCAAAATAAAGGAATGACTCGGTGGGCAATAATAAAATATGAAGCTTTGTCTACATATTTTAAAAACATGTTTTACTTCTTCAGGAAGCAGACTGTCATGGCTCCCAACAGATTCTTTTCCTTTATTGTGTGTGAATTAATATAACTTGTTGGGAAAGGTAGTTAAGTGTTTTACTTTTGGTTTTTCCATGGTTCTAAATTCAGTGTGATCCTCCTAGACTGGCTGTGATCAAAGGCTAGAGATCCCAGTCTATTTTGCTATTCAACAAATAGCTGAACGAGAAAAGATGGATTCATGCCTTTCCCAAGTGATGTCTCTTTAGAACCTAAGGCATAATGACTCACTACAGATCATGTTTCTTTATTAACTGTGAATTTCCATGATTTATTTGGAAATTTAGTGGAGTGATTTGTTTTTGCCTTTTCCATTGGTTTGAATTTAGAGTACATCTTCTTCAAGACTATTTGGCACCTACGGTTAGAGAGTCCAGTCTAACTTACTGTTAATCTATGCCGAGGAGGAATTTGAACACGGTGCGCCGATTCCATTTTTCCATGCCTCGAACCGTTACGCTACCTGTCTATCCTACGTCCACTTAACTTAAATGCAATCAAAACTGACCATTAATGTTGTAGTGAGTTTGATGTCAACTGGTTACGTTACAGCGTGGACTTGTGCCAGACTTATTTAAATCTAGTAAACAGATTTAATCATTAACTTGAAATAAAGTTTTGACGTATTTGCATAATAAATTTGCATATGAATATTATCATACCCATTTTCCTCAAAATCTTCACCCTCTACCACCTTCTCTTTCATTCATACTACACACTTCGTTCATCATTATCATTTAAACAGTAACATTCAAATTTGAGTGCTTATCAAACCTGTAATGGACAAACTTTAGTATTAAAACTTTTACCTGTGATATCAGGTGTTATATAAACAGCGTGTATAAATAATATTTTTTTCAACTTCATGTTCTTTTCTCCGCTGTCGTACTTAGATTAAAGTACCCTAGAGCTAAGTATAATCTGTTTCGTTTTTCAAACGGATTACCTCAGTTCTTACACCGGCGATTGATGGGATAAATGAAGATTAATTGCCAAAGGTGAAGATGGCGGAGGTAGATGATAAATGCAATCCTTGCCTGTTTACTGTTCCTCTTCTATTGAATTAAAAAAAAACAGTTTTGCTATAGGCACGATGTCATTGATAAGGATTGTCTCACGAAGGTCTGTTCGCATAGAAATGATTAGGCAGTGTAGGTTGCTTTTATTTTCTAACTCAGACTTAAAAAATTAATACTGTATCAAGAAGCGGTATTAAATTTCGCGGAGGTTAACATGCTTGTCACGCAAACTATTCGTAGAAAGTTCATTTCTGAGTGCATCATAAATGTCAAAGTTGGCCGAGTTTAACAAATATCCACTTCCTAGCTAATTTATTAGAATTTAAATCTTATCTATGCGCATATGCAGTCAAATGTAGAAAAAAATCTCTCAAAAAGCTCTATTTCACACACAAAAAATACATATCATACAATATTCTTAACACCAACCTCAAAATAATCTCATAAGTGATTGAGGTAACGTCATGGACATTATTTTATTTGTGTGTTTTTTCATAATTGAAAATAAACTTATCTTTTGTGCGCAAACAATAAGAATAAGCTACTGTGAAAAGTGTACAAAATTTTCAGTGGTGACAAATTATTACAAATAGATAATTTAAAAAATTCCTGATAAAGAATCAATCTTCTAAGGAAATTTGACTATCGCATCTGTTGCAAATTAATTATCATGGACTGTGATAATTATCTTGGATTGTAATAATTATCTTGGATTGTGATAATTATCTTGGATTAGAAAATGCCGGGACAAAAATATATCTACAATTTATCCGCTTATTAGGATGGAAGACATATTTTTGAACATTTTTAATATTTAAAGTAGCATTTATACATTAATTTATAAAGCTTTTTTGAAATTTAATATAAGCTTTATTATTTATCAAAAAATGGTTCAGTTTATCTACAGATAATAAGCACAGATGTAACGAAGGTGTATGTTTATATATATATATATATATATATATATATATATATATATATATATATATATATATATATATATATATATATATACAAGTACACACACACACACACATATACTGATAAATCGCCATCATAATAGGAGTGTGGGCTGAAAAGTTCATAGGCTGACCGATGGAACGTGACCAAATGAGGTTTATTTTTCAATATAGTTCCCCTTGCGGTCCAAAACACTTTCATCGGTGTTACAGAGCTTGGATCTCATTGGTAAAGAAACTTTCATCTTGTTTCATCAACAGTCATCAGCAGCAAATATGAAGTCATCGTCACTGCGATGCTGGTTCTCAGCGAAGTGTTTTCTCATCTTGAGGAATAGTTGATAGTCATATGGCGCCAAATTAGGAAAATAAGGGGGGGTGATAAACCAGTACATAGCCGCAGTCACGCACACCAGCCATTGAGACCAAGTGTGCTAAAGCATTGTCCGAATGAAATAACATCCCTTTTCCTGGGTGTTTGATCTTAAAAACCTTTCATAACTTCCTCAGCAAGTTGGTATAGTACTCTCCATTGATTGTGTGGTGTGGCCCTTTTGAAGATAGTCAATAAACACAATGCCTTTACATCCCCAAAAAACTGAAGCCATCACCTTCCCTGCAGATGAAACGATCTTCACTTTCTTTGGAGTAGGTACGGAGGGATGCTTCCCTTGCATGGATTGTATTTTTGTCTCTGGCTCAAATTGATGAACCCAACACTCATCCTGGACTGAGAAACCAAGCTGGATCTGCCTCAAACAATGTCAGATTTTGCCGTGATCTGATGCACCTGGTATGCTTTTGATCAAGTGTCAGAAGAAGTGGCACCCACCGTGTAGAAACCCGCGTCATGTCAAGTTCACTGTGCAGTATATTCTCAACTAACTCACGTGATATGCTAACAGCATTGACTATTTTGCTTATAGTCAATCGCCCGTCATCCACCACCATGTGGTGTATATGATCAATGTTATCTTTGGCGGTGACAGAACGTCAAAAACTTGGGTTTTCGACTCCTAAATTCAGCTGCTCACTTTTGCACTGTTGATATATCTGGAGCGTCATCCACTAATGTAGCAAACATATCAGTATGAATTTCCAAGGGGACCTAAATCTTTTTTCTGCAGGTTTTTAATAACATCAAATGATGCCAAATTTTATCCATTTTCAAGTAACGTCGTTACTATTACTTTTGAATAGTCGGTTGTCTGTTTACTTGGAAAAGCAACAATGCAGTTATTAATAAGAAGAGCTGAAATTAATTCATACAAGATTTCACAGCTCTGGCATCATTTCAGCCTATGAACTTTTCAGCTCACCCTCGTATAATTTAATTTAGAGATTCTTTTTGATTAAAGACACGTATGTATAAAGTTTACAAATCTATAACTGAGTAATAGTTTTTTTCTTGGATTCATTGAGCACTTCAAATAAAGATATATTGAAACAGAAATATCTAATACTTTTCTATGTAACCTTTATAATACCATTGCTCTTTTAAGCTTGAGATACAGCAGTTAGCTGTTTTGCAATAAATTGTGATAACATTTCTGATAGTAATGTTGTTTTAAAATTTAATTATCGTCATTAGTGTTATTACAGGTGAAAAGTTTTGAAAATTTAATGAGTAAAAACTGATTCTTTTTTTAACTTGGTTGACTTCTAATAAAACCCTCACCGAAAGTAATTTTTTATCGCTTTCTTGTTCAGCAGACATACGAAAATAGAAAGTGTTGTAAGACAAGGATGTGTCTTCTCACCGGACTTGTTCAACCTATACAGCGAGACATTTCTGAGAGAATTAGAAGTCCTACTAGGATTCATTATTGGCGGTCACAATTTTAACAATATAAGATATCCAGATGACATAATGCTGATAGTATACACAGAAAAAAATTGCAAGAACTCCTACAGAAGGTAGTGAAGGAAAGCGAGAAGAAAGTTTTAAATATCAACTGCAAGAAGACAGAACGTATGGTTGTCAGCAAAATGATGAGCCCAAAATGCAAATTACAAATCGGAGATACGAAAATCAAAAAAGTACAAAAATTTAAATAACTGGGATGTATTTTAACAGAGGACGGAAAAATGCGACACTGAAATCCGAAGGCGCATTTGGCTAGCCAAAGATGCATTCCGAAAACTAAGCAATATATTAAGAACAGAAAAGCTTCGTTAGAAACAAAGAAATGGCTACTGAAGAGTTACATGATATCTGTCCTCTTAGATGGCAGTGAATGCTGGACAATCTCCTTAAAGATGAAGAAGAGATTTAAAGCAAAAGTAATTTGATTTTACAGAAGAATGCGGAGGATATCATGGACAGAATATGTGAGCACTCAACTACGAAGTTTAAAAAAATGAAAACAAAAACGCAACTTATATTTAGCATCAGTTAAAATTTCTAGAGCACATAATGAGAAAAGTGGGCTTGGAAAATTTGATACTCACAGGTCAGACTGAAGGCAAGAGGGGCAGAGGAAAACAACACAATATATTTAGTGAGCTTGAATAAATGGATGGCGGAACAAGGTTTAGGAGAAATAACAAAAAGATAAAATTTATTAAGTTTTACAAAGGATAGGAAATTATGGAGAGCCATGATGGCCTACGTCCTAAGGGAACACGGAACATAAAGAAGAAGTAATGCTAGTACTCGCAAAGGGACAAATGTGAAACAGAATTCAAAGAAAGTAAAGTAGATAAGAAAAATTCATTTTCATATAAAATTTCTTACTTTAGTTAATTGAATCGGAACGTAACTTTTTAAACGATATCACATTAGAGATTGTGACCTATGTTCCAGCGTATTACAGACAGGAAAAGAGGGGATTTGAAAGGAAAATCTCATCAGCATAACTACAAGTAACTCAACTGACGTGATCAAGTTTGTTTTTTGTTTTTTTTAAGATTTCCAAGATGCTTTGGTCATAGCTTCAACCTGACCACTTCAAAGCCAATGTAAATTCAGAGATGACTATGGAGTCAAGTTCTACCGTCATATGTTTCAGAGTTTCTTTTAAAGGCGGAAGAGAAGTGACTTGAAAGAAAATCTAACCTCCTATCTCATCATGCCAGAAAAGGTTCCGATGGAGATTAACATGCCAGATCGTTGAGACTTTCCTCAGCTAAAAGCAGATAGTCTATACAACATTGCCTAGAGAAAGAGGAACATGCCATTTGATGTTGTGATGTCGACATCAATGTCATCGATTAAGAAGGCCAACTCCTTAAACCTTATGAGCAAATTTACTGATGCATGTGTCTCAGGTACACAAGTGACATTATCAGCCATCATGCCTGTCCTAAAGCACATTATCCATGATGTTCCAATAGAAAAAAATAGTGTGCCAACCCTAATGAAGATGTTGAGGGAAGAACTGTAAAACCGTTACACGAAGAAGAAAAAAAGTACCATACACTTAACTTGCTTTATTGACACCGTACGCCTTAAAAATATATTTGAGGCTGATGCTATTGCAGCTGTTGACAGCGGTGTCCATGGGAAGTGAAAATGGCACTGCACAAATCAAGAACTCGTGAACCCTGCTTGCAACTCCAATACCAACGCAAAGCGGCATCAATTGCTAAAGGCCTGGCTGGATTACATTGAACTATTACCTCAACAAGGCAGTAAAGAGGTGAAGCTCAGATTCCTACCATCACAGAAAAGGTAGTGAGTGAAAGAAGAAGCCATTGCTTCCTTGTCCCTGTCATCCATTCCGACAGAAAAGGATGCACGTGGGTGGTGGAAGGGCCGTGCGTTATAATTATACCTCCTTTGCCAGCAATGCCAGTAGGCTTTTGTGCATCCTAGCAACTAACGTGTCATCAAAGAGAGGGTTCAGTGACAGTGGGCAAATTGTCTCCTCCTGCGGACCATTGTTTAAACCAAACAAAATGCTAACATTCTTCCATTTCAATAGGAAGTGAATAAAGATGAAAGATAATGAGACGTAATCAATACTGCAAAATCTACTGAAGACTGTATCATTAAATTACAACAGAATATGAAGAAATTGCCTTTTTTGGTTGTTGTTTTTCTTATCTGCACCGTGCACTGCGTTTAGTTAAACCCAATGATCACGTAATATCATAATGCCATCTTTAATGTAAGTGCATTATCACATTTATTATTATTATTATTATTATTATTATTATTATTATTAATGTTACTATTTTAAGGTAAAGTTTGGCATGTAAATAGTGCAATGCGTTAATAATTCACTTGATTAAATCATTTCAGCGTGCCTATCAACGCTTTTCGAATATTAGCAGCACATTTCGCAGATACCGGGATAATTTTTGTTACAATAATCGTGATATGATTTTTTTCATCTCTAACCCAAGAAAAATGATGAAGCATACCTTACACCATGTTTATTATAACATTTATTTTTTATTATAAAAGCGTTTAATTCCCATGTAATAATAAATACTAGAATTAGCAAACTTAATATATATCTCTAAAATAGATTATATATATGCACTCATGTATACAAACGCATATATATATATATATATATATATATATATATATATATATATATGTGTGTGTGTGTGTGTGTGCGTGTGTGTATGCGTGTGTGTGTAATTCCTAAAGATTGATGAACATCACCACTCAGTGTTGACTTCAGTGTCCACTCATATTTACACAAGCTCTATCCCTGTCAATATTTTGGGTTATAAATATGACATACCATAAAACTTTATGCATCTTACCATATCTATCTATCTATCTATCTATCTATCTATCTATCTATCTATCTATCTGCATATATATATGTGCAAAGATAAAAATATAGATAACATATATTATCTATGTGTTTATATGATAATAATTTATTCAAATAATAATCTGTGTATATTATATGTATTTTATGTCTATGTTTAAATCTCTTCAATTATATATATATATATATATATATATATATATATATTAAATTATATATACATAATTGAATAGGTATGACTTTGAAAAGAATGAAAGACAGAAAATTATATGGAATAGAGCTATACACGAAATTGATATAAAGGAATTGATATAAACAGATATTACAACTGAATGTTGATAAATATGTATAGACTAATATATATATATGTATATATATATATATATATATATATTGATCTAGTCAGTTCAACGCAATCTATATATATATATATATATATATATATATATATATATATATATAGATTGCGTTGAAATGACTAGATGTAACTTTTAGTTCTAAACTAACATTTCCTTTTCTCGCTCTTCTCGCTTGTAGAAATTTCTTCCGGCTCCATACAGTCCAGTTAACTTTGATCTTCAGCCATATAAATACAATGTCAATCGTTATCTACGCTGTTCCTGATTACTCTTTTATTGCTTTCGCTCCTTAGTAATTTTTCTGCTTTCCACTTCTTTCACATCCAGTAACACCTTGTGTCTTTGTGGCTTTACTGCCTTGCTTGGTGTAAATCCAATTAAAAAAGAAAAAAATAGATGAAAATAACCATGAAATCATACTTTATGTCAAAGACATGCTTTTTTCTAAAATTTACTGTAACATTTCTTCTTCATTTAGAGATTTATTAACTGCCAGGTAATAATCATTGTTCTATTCAAAAATCAAATTGTGGATGCATTTACGTCTTTCATACAAAAATCGAATAATCATTAGAAACATAATCATTAGAAACATATTACATATAACAGATATAGTTTTTATAAACAAATATTAAATATATTTTCAATTAATAACCACGAGTGGTTTAAACAAACAAACTGTAGATACCTTTTTAGGAAAAGCTCTAATGCTGAGGAGAAATGTTTTTTTAGAGAGTAAATATTTTTTTATTTTTTCTTCTTTCCTCGATCACTAAACACTTGTCAAAATATGAAATCACTCATTCCTGATTATTTTAAGCAATTAAATAATAGTATAACAATCACTTAAAATACAGCGAAAAAAGAAGAAGCGAAATTTAAAAATAATACAGAATTGTCTTACATAAACTTGCTAACATTTAATCAGGAAATCGTTGGCCACGCGTAAATTTTCTATGGCATTGTGCCTAACGTAGCAAACCGCATTTGGAAACTATGCAACAATTCCAAGAAAAATTAGTTTGCCTACAAACCTTCAATCACATATGTTAGGGCGCCAATAGAAGATGTTTAAAGATGGCCGTTCTGTGTAAATAACTATGCGAAGACAGTGATTAATATAAATATGAAAACCTGCTAGCGAAAAGATAGATGAGATATAAATATGTCACACATACACGCCCACGTGTGTTTATGTGTGTGTGTGTGGTAGTGACATACATATGTGTGTGTGGGGAGCGTGTGTGTGTAGGATGCATACTTATATATGTATTTATTGCTTGTGCGTTATAAACCATTTTTGAATTGGAAACACAGATATATCATATCTGATTGGTGGGTGTGGTAGTTGGTTTTCGCAGTTGTTAGTGTTTGAACTTAGGTAAAATCAGGTAAATACTCTTAATTTACTCTAGCGTCTAATAATTTACCTTTGGATCTATCTATCTATCTATCTATCTATCTATCTATCTATCTATCTATCTATCTATCTATCTATCTAACCTTAATATGAATTCATTTAAATATGATTCATTGAAGCCGACCGACAAGGTCGGTCAATTCACTTTTTATTACATTTTTTCCAGTCGGCTTATAACTGTACATCTACATTAAATTCATAGGACAATAGACAAGCTTTTTGAACGAATTCAATATATATATATATATATATATATATATATATATATATATATATATATATATATATATATATATATATATATTTTGAAATATAAATGACAATAGGAAAACATTATTAATTGCTGACGCGTTTCGTCCAATGTGGACTTTCTCAAAGCAAAAAACGAAATGAATTTAATTAAACAATGAAATTAATAAAAACAAAAGACAGAGTGTTCTTAGCAACTGGAATGTACGGAACGCTATTTTGATATTGTTAACTGAAAATAACGTCAGTTAATGTCACGTGCGGAGAATATTATCATTTTTTTTTCAGTTGTTGGATTTATTGAACAAAGTAACTAATAATAACAAAACAAAAGTCATTGAAACAAAGCAAGTTCAGTCGACCATTGATGACAATTCCAGAACAACGTAACTATAAACAATTTTTCTATCCTCTGCCAGCCGCAATGATGGAGGAAGCATTACCTCGAAACATCGCCAGTGAGACCCGCTGCAAGAGCCACTCCATTTCGTGAGGCTCGTCTCTTAATCGAGACGCAATCGCTCCAATCCCCCGAAGGAACGCCATCGAACGAGGGCCAATAACCCCTGAAGTCTCCACTGCCACAGGAGTAAAAAAAAAATCTATCAACAAGAGAAAAATATATAACTATATTTTCATCTCTGCGTTTCGGGCGAGAGACCCCGGCTCAACCGCGGACCTGATCAACTTACCGACCGAGAATGTATCCGCACAGGTCGCATCCCAAATCAACGACTTACCCATTTTAAAAGGGAAGATGGTAATGCCATCCAGCCGCTTTCCATCACCACGTCGAGGCCTACGAGTTCGATTTGGGAAGGGAACCCAGCTGCATACAAACCTCTTTTGATGATGTCGTTAATTGCTGCATGCCGTGGAAAGCGGACGGCACTACGACGACAGGAGAGAGTATGCAAACCAAACTCCCTATTTAACCTTTCTTAATAAAATTACTGCTCTCACAAACAAACGTACATAACAATATCGTAAAAAAAATCAAAAGAAAATGGTTGAATCCGCCAACACAGATATAATGATAATATTCTCCGCACGTGACATTAACTGACGTTATTTTCAGTTAACAATGTGAAAATAGCGTTCCCTACATTAAGTTGCTAAGAACACTCTGTCTTTTGTTTTTATTAATTTCATTGTTTAATTAAATTCATTTCGTTTTTTGCTTTGAGAAAGTCCACATTGGACGAAAGGCGTCAGCAATTAATAGTGTTTTCCTATTGTCATTTATATTTAAAAAGATTGTCTTATCTACACGTTAACTCTGAGTAATTTTCATATATATATATATATATATATATATATATATATATATATATATATGGTATTTTTACAAGATGATTTTTCCTACATTATTTATTATTATTATAAATGTTATTTGTACACTATACGATAGAAGTCTCAAAATGTCCTAAAACGACAGAGATAACAACTCAAATATATGTACTCACTAAAAAATAACGTTTATAGTAATAAGGAATAATGTCGGATAGAAAGGATTTAAAAAGTATTTTTGTTTACGTTTTGGTTACGAAACAGGTACTGGCAGTTATAGATTCACAGAAGTTCCCTCGAGAAACGCGCTTTCCTTAAATAGGTCATTCAAAGCAAGTCCGGATAGGCTAGTCTTGTGGTCGAATGGATAAAGGTACACTTGATGAAAAAAAAGGAATGCAGGTTCGGTTCCTGTGATTTCTGTCTAGTAGAATTTTTCAATTTTGGACGTTTGTTATTAATTTGACTGTTTAAGAAAAAACAAAGCAAAATATGAATAGTAACTCAAACACGTCCATCAATTACAAATAACGTTTATAGCAATAACACACATACACACACACGCACACACACACACACGCATATATATATATATATATATATATATATATATATATATATATATGGTAGGTAAATGGGGCATTTTTTTAAATAAATTATTGATCTGGATATCAGAAATTCTTTAGATGGCAAAATATCATGTTCAACACTTAACCAGTTTATTTTCCCCACATTAAATTAACTTTTGAAAGCACAATCTTATTAATTAACTGAAAATAATTAAGACAATACTCTATTTGGAAGAAATTATATTATTAATATTCAAAGGTTTGTACGAACTTCTGTCAAGAGAATACAAACTCATAACCCTATCGTATTACGCAACAGCCATTTACTTATGAACCATTGTGACCTAATATCACCGTTCCATCTTTTCATTTACTAAACTCAGGAACATCCAATGAAAACGTAATATACGGACGCAAGACTATATGAAGTAAAGAACAATTCATTTTATTACCATCATCTTTACCACATGCCAACTTGCTTATCATCGTGTTTACCACTTGTCACCATATTTACCACTTACCACCAGGTTTACCACATGCCATCATGTTTACCATTTATCAACACGTTTACCAGCTGTCATGTTTAGCATTTGCCATCCCGTTTACTTCATAGTTTCATGAGTCTACCACCTGCCATTCTGTTTACCACTAGTCATCGGGTTTATCCCTTAGTAGTGTTTTGCACCAAACAGAAGTGTTGTCAGGTATTCTCATGCCAGTTTATCATTTAGTGGTTTTGATATAAGTCGATATTTAGAGATATTAATTATGTTTCAACTGAAAAACAGGTTTTCAGCTGTTTTCAAGAAGGTTCAATGAGAACTTTTTCACACACCGAATACAAAGAAAGTTTAACGTATGTATACATGAACAGACGAAGCAGAGAAAATAGTTTATAGTATTTATTGGCAAATTTATTCATAGTATCATTGTCCAGTAAACAATGTATTTTTCCCCGCCTTTCTATTACCTTGTCTCACATTTCAGTTAAATTTTGTAATTCATCATAGAAGAAAGATTCCGTGTTTAATCTGATTGTTCAAAATTGTTCGATATCTTGGAAGCGTCGGAACGACTTGCCAAACAAGAAATGTTGCAGGTAAAAAGTCTGGAGAATATTCTTCATGAAGAAGAACCTTTTATTCCAGATCAATGATCGTTCACTGTATCTTATTTGCAACTCGAGGACGATGCATAATCTGTGTTCTAGATGCCTTCTCTCTGTTAAAAATAAATGATACTTTAGCATCCAATTCATCAGTCTAGGGGTAATGATAATGGTAATATTAGCCATTTCCTTATAAGGAAACATTCGACATTCATTTACTGAGCAGGAATTGACTGAATTATCACCAACCCTTTTTTAAAAATTCATCAATTTCATCAATTTTGAATTTCTTAATATTCCAGTTTTTTTCCTTGCAATCTCATTTTCGTACTTACATACTCCTATACTAAAGTGTTGAAGAATTATAACGGCACAGGTGTCATTCATTCGCACTTTCATCCATCCTTTTAATTGCCAGTTTCGCGAGTGCTAGTTGCTGATATTAGGGTTTTGACCCCCTACGTATATTGTGCATGTGGATGGAGGTGTAAGCAAATAAGACTTTGGTTGAGACACTGGAAAAGGTATGTTCCTAAAACATTTTATGCAGGTTCGGACCAGATTATGAATATACTTTGGTAATTGTGTAACATTTCTCTTCAAAATGTGGGCTTTCATGACTATCCACAACTTCCTATCTTTTGTATATCGTAGTCAATTTTGTCATTTGGTATCTCTCCTAAATCACTGTCCTGCCAACCATTTACACAAGTTTCTTCTTCTTCTTCTTCTTCTTCTTCTTCTTCTTCTTCTTCTTCTTCTTCTTCTTCTTCTTCTTCTTCTTCTTCTTCTTCTTCTTCTATGTGCCGTGTCCCTTCAGAACTTTGGTGATCATGTCTTTTCAAAATTCCCTGTCCTTTGTAGCTCGTAATAAATTTTGTCTTTTTATTATCTCTCCTAAGTCTTGCTCAACCATCCATTTATTCAGGCTCGCAAAGTAGGTTATGCATTGTTGCCTTAGCCCCGCTCATCTTCAATCTACCCAATGAGTATCAAATCTTTCAAGCCCTCTTTCCTAATTATGTGCCCTAGAAATTTCAAATGATTCTTCCTGATATTAAGTCTAAGTATACTTTTTGTTTACATTTTCTCTAAAATTTTGTCGTTGCTGACATGTTCAGTCCATGGTATTCTCAGCATCCTTCTGTAGAACCACATTCCAGTTGCTTCAAGTCTCTTTTTCATCTATGAAGAACCTGTCCAGCATTCACGGCCATATAGAATTACGTAACAGTTCAGTACTCTTCTTTGTTTCTAACAACATTTTCCTGTGTCTTAATACTTTGCTTAGCGTTTTGAAGTCACCTTTCTCTGTTCTAATGCTTCTTCGGTATCGCATTTTTCGTCCTTTATTTAAACATTTCCTAGATATTTGAATTTTCATACTTGTTTGATTTTGGTGTCTCCAATTCGTAGTTAGCATCTTGGGCTGTTCCTTTTGCTGACAATCAAATACTCTTGTTATCGCTGATGTTTAGTTCTTTTCCCTCTCTTTCCTTTTACTACCTTATGTAGGTGTTCTCTCAATTTAATTTGCTGCACTGAGAACTTCTTTTTTATTTTATTTTTTTATTTTTTTTATTAAAGTCCTTTACTTGCAATTCAAACTAACAACATTACAATACATTTCACTGGTTCAGTGCTTTTCTCTTTTAACCGCCTTAAACCAGAAAAAAAATATTGTCGAATGTAGATTTTGTATTCAGTTATGATTTCCAACAAAAAGTAAAAATGCAGCTTTTCATAAGCAATTATTAAGGCGTATATGAGCAATAAAAATAATTAAACAACAAAGATATTGCTAAGATTCTTCTCGCACTTAGCACAAGATAGTACTGAGAAATTTTTTGGAGCCTAATATCTATCTATCTATCTATCTATCTATCTATCTATCTATCTATCTATCTATCTATCTATCTATGGTGGATGCGCGGTGGTGTAATGGATAGTGGATTATCTGAAATGAGAAATCGGAGTTTTAGTCGTGTTCGTTACATTAACTTACGCGCAAATACAATTGGTAAAGGTATGAATACATATTTTCTCCCCCACGCCAGCTCTGGCAGAGCAGACTAGGCTTTATAGCTTTAGATTGCAAAAAGTCAAGGGGAAAGAAATCTTTGAATTAAAAACCCGTGTATGGTGGTTTGGATACCTTGTGGCACACTATGTGCACCAGTTCTTCCGAAAAGTATGGTTGGTTCTGCACAAGCCTCCCACCCCCGCTATAATCAAATTATATGTGCGTATAGTCTGGCAGTTTTGAGAAATGAGCTACTTGACTCTAATACATTGAAAACGATAGGATAGTCCATATTTGAATATACAGGGTGCGATGGATAAATTGCCGCCATTTTATATTTTTAATTTCGCGCATGCTCGTTGGTTGTTTGCGATTTTGTCGACTACACAGTATAGTAGGGTCAGTTGGGTACCGTCTGTGAGAAAAGGAGCACAATGACGCCATTCACTCCGCTGTACTGCTTGGCATTCGTACCGGAAATTCCAATATTCCATTTCAGAGTGTTTGGATGAAAATCTGAAGACAGTGCAGAGGATTCAGAAAAAATTGAATGAGTCTAATGGTGATTACGAAGATATGGCAGCTCGGAAAAATTAATTCTGATCGTTCTGATAATAAAGGAACTCCAGGCAATAGAACTTTGCACCATGCCACACAAGTAGGAGAACCCAGTCATGGCTGTCAGACAATTTTTGCGACCACATTATATCTAGACACCTAACTCCTAAGATTGCAACCCCCTTGATTATTATTTGCGGAGCGCAGTTGAGCGAGAGACCAATAAAACTCCTTGTAACACCAACTATGAAGAAAATGCAAGGATTATGTCAGCATTCACCAACTTAAACAGGGAGACTGTCCAGAAGAGTTGCAGGAGATTTCGAAGTCGTCTGGAGACCGTGGTTGAAGCCAAGGTTGATTTTATTGATTGAATGTATTCCTTAGTATTTCAAGATAAGTTTCTGTAATTTTGTTAAATATATCTTTTAATATGGTATATCAATTTTATTTTCATTTTTTCGTAATTTAGACGACAATTTATCCATCGCGTTATATATATATATATATATATATATATATATATATATATATATATATATATATATATATATATAGTGTAATTTTTAAAGACAAAACGTACGCGTGATTTTTCATTTAACTAAATGTTTCTGTCAGAATGTACATGCACATACGTATATAAGGAAGTATGGATAAGTTTATTCATATGAATCGTAACGTATGTAAGCTAACTCATATTCATTCAAATGTTTATTGTTTTGTGCAAAGCTAAATCAACAAATATTTACTGGCACTTCTGAAAAGAAAGTACGCCCATAAACATTCAAGAAATAGCAATTGAATGTTATTTACATTAATACTCCACTTCCTGCTGCTTGTGTACATCCGGGCCTCGTCATTTTTGTGCATATCAATCCAGCCTTTCTGATCAACGTTGAACAGGTCATATAGATAAGAATTAACAGCATTTTCCCTTAAGATTTTTCATTTGATTCTTTTTTCCCTTCTTTCTTTTTCTTCATGTTCTCCTGTCTTATCTTTCTATATCACTTTTTAACGACTTTTTACACCCTGTTATTCTTTATTTCGCTTTCTTCTTTGTTCTTCTTTTCATCTATTTTTTCATTTTCTTTTTTTTCGTCTCGTACATTTTTATTTGTTTCTTTGCGTTCTTGTATTATTTCTCTTAATATTTGTTGGTTTTCTTCTTGTTCTTGCTTTTTATCATTTTCTTTGCTCAAATCCTTTTTTGTCAACAAGATTTTCTTCATTTCTTTCTTTATGATTTTTTGTACTTTTTCTTGTCTTTCTCTCCATAGCTGTTTTTCTTCCTTTCTTCTTTTTTCACTCAAATTTCTTTTTTTTCTTTTCTATCTTGACTTTCTAATTCTCATTTTTCATTTTCTTCTTCTATTGCCTTTCCTTCTTTTTCAATTTTTTCTAATTCTTTCTTTTTTTCTTTATTTCTTTTTTATTCTTTTGTTTTAACTGTTATTTGATTAGAATATACTGCACATAAAATGTCGACGATGAGAAAGAAAACCTTTGCAGCGCAGCTTTGTTCCTTATCGCTGTAATTTAAAATTATTCCCTTCTTCGTCATTATCCGGTTTTTTCCATTTTCGTTTTAGCTTTATCTCGATAAGGTTACTGGGCATTGTCAGGCAAAAATACATTTTAGACTAGTCTCTCAGGTGAAACGAACATGTCACACATTACCTGCTTTTAAATTAAAAAAAAATACCTGCTTATGGACACGTGTGCATATTTTCTAAATAAACAGCGAAAGATTATATCGTTGTGATGTTTTCAGTAGATAGAGTTGTAGATCAGTCAAGACCTATTATTTGTCATCTTCAGTGTGATCACGTCCAGACGCCGAAGTCTATAAAAATTTACCTATTCCGATAACAACTATTAAAATTGACAGTATTTTGAAAAATATAGCCATAATAAGGTTTTATATTAAAATTTCAATTTCAAGTATTAACACTAAAATAACTAGCAGTCAGCATGCTGTATTAAGTCCTATGATCATACTGTCTATCGCTGTATATCCGATATTCAATACTCTTATATATATATATATATATATATATATATATATATATATATATATATATATATATGAGGGTCATTCAATAAATAAGGTGAATTTTTCGGTATAAGGACTTCTAATAGAGATAGAAGCTTACTCTATTTTATTTTTTTTGTTTTACTTCTTTTTCACATGGATTTAATTTCTTTTGCAGATTAAAAAAAACTTTGAGAGTTTTGGCGATTAACAAAGATGGCCGACCAAGAAGCATGCTCCAGGATTGAACAGCGGTCAGTTATTGATGTGGACCCGAAGTAGGGGCCACGGAAGGAAAACACGGAACACGGGTTAGAGGTAAGAAATATATATTAAACAGAAAAGTTACAAAGAATAGTGTAAGCAGAGCTTACTATCCAGTGGTGTCCGATATTGGTATCGTACGCGGCTGCGCATTACTGGTGCTACAATATTTAACAATCCCCCCACACGGGTCGAATGTGGCACAAGGCCGGTTTAACGTGGGCTTACCGAGCCTGTAGGCTCGGCCAAAAATATGCCCATTTACAACCCGTATACACGAGTTTAGGGACTGTCTACCTCCCCGGACGAAACTTTGCCCTGCGGCAAAGCCTCGTCCGAGTTCCTCTCTGCCAAACAGAGAGTTCGACAGCAGAGCATTAATGGTGCTACTCCCATGATACTACCATTCACATAATAATATAGTACTGGGAGAGTCCATGATGTAGGGAAGTATCGGTCTCACAACAGTTATCAAGTTTTTGGTTGCTGAAGGGTGCAAACCAGTTGAAATTCATAGGAGAATGTCAACTGTGTATGGTGCCACATGTTTCAGCCAAAAAATGTCTACAAGTGGGCTAAATTGTTTAAAGAAGGACGGAGCAGTGTTGAGGATGAAGACAGACCTGGGAGGCCTACAGAAGTGAGGTCTCCTGAGGTGATCGAATCAGTCAATGACCTCATTCAGTCTGACAGAAGGATGACAGTGGATGACATTGCAAGGATTTTGAGCTTATCTGTTGGGACAAACACAGGGGTCATCAGTCAGAAGGAGTCATCTTGCATCATGACAACGGAAGGCCTTACACAGCAGCCCAAACGGTGCAGACCATCAACGAGCTGGGCTGGGAACTGCTCCCTCATCCCCCTTACAGCCCAGACCTTGCCCCTTCAGATTTTCACCTGTTTGTCCCTTGAAAGCATTCACGAGAGGCACGAAGTTTAAAAGTGACAATGAAGCCAAAAGTTTTGTGAGCGACTGGCTGAGACATCAGTCCAAAGATTTTTACGCCGAGGGAATACGGAAGCTTGTGCACAGATGGGAAAAGTGTGTGACAGTGCTGGGAGACTACGTTGAAAAATAAAAAAACGTAAGCTTCTATCTGTATTAGAAGTCCTTATACCGAAAAATTCACCTTATTTATTGAATGACCCTCGTGTATATATATATATATATATATATATATATATATATATATATATATATATATATATATATATATATATATATGTATATTAACTGGGATCACCCCATGTAAGGCAGTAAACTAGTAAGACACAATGGATTACAGGGTGTGAAAGAATTAGGAACAGAGACATTAATAATGAGCGTAAAGAGTAATCAGGAGGACAGTAGATAGCGATTGACATTGCATTTAAATTTTTGTAGATTAAAGTTGGCTGGAAAACATGTAGCCGGTAGGGAGCTCCACAATCGAGAAGTGAAAGAAAGAAATTGTTACCAGAGAAATTACGGCTACATTTAACCAGCTCAACTGTAAATTGATGAGATCTTGACACCAGTCTAATATTGCGCTTAAATTAAATAAGTCTAGGTACTATAGCGAAGAGCTCATCCGAACAATTCCCATGAAAGTATTTATAGAAAGAAGCAACCTAATGGCGGTAGGAAAGTGACTGAAGCTGAGCCGCCAGATCAGGACCAATAATATTTTTGATTCTTCTTTGCATTTAAACAAGGAGCTCAAGGCAAATAGCAGGGACACTGGACCATGCGTGGTAGCAAAATTCTAATCATGGACGAATGGTAGACTTATAGATATGTAAGATAGATTTTGGAGAAAAAAATTGTCTCGCATGACATAGTGAACCAACTTTCTTAAGGCTGACCTTGCAATGGATTCAGTATATATATATATATATATATATATATATATATATATATATATATATATAATATTTCGTGTATATATATATATATATATATATATATATATATATATATATAAACATTGGACAAAACCAGATTTAACATTAAATTAAATCCATGGATTTACTACTAAAGCAAAAAATCAAAAGCAATGACTTGTTAGAGGTTGTATACATTCATTGTCTTTTCATGGCACTAGTTACTTTGTAACCATAGGTTTCAATACATTTTATTTAGACAAAATTCAAATTTTCGTCAAAGCTACATTCGCCAAATATTCAATAGCTTGCAAGATTTGCCTGATATAACTTTTTGTCAGTACCTTCTAAAAAGGGCGATATCTCTATGATTTATCTCAACAAATCAACTCACTCAAACTTATTCACTCAAGTTGCATAGACTCCACGGAGAAGTATGAGACCTACATATGTCAGACACATAAGCGTTGCTGCTGTGGTTTCGGTAGCAAATAATGATGAAGTTGCTAGCCCTATGCTAAACCTGTTTTGTAGGTGATCTCTTACAGTACCCGATGTTCACAAGCGGTCTCCCATCTAAAGACTAACCGGGCTTGACACTGCTTAACCTCGATATTTTTAGTATGATTCGACAGCAAATCAACAGAAACAGGAAAATAATTTAAGTCATAACACTAGCAGAAGTCGTTGTAAGACAGGTGTACTTACCCAGTATATAATTCTTCTAGAATCTGCCTATGGAACAAGAAGTCTAACGATTGCCCAAAGAAGATTGTACAGAAAATCACTTAGCGAGCATCGAATTTATTCCACGTGCAATGATTTGCGAAAATAATAAGTAAATGTTCCTGCCTATAGTACATACCTGGTAGTCTTCTTAATTTTTGATATACCATCAACTTTTCTGGGCTATCGAGACTAAATTAATTTGTTAGCGTGTGTTTAATTGATACGACCTTGTGCCGCACATGGCTTAGGTAGTCAGATATAGGAAAGCAAAGTTAGAAATTAAGATTCTATCACCGTATTTTTAAAAAAAAGTAGATTATTAATTTTCTCCTCTTATTACTGCAAAACAAAAAATGTAAAATATAAATAAAAATAAATAAATAAATTTACCAGTCTTCGAGCGACGAGCAATCTATTAAATCCAGGATGGGTTTGGAAAAAAAGTCGTAAAATTTCCCTGAATGGTCGTATTGAGTGAATCTCTTATCTTTAGAAACGAAGTATAATAAAACCTAAAGGCGATTTGACAATTACCTGTTGTGAATGTGACGAACACGGCACATATTTCTGATAAAAAAAGACATTTCTTTCTTTTTTCTTTCAATTCCCTGAATATTGCACAGAAAATTTAAATATTTTTTCCAGCAGCATCGTTCGTTCTTTCACCTTTTCATTGATAGAGACATTTTGCAAAAGAATCTCTGTCAGCTAAATTTAGAATTATATGATATATCATTTTTTCAATCTCTTTCCTTCTTCAACATAATATGAATAAAAAAGTGAATGTTTACCTTTTACAGCAATCTCACAAACGATAATAAGCGCATTTCCATTCAGACGGAAATTAGACTTTTCTTTTTAACATTTAAACACTATTTCTATAATATTTTTTTCTTTAGTTACACACGTCTCCACGCTCCTTCTTTACGTAGTCACTGAATCTGTAGGCGGGTGTCAGTACTGATTTAAAATTTAGACTGCTTCTTTAGTTCATCATCTCTGACACTATTTAACACGTCGTGTCAGTTATTCACAGAGTATCGCACGAAAGAGAGTAAACGTATTGATGACGTGTACAAAGAGAGAAATCTGTTTTACATATTTCTCTGGAATTATGAGACTAGGTGTTACTATTATACATTGATTCTTTTAAACCATTTCCCTTGGTTTTGCTGCTTTTAATCACAATTTTTCTGATGGGGAAAAAGCAGGTGGGTGAAATGGACAAAAAAATATTGTGATAAACACAACAAAGATAAAGAGACTCGTTCGAAAGAAAAAATGTTGATAGATTTACAAGATTTGGCATTTAGAAGTAGATACTTACTTAAACTCCTGCAGAAAAATTAATCTCTTTAAGTTTACGACTGTAAACAATTGGTGTTGTATTGTAAAACTTACACTTTTCAAGTGGGTGTGTTGTACCGGAATCACGCGAAACTATTTTAATACATGGGGCAAGTTTTCTGCTAAAGAATTTTAAATATGTAATTATTTTTCAATTAGTAATTATCCTACTCATGTACTCATATTTAAAGTATGACATACACTGACATATGCAAAGTCATAAGATAGGTGTCTAGTATTGTGTAGGACAACCTCTAGCCCAGTGAATTGCATTATCAATTCGAAAAAGTAATCGGAAAACTGGAGAGATGTTGTGCTATGTCGTTTCGATAGTTGTCTACAGTTTATTAATATTTCTTGGCGCAGCAGGATTTTGCATTTCTTTACCACGTCCCATAAATATTTGATTGGGCTTATGTCGGGCGAACGTGGTGACGACACACTAAGTCTGAAGTTTCCAGAATATTCGTTAAACCATGTCTGGGCATCTTGAGCTCAGTGACAAGATGCATTATCCTACTGGAATAACTCATCGTTGTTGATGGTACATAGAATCAATGGATAAGCGCAAATGTTCACGAAGCAGTGCAACTAAGCGTTCATCGGCCAAAGACATGTTTAGAAAAATCAGCAGATCCAATCCGTTCCCTGTGTACACACGCCGTCATTATGGAACCACCACAGGTTTATACGGTACATTGTTGACAACTGGGGTCCATGCTCTCTAACATGTGGTCTCTAACACATACGGACCCTAACATCAACCAGCAACAAATGTAATCGTAATTAATCGGACCCCGTCATATATTGCCCATTCCCCATTGAATTAACGACGTTACGAGCTCAAGTTTCGTTAACTTTGCTCCCGTATCCGATGGGAACTAAAGGTCACTGAATTGACCTGCTGCATATGTATCTGGGTCCGATAACGCCTGCAGTGATTATGTTTTCAGTTAGATTGTCTGTTACCACTGACAATACTATCCAAACGCCTCTGGTTGCGATCATTAAGGACCTGTGGGCGGCCAGTGCGCTGTTCACGGTTAGAGGTAATGCCTTCCATCAGATAATCTAAATATGCATGTGACACCGTCGATTGAGCGATCTCAGCTGTACCCATATTTTAAAAAAAGGTATGTTCTATCCGTCTGGTACCTGCTATTATGCCTCATTCTAATTTCGATAATTCAAGTCGCCTTACCATGGGCAGGGTGACCGGTGTACGCACTGATACATTAAATACCAGAGAACAATTGATATAGGTTTAGGTTTTATGAAGTCAACGTGCAATGCCACCAACTTTCATTGTTTTCGTACTGGCAAATAACAAACTTTGACATGTCAGTGTAAATAACAAGTCAATGTTTATTTATTTTTCTATCATTTTCTATTTTTCTATTATTTTTAATTAATCTATTAGCTTATAAACGCTTTCTTAGTTAATAAAATTGTTGTATCATGACAAAAAATTCCATTAATTTGATTTGTCCTGAGAGAAAGAGAGAGAGAGAGAGAATCAACCATGGTGAGATTTGAGCCCGCGTCCTAAATCTTCGGTAAGTAAATGTTCTAACCATGGACGGGCACACACATTGTCACCCACATACAGACAGCTCATCAGTGTGTCTAGACGTCCGGTTGCATCTAGCCAGAATCGAAACCCGGCTGAATTAGCGTCAGTCGGAGATTCTCTCCTTAAGCCGTTGGCGCACGGCAGGAATGAAGGTGAATTTAAGCGTATTTATTTTCAGATAAACACACACTGACTGAGAGAACTCGATTCACTTTACAGAAGAGTCTTGCGTTATTAGCAGTAGTAATAGTCATAGTAATATATATATATATATATATATATATATATATATCGCTGACGATCGCTAGGGCGTGAAGCCCAGGTTCACAAACTCACATCAATTCAACTATATATATATATATATATATATATATATATATATATATATATATATATATATAGAGAGAGAGAGAGAGAGAGAGAGAGAGAAAGAGAGGGAGGGAGACTACTAATATGGTGTTAGGATTTATTAGTTGTTCCAATGTCACATATAATATATATTCTTTTGCGAAATGAACCAAGAGGACATACTTTGCATTTACTTACAGGAACTTTGAAGAAAACTTGGACTTTGTATTTCGGGAAGTATGTATTATTCGTTCCAATGAACTTCCTGTTTTCGTTGGTCTCCAATGACTGGTAAGTTTAGCATATTAAACAGAAGGTTCGAAATAGAAATCCAAAAAGCAAAACATTAGTGAAGAAATACAGTTACTGTGTCTATATTCTTTTGACAGTTTTGTCATCTTGCCAAGAATCCTGAGAAAAAGCTCATATGCACTCTTATGGCACAAACACAAGACCCTCTTCTCCGAGACACAGACACAGGCCGTTTTTCCGACAAAGACTTTCTCCTCCGACATTCTAAATGATAAACAGGACATGTTACCAAGTGTTTAATAATAACATGTCTGAACTCAATAAATATTGTAACACGTACTGAAAACGACAAATGTCGGACAAACCGAACACGTGCGCTTGTATTCCCTCTCTAAATTCCAGCTTGTTATTATTTTTGCAGAACGCACTCACGAGTTTTCGAGTTTTCTGGTTGTTTTCTTTTTGAAGCTAATATTCTACGGTTTAATATCCTACATTCATTTACTTTCGAAGTCTTAACATAAAACATATTGGAAGGTATTATCTTCCACCATACCGCCTCCCTAACGATTAACTTCCCTCATCTCTTTTCCCCATCTTCTACCCTTACACTTTTTTGTTTTTGTTTCTGGTTGCTCTCACTTTCTCTTATGCCTATTCATTACTTTGCTTCTTTTGCAAACAATTTTGTCGCGTGGATCTCTTCCAACAAAAAGATGATGCATTTTTTTCAACTTACACTGTCCCGTGATTCAGAGATTTACTTGCTTGCTGGCACAAACAATTCTGTTTTATTTCGCGTTCGTACACCCATATTGAATTAGGCGTCAATTGTCGAGCTGTTATTTGTGTTAAAAAAATTCCTGAATGCAATAATCAGTTGTCTTGGAAACGGCCAGCTCGCATGAAACACTGTTGTATTCATTTTATCTAGCATATCATTTAAGCAACAATACGATCAAGTGGGCTGTTATATCAGTTGGAAAAGATTGCTTCGGCATGAACGAGTTGCTTCTCATTCTCCAAAACTCTTTATGAGTTGACTAATTTAGAAACGGCTGACAAGATATTTGTTTTTCCGGGAGTGTCTGGGTATCATGATAATTACAGACAATTACTACAATTATGATTTCAATTCTCACTAGGTATGCCACATTTGACAACTTAGACTAATCTCTCTTTATACTTACATATTAATATCATATTCCTTCAGGATGTTGGTGTTTATGGCTCTCTGTATTATCTATGACATGGTATGGCATCTTGGAGAAAAAAAATGGAGTTGTAAACTATTGCCTTTCTGGGAATTTTAAATCCAGGGTAGTTCTTCTTCTAGACTGACTACTAAGAATACAGGGACCAGTCTAGCCTGCTCATAGATGGGGGAAAAAGAACTGGATTCGTATCTTTCCCAAGATCAGAATGTGGATGCAACAAACTAGGCTAAAATTTGAATTCAGCTCGACTATATTTTTCGCGCTGATAACAGTTAAGCTACCCGCGCATTAATCCATGTATATTTATATTGCTACTGGCTTTCACGAGAATAATCTCAAATCTCATATATATATATATATATATATATATATATATATATATATATATATATATATATATATATATTACCATACTTCATCCAATACAAGCCTCAAGAGCCACTCAAGGTAGTAGAGAGTTACCGGCGTACAGTGTCGGTGGAACAAGTTGTTCATAATATAAGGAATGTAGTATAGATAACAGTTGACCCTAAACTGGAAGAGGATAAGATAACTGATATATATATATATATATATATATATATACCTCCAAAGATTCGTCGGAAAATGATCATACCTAAAAAAATTCCTAAAAATTTAACAAAAACTTTTCCGGCTGAATTTTTGGGATAAGGAGTTATCAAAGTTTTATCGTTAAAATGTTGTGTTATTATTAAGAGGAAAGACCAAAGGATTTTTGAGGAAAAAATCATTTTTTAGAAACATGGAAATTTTGGTTTTCAGTGGTTGTAGGTTCACAAATTTCATTTTTGGATAGATTGATTAATTCTGACCAATGCAAGGCTTCAAGGTTAATTGCTGGTATTTTATTCAACCCTCCCACATCTGAAAGCATAAATATCAATTTCTATTTTAATTAAACAATCCATCCCTATTCTATTCTACTTTTAGTGAATAGAACTTAAAAACTATCCTTTAAATCCAGATGAATTAGTCTATTTCCATATATTTGCATATCCACTATATAGAATTTTTTCAAGAGGCACTTTTCTCGCTTCCAATTCATCAGACTCCATCATCGAACACAACACATTCACAGAGGAAACGCATTATATTGGATATTCTTGTATGCAATATTTCTTCAGATTGTTTCTTAATATTGAATATATACAGATGCTGGTTATAGAATTTGCTATCCCCCTTAATCTCAAATCAGCTAACTGCATACACATCAATAATTAATTTAATAAGACTTGTCATGGAGTTCTGAATGGTATACACCTCTAGTCAATATACATATTAACCTGGCCGCTAAAGTTAACCATCTTGAATTACTTAATGGTCCATTTTTCCAGAGAGTTAACTTACCTTTGGAAATCCCTAGAGTATATTCCAAAAGTAGCATTTGGTCTTTACTTAGAACACCCATTTTTATATTTGGTGCCATATTATCAAAATTCATAAATTGTAATTGTGGTAAATCATGATAGTCCCTTTCAGACAATTTTTCAAGTGTAAAAGCAGTCGGGCTTCTTGTACCATCAACATAATTAAAAACAGCTCTAAATGGTAGCTTATTCTGATGTAATAAACAGCCAATTGTATTTTCGATAGGAGTTTATTTTCCAGAGCAGTTACAAAGCCTGCCTTACATTCAGTATTTGTATTTGTGTTGTCCAGAAAAACAGACTTTAGACTGTCTATACTATCAAATTCTACCAAAACACTAAAAGCTTCTTCTGCTAGAATAACACTAGTGACACCTGTAGTTGGAACTACACTGAGTCAGGTATTTTTCAGTCTCAGTTCCAGGCTCTTGAGTAAATGTTAAATGATGTTCTCGGCCCCTTTCATTTTTAGTTTAATGTCACCATTTGCCCTTATAACTTCTTTAATTCTTTATGCAGCAAAATTTCTTTATTAATCTTGCCATCAACCTCCCCTAAGCAGACAGTGTGTCTTTCATGTGTCATTACTTTTATTTTAGCCTTTTCTCTATCTGTTTTGACTTATCAGTTATAATGTTATTAAAATTAAAACCTGGGTAAATCCAAGAGAAATGCATTAGCAAGAAATGCTCCAAGATTAGATGAAACAGCTCCCCTATCTTGATTTCTTTTCAGACATTTTAATAAACTGTTTGAAAAAAATATTACTCTTGGAAATAATAATGAATTAAACTACATTGACAATTTATATTTTACTTAAAAATTTGCAATTAATATCTATTTTTTACCTTATATTACTTAAAAGCTTCCTATGTAAATAAAAACAAAACGCACGCTAATTTAACGGTGTAAAGGCATATAATTACACACGAAAGTACTTAGGTAAATAAAAACCGTATGGATAATTACAGCGTTTTTCTCACTCAGTTTTGTACCGACACTAAAAAAACTAAGTATGTTTAGGGAACCCCATTCTATGATTAGATACTTAGTTAAATTAACGAAATATGGGAGAGTATCCCAGTGGCCAGTCGTTAATCCATCACTTATCACTAAGACATTTTGTGAAACAATCTAGAGATCGAAAAGAATACAAGGGAAAACTGCATTCAGAAAGATTTAAAAGAAAACGAGAGTAAAAAAAAATCATCCGTCGCTTCATTCCAATTCATAAAGAGGTTCTTACATAATTGATTACTCAAAAATGTTAGCTCTTCATTTTTCCACATTATATTCTTAAGAGTGTAAAAGATATGAAGAAAGGAAGACAACAAAAGTCATGATCTAATGCGGCTTTAAACTCGTAATTCCTGCATCTAGTTCAACATCAAAAGGAAATGATGAAAACTCGGCCGGGGGGGGGGGGGTCTTTTCGCTTTGATAAAATAGTCATTACCATTTATGACTGTCCAACCTATGGAATTATTGTAACCTCGGACATTGAAAACGAGTGATAGACGAAGCTAAGTCAGTGTGAACTTGTGCTGAAGTATGCACTCTCAATAAATAGCACTGCAAATCTCTCTTATTACTGGACTTATTTGCGTTCTGATTTTGTAAGCATTTGAGAATAAGTCAATCTTTAGTAAGAGCTATTCGGTTTTATGCAAAAGGTGAACTTATGTCTGCCTTATTCTCATTGCCACTGTTATGATTCACATGCCATTGATACGAGATTTAATATGCGACAAGCGCTCAGGAAATTTGGTCTTGTATCAATGTCGATTCTCTCCAACAAATATCTAACACAATAACCAGCATTCTGTGAAGTTATTTAAAAGCAGGAAGCGTTTCTTTGTTAAATATTGATTACAGGTCGATGTGAGCTGACCGTATCATTGAAGAAGTCGAAGTCAGTCGATATTGACTGATTATAATTTGACTTGAGCCGACCCAATCTCAGTTTAATGACCAACTTGATCCAAAGTGATTGAGTTGTCGTCGCAGACAGACACGCGATATTTTCCCAATAATGGGACAATCACCGGTTGGGCGGCTCCAGTTAATCAGCATTGAAATTCCTGGTTTCTCGAATTTTCGACTTGCTTTTGTAATTGTCTTATTTACATTCCCAACAAAAAGACACTTCGTTAACACGAAGACAACACTCCTTTGTACTTATAAATATTTGTTTATCTTCTCGGTCCGTCAAAAGGGAGTAACTGAGAATTTAGCGTAATGGTTGCAAAAGCATGCAAAAGAAATTTCAGCGTTGACGGTCAGTAGAAGATTGAAAATATGCTTTCTGAGAAACCGTCAGTTTTATACAGGATTCTAAAGTACAGCAGTTATAACAGTGGCTAAATCAATGATTTTAAACGTTTTTGTATCTGTATATTTTGTCTTCTTGTTTGAATGGAGGGTAGTAATGCAATCAAACCTTTAAGTAGTTAATGAGTTTTAATAGCAAGAATTTGATATTATTATTATATGGCTAAAATAGTTAATCCAAAGATTTAAAATACAGCTCTTTCCTGGCCGATTGACAAGCTATCAACATTTGTAAAATTAATATAACAAAACTTTCTTAATGACATTCATCCTATCTAAAAAGCTAATATAAAAAACATGAAATTTTTCGTAATGACAATATGGTAGGACTTGTATTTTTTTTTTTACTATTGTTCACCCAATACAAGGGCCAAGAGAAACTCAAAGTAAAGGATTATAAAACAATAAGGGCTTAGATATCGGTTACCATAGACTTGAAGTTGTTAAGATTGTAGTGACCGGGGAAGCATCCTCTTGGGAGTGTGTCCCACAAAATGACAGTTCTGGTAAATAAGCTAGACGAGTGGAACTCCTAACTAAAATAATATGTAGGGAATGCGAATGATTTGACGTTTTCTCCGTGGCATGGTGGGTCGTAGATTTGGATGTCTGAACTGATGGAACTAAGAACCCTACACGCAAGCCAGCAATCTGGATGTCATGCCACTAGCATTTACCGCTGGCTGCCTGCTGTCAGACCGTCGGTGTTTTCGTCTTGGCAATGTTACCACTGGCAGACCGCTAGAGGACCACCGGTGGCTGCCACAAGAGAAATGTATGACGTTTGAACATTTGCCATAGTAATAGCAATGGAATAGTCCTGGTTGTAGAGTTCAGGCAGCTAATTGC
Source organism: Acanthosepion esculentum (assembly GCA_964036315.1). Lineage (NCBI taxonomy): Eukaryota > Metazoa > Mollusca > Cephalopoda > Sepiida > Sepiidae > Acanthosepion > Acanthosepion esculentum. The sequence continues at coordinate 82,589,199 of OZ038487.1, forward strand.
TTTTAACTCTGTCAAAGCTAGACAGTGAGGATTGATCAGCAACTACCCAGATATGACAGCAATACTCCTTTCTTGGTCTGATTTGACACTTGTAAATATAGAACATGGCGATAGAAGTTCAATATTTTTTTTAGATACTAGGAACTGAACATGCTTTCAGCATCTTTAGCATTGGTACGTATATCCTAGTTTAATGTCAAGTTAAGATCCCCAGGAAATAATATAAAGTCATTAGAACGAAGAACAGTCCACAATGCTAGCTATGAATTGGAGACATCAAAATCAGGTAATACAGAAATTTAAATGTCTGGGAAGTGTTTTAACAGATGACAGAGAAATCCAAAGGCGTATTGTAACAGCAAATTCTTTTTCCAAAAACTAAAAGAAATATTAACAATCAAGAAATTTCGTTAGGAATCATGATAAGAGTGCTGAACTGCTACATAATATCAATCCTTCAATATTACTGTGAATGCTGGACAATAGGAGTAGATAGTTTCGTCCCGTCTTTGAAATAGGATTAGAATTTTATCTCTTGTTTCCTGTTTGGGATTGGTTTTCTGGTTCCTTCTAAAGTCTTCTCATTCTTTTTCACTTCAAGTATAACCCTTGCATCTTAGCGGCATTATCACCTTGCTTGGGGTGGATTGATTAACAAAAAAGAAGACGGTTAGCGATGTGGTTCTACAGGAGGATACCGTGAATGGCATATGTGAGCAGTGAGAAAGTTTTAAGGAAAATGGAACGAAAAAAGATATTTATAATTAGAGTCAGAAAGAGGCAAATGAAATTATTCGCTCATATAATGAAAGAGAGCTTAAGGAATTTGAGAGTCACAGGACATATTGAAGACAGGAAGGGCAGCATGAAACAGTGTGCAACCTACTAAACCAGTTTGTGTAAATGGATGGCAGAACAAGAAGTTGGAGGGATAGTAAGAAGGCAGGTATAGCTAAGAGCTACGAAGCATAGGAAATTGTAGAGAGCCACGATCTTCCCAATCCTGAAGGGACACGGCACATTAAAGAAGAACCACAGCGTGAGCGAATATAGAAAACTGAACCAGAAGATATATTATAGTAAACAAAAGGAAATATTTCGTCACATAGTATCTGTCACCATTTCAGTAGGCAAAGTGATGAGAAAATTGATGTCAAGTCGTGGATTGAGAGTAACAGTCCAACCTATGGTCACTGAAGCAATCGCAACGGTCCCTTACAAAAAACGGAAAGAATGATGAATCTGAGGAAATATTTCTTCTTATTTCATGTGCTGTGTCCCTTCAGGACGTAGGCGATCATGGCTCTCCACTTCTCCCTATCCCTTGTAGTTCTCAATACGTTTTGTCTCCTTGCTACTTCTCCCAGACCCTGTTCTGTCATCCACTTGCTTAAGCTCATTAGGTATGTCTCGCGTTGCTTTCTCTTGCCTTTCTTTCCTTCTATTCGCCCTATTATCCAAACTGAAGTACTTTTGAAGTCGAGGCAAGTATGGTTGAGAATAGTAGAGATATGAAGTGAATTGCGGAAAGAAAAAAAAGGACATGAAGACATTGTTGTAGACTAGATGAATCAAATCATATTGGAATATATATACAAAAATACTTAATAAGGAAAATACATTTGATTTTGATAATATTTCTATCATTAACTTAGCGATTCAGCTTTAAGTTTGTAGAATTGGAAATTATTCTGTCATTTCAATTCAGCTGTCAGTATTGGTAAGTTTTTAGCCTATTTTTGTCACGAAAGAAATTTCAAGTTCTTGATTCTTACGTTTTGCTTAGCAGTGTAAAACAGGAATTATAATAAACAACGTTATGTTACACTGATCTTTCAAGTGGAGACAGTCAATCTACCGGCCTAGAAAGACTTCATTATCTCAGTGACAAGAAAGACCAAAAAGATATCTTGGTCACGTGTCAGACAAAGCTATGCTTAGTAAATAATAACTGTATCCTTTCTATAGAAAGATGATGCCTACTTTTTTGCAGTCGTTTTTGTTCTGGACTCTTATAAGGAGTGACTCGATCCAGCGATTCAAATAGCCTCTTCGAAGTCAAATCATTTTACTTTCGAATTCCTTTATTTGTTTTCTGAATGGTGCCAAGAGTTATATTATTGTACATGTAGAATTTTTACACAGATACTATCTGGTGCAGTTGGAGATCAAATGACAGAAAGCAGCTTTAATATTCCACGATAGCTATTGTTTCAAAAGTGTCGATAATTATGATTGAATGACATTTATATTTCAATGTCCACATATATGATCTGCTGGATTTGAAACATTTACGGACATATTTTATTTTCTTTGTTTTGTTTGTCCTTACACCGTTTGTCTCTACGGCTATGTCTCAATCATTTTCACAATTCCCCATTCGCTCCCATTCATATTTTCAGACATATTTTGAGCCAGTTTGCTTCATAAGCTTATATAGCTGACAGGTAAATCACCGCACAAACGACATTTAATCAGCTTAATGTAGTCTTAGTCTTAATATATTTATCTAATAAGCTTCTTCTGGCCTGATATTAATAATAATTCCGTTCCTTTCTTGTAGTGTCCTCTGCACAGTCATACCCACCTTATTTCGTCTATAATTACTTATGTTTGTCTATTGTAGTCTCTATGACATCGAGGTTTATTTATTTTCTAGTTTTTGAGCTTTTGAATCAACCTTTTACTCCTCGTATCAATTGTTTTGCAGTTTCTAGTTGTCTAAATCAATCTTCTGCTTTATATAAAGATAAAATCTTAAATGCTGATGAATCTTCTTCGTTCCTGTTTTTCTTTTATTTCCAGCCTATTGCTTCCGGGGTTTAAGGTTTTTATGCATGTGCATCAGTTTGCACGTTCTGTGTTCTATAGTTTTTAAGTGCACTACTGTGCAATATATGAATGATTCAGAAACTCGATAATACGAAACTTTAAGGTTTTTGTTTCCAGTCTCAAGTATTTTTAGATTTTCTCAGTCAAATTATTATTATACGCATGAATATAACCATATTGTTACAGTTTTTCCATGCGAGGTTCTGAAATTTTTAAAAGTTTCGTTTTCACCCTGTGGTCAACTGAAACAGTCGTGTTCAGTATTTAACAGATTTTCTTTGTCCACAGTTATTACGTCCGAACTTCTGGAGAGGCCGATCTGGATCTAAAAGTATTCTAATCTTTATACTTTGGGGAAGTCTCTTGTTTGAGTTCATTCGATTCGTTTAAATCATTGAACTCATGTAACATACACAATTCCGACTGATTAAATGTTCCTACTCTATCATACATACATTCATTTCTCTTTTCTGCCAGTTTTCTATATTCACTTATGGAAATTAGATTCTCATCTCTTATTCCAAATATACAACATCTATTGTTTATCTTATGTATCCTCACACAAGTGGTTTTTAGTGATCAAGGGATAGCAAGTTTTCTCAGGGCTTTCCTACTATTACTATTCTCTTCTCCTTCAGCAGTAACATTGTCTCATTTTAATATGTGTTTATGATCTAAAACCTGAAAGAGTAACAGAAGAAATATAGCATCATTTAAGCGTTTGTAGGTTGATTCTGAAACAAAGAACTGTTATTGTAAGTGTCATGGCCGCACCCATTTGAAAATGTGAACATAATAATACTTAAGCCGATTTTTCCATTGTTAATAGAGACTCTCTTTCTTTTTCCCTTTTTTCTCTCTTAAGAGGAAATATCTGTGGAATGTTGTTTGAAGTAAAAGACTGCAGCTGGTGCCGGCGGGAGCAGAATGAGAGAAGAATGGAAATTGGTAAAGACAAAGAAATAAAATAAGAGAAAGAAGGATGTGAAGAAAGAAAGAATCTTGATCAAAAATGCAAAAGACGCTGGTGTTAAGGCTGCTTTGGGATCAGTATTTTTTCTTCCTTTTTTTAAAGGAGGTTCAAGATTAAGACAAGCCTTGGGCTGATTAATTAGTGCATTTTCGAGGTCACCTGTCACCGGGCCCCGGGTTCACAGCTTTTCTATGCGAATTTTGTTGGATTTGTGGGCATTTGGCGTTTGTGTATTTGTACGTATGTGCAGATTTAAGCAATATAGAGAAGACCTGAAGGGAAAAGAGGAAGAAAAGAAAAGTGGAAGTAGCAAAGATGAATGTACAGATTAATTTATCACGGGAAGTAAGAAAAAATGAGACACAAAAGACAAGAAAGAGAAAGAATTGAATGGAGAAGGAAAGTGAGAAAAGGAAAGAGAGATGTAAGAGGGGAAGGAAAGGAGAGAGAGGCGGAATTGGAGAGGCAAGAAAAAGTAGAGATTGAAAACATGTAAAGAAAATGGTAGAAAAATGAAAAAAAAGAAAGAAAGAGAAGCATAAAGGAAGAGAGAAGTCTGGAAAAGGAAGAAATGGAGAGAAGAAGCGAGAAAAGAGTTGGAAGAAACCAGAGAACTTACAAAATCGCTAACCTTAAAGAATAAAGTCTCAAAGACGAAATGATCTATCTATCTATCTATCTATCTATCTATCTATCTATCTATCTATCTATCTATCTATCTATCTATCTATCTATCTTGTTAGAAAGAGAGAGAGAGTGTGTGTGAGAGAGAGAGAGAACATGAAAAGAAACACAAAGGAAAATGACGCTTTAGAGAAATAAGAAAATCAACAACAAAAGAGAACTCAAAACGATAAAAAGAACAGATAAAAGCCATAAAGAATCCAAAAACTGAATGATAGTGTGAGAGAGCGAGGGATAGAGACAGAGTAATTAAAGAGAAAGGGGGTAACGGAAAGAAGGAAAAATAAATAAAGGGAATTTGATTGTATCGTAAAAAAGAAAGAAAGAAAGATTAAGAAAGATTAAGAAAGAAAGAAAGAAAGAAAATAAAAATAAAATTAACAAGACAAGATGTTATAAAAAAGATAAAGAAAAATTAAGACAGTATTTATTGTAATAAGAGAAAGAAAGAAAGACGAAGAAAGAAAGAAAGACGAAGAAAGAGAGAAAGAAAGGAAGGACGAGGCAAGGAAGAAAAACGACTAAAAAGCAAGAAGCAAAACAATTTGTTTAGAGAGACAGACCCAAAAGAAGAAAATCGTTAGAGAATGAGGAACAACAGCGGGGGTGGCGACGAAAAGCGGGTGGTTGATTTAGTTGTTATTCGACAGGGGGCTGATGTCGATTGTTTGGGTGGAAGTTTCATTGTACGATAGAAATAAACGGACCAAGATGTGCCAATTATATGATTAATTCATACAGACGGTGAGAGTCTATAAAGCATTGGCTGCGCAATGTTGATATCATCTGACAAGACGTTAACTGATACTACTGGCGGGAACTGCCATCTTTCTTTGTCCTTCTATGAGAATTAGGCGTCCAGCCGGAACGGTAAGGAAGTAGAAGTAGAATGAGGAGCAAAGAGAAAAAAAAGCAAAAAGAAGAAGAAGAAGAAGAAGAAGAAGAAGAAGAAGAAGAAGAAGAAGAAGAAGAAGAAGAAGAAGAAGAAGAAGAAGAAAAAGAAGAAGAAGAAGAAGAATCTGCGTCAGCGCAGTGAATTGGAAAAATACATCATTCGAGACTGCAGGTGGTAGACGGTCGCAATGCTTAGGCGAGCAAAGGCACTCGAAAAAACAAAAAAAACAAAACAAACAAAAACGGTTCTAATAAGCGAAATAAAACGGGTCGCGAATAGATTTGTATCTCTGTTACGTGTTCTTTGTTTTTAAGCTGATTTGCAACCTGACCTGTAGATGACTTGACGAACTTCTTTCAACTCTGTATTTCATTATGAATTCATTCCAATGGCTTTGATACAAGCGATAAGTATTTCGAAATTTCCATTCTTCGTTTGGTTTTGGAATAAAAAAATTGTTTACTGAACAATCAGAACATTGTAGTGTTTAGCAACAAGTCACAGATATGTTGTTTTTTAAAGTAAAATAATTTATATAGTCACATACAAATATTAGAAAAATTTATGACAAAGTTGAAACCTGTTTTTGTGTGACGCATTTTGTGCTTCGGCAGTTCATCGGACTGATAAAATCCTGAAAGACAACATGAATTTTTTTCCACATTATCATAAATTTTCTCAAAATTCTTCTGGTATATAAAATGTATAGATCATTTTCTTACATGGACGTATGCAACCATATATTTATGTACACTAAGGTACATATATGTTGCGATGAAAATGTTTATATATCAATATTAATTTTGGGGTCATGTTTCTTTTCAAAAACCACAATAATGCGTGTCATCACAGAACAACAGAGATAAATTATCAGACTGCACAACAGTTAAAAAGAAAACATCTATTAGTTGCAGAAATAAAAAAAGAGTTGAACTTAAAATCAACAGAGAGTCATCAAAACCGAGCTGCATCGAGAAAGAAAATCCATGATACATACTGAACAATTAGAGACCTGGTATTGTTAATGCGGACTGAATGGCATACTTGCGTAACCTCGAGTAAACAAATACTGGCTTTCACGAAACACCGATTGTTTATACATATTTAACATCACATCCAATTTCCTTTGTGGCTTTTACGAATTTTGAAGATGTTAAAGGATGGAAGATATATATATTAAAAATCTGCTTAAGAATTTTAATCTCGGAGCCACCTTAATTAATCATTGTTTTAAAAAAGCCGGTAGCAACCGGAAGTGTCAATCGAGAGAGGCGAAAAATATCGGACTTTACTGACCCATAGAAAAAGTACAACGGCATGTTTCTAGTCAGATCAGGCATACGAATTATAAAGAAAGGGAAAATAAATCATTTATGCAAAAGCTTATAAATAAACACACCATCTGAGATATTAATTTCGAGGTCGAGGAATGTAGCTTGAAGACCTTGGTGTTCATATTTAACTTCTGAATCTGGCGTATATATATAGGGTGACCCCAAAAAACGGTAATTTTTTAAGTGTGTATTGCCAGACATGAGCAAGTGGCAACACTGCGAGACAGTGACATTGAGCAAGTAAACATTTCGCCATTTTAGTAACGAGAATGAAATTCACAGTATCCCAGCTGAGATGTTGCAGCAGTCAATGAGGAATCTCAACAGCAGATTTCAAGAATGCATTCGTACAGGAGGACGCCATCTACAGGACGTAATTTAAAAAAAAAAAGAAAATTCCATCATTGTTTCTTAAATGGCACGTTTTAAGGTTTCAATTACTATAAATTAAATATTTTCTTCCATCACTCTTGGTTTTATTGGATTGTCAAAAAGTTCCCGTATTTTTGGGTCACCATATATATATATATATATATATATATATATATATATATATATATATATATATATATATAAAGTTTCATTAAAAAAGACTGACGAGGTAGTGCGGTTAAGTTTTTATTTAATTTATCATTTGTTCTTATGATTTATTTTTTTATGAACGTAAATTATATAGAGATTGCCCAATGTCCGAGACCTTTCGGCTATACTTTTAGCCATTATCGAGAATGAATTTTATTTTTTTAATTTTTAACTGAAGATATAGATTGTTTTATGTGTCCATCTAGAGTTATACGAATATTTTATTTTCTAAACACGGACAGCACATTGTGGCCGTGTTCATAGTTTATATTATTGGATATACTACAACATGCCTAACATGCCTAAGATGACTCACGTTACCTCTATATGACCATAGCTCAATTAAATACACATGGAGACCTACCAAACTCTTAGCTTAGCACAAATTCATTGTATGTTGCAGTCAGTGAGAATTCAAATCACAACTCGGTAGTAATGGTCAACTATACTAACCCATTAAGTTAACACCGGGGTTAAACTATGTAGATGATTAATAATTTTGTCTGGAACATGTAAGACATACTGCGTATGGAAATCACTACGCTAATAACTGTCTAACTATAGTTCTATGACACCTAATATAGATAATTGCTAAACTTAGTCTGGACATGAATATTATTGAGTAAAGAGGCTACAGGAATGTCTTAAATACCGTTTCAGTGCATCAATGGGCTAATCGGCTTCTCAGAGTTTCACAGATAAATTGAAAGAGAGAGAAAGAGAGAGAGGTTTATATATATGTGAGAAGGAATATATTTTGGAGAAAACAGATATAGAAAGAAGATATAATCAGACTTTTCTATTCGGAGTCAGCGCATTTTCGCGTTAATTTATTTGTTTCTTTTTCTCCTTAATTTATTTGTTTCTTTTTCTAGTCATTCAGGATGTGGTAAAAATGTGTATCAATGCAAACGGAAGGAGAATATTTGGGCAGACGTCACTGATGGTGAAAATATCTTTCGCCCGCGTGGCCTGCCTACATCAGGAGACTTTTATGTCACGTGAGTATCGAGTAAAGTTGCAGGCGCGTTACCCGAAGAAGATTGAAAATACGGAGATGAACTCTTTTTCTGTGTAATATCAAGGTAGATTGGCAAACTAATAGAAGATTTGCCTAGAGTTGTACTGAATACTCACGCACACGGATTCGCAGAGAGACAGACAGACAGACACGCGCACAAACACACATATCTCTACGTATGCTTGTGCATGTTAGAGTAAGCAAGATGACCGTACCCAATTGAAAGCAAAAATGTCAAGATTTCGAAAGCTTATTTTCAACATGTCAGTTTTCCCTCGAATGTAAGATGATACAAAACCTTTGTAGCTAACATTCCAGATTTGGACTTCTGTTGGAATAAGCTATACTAAGCTTACATTATATATATATTTTTGGCTTGCAGGTAAGATATCTGACTGATGTCAAATCAGTCGGGTTTCAATCCCGGCTTGAAGCAATATATATATATATATATATATATATATATATATATCCACATATCCACTTTTACAGTGTATCGCTCATTTTGCGTACTCTAAGTTAATTTACTTTCTTTCCAGATTTACACTTTCGTATTAATGATATCCTGCCTTAGCTTTGAACAAATAAGGTTCATCCTGAAATGCTACCGGAAGTACAAAAATGCAAGTGAAGTTCAAGGGCAGTATCGAAGAGTTTCATTGAGATCCTCTCACGTGGTTTACAATCACCCGAATTAGAGATAAGTTTGAAGCTGATGGACTGTACACGATGTGCACAAGAAAAGTTTCAGAAGACCACGGATATCAACCACGCCCTGTGAAGCAAGGAAGGGTGATGGAAAGTTTTCCCAGAAGTCAAATAAAGGTATCGAAATGATGATTACGCCTTGTGATTCCGTTGTGTCGCCTTGTCATCAAAATGTCTGGACCATAACGAACATCAATTTTAAAACATGTGATGACAAAATCTTAAAAACATACATTTATCATAAATACTCTCTTCATATTCATTATTTAAATTAGATATATTTGAATTATTTCTAGAGAAAGTTTCAAAATGTGTATACATTTTTAAACACCATATATATATATATATATATATATATATATATATATATATATATATATATATATATATATATATATATATATATATATATATATATATTTATTTATTTATTTATGTATATATAGAGCGAGAGAGAGAGACAGAGAGAGATTTGTGTGTGTCCCTGTGTAAACATACATGCGTTTCTGCGTTTGTGTGTGCGATTATTTTTTAAACTAAAGAAAAACGTGAAATTTTCCTTTCTGCCATCCTACTCATGGCCTAGAGGTAAGATATCTGAGTGATGTCAGATTAGTCCGGTTTCGATCCCGTCTTGAAGCTAATCGAACGTCTAACCACACTGAGGAAATAAATATATATGTATGCAGTGTTTGAGAGAGCCGTTATTTTCTCTTTGGCATCTTTTGCATAGTTTATACCACAATTAAATGCTACACTTTCGAATGTTGATTTTTAAGGAAAGCAGCCCAATACTAATGAGAAAATTTAAGCAATGTTTTTTTTTCCTCTTTTTCTTCCGTTAATAAAGAACGAGCCACAATTTCTGGGACATATAATGATGAAAGGGATCTTCGAGAATTTAATACTCACATGACACAATAAAGGCAAAATAATGTCAGAGAGTAAATAGCGAATAACCTACGATTTTGAGTGAATGGATGACGTAACAATGACAAAGTGATATTGCAAAGGATAAATGCCATTTAGAAAAAACAAAGGACAGGGGGTTGTGAAGAGGGATGATAATCCACATCCTGAAAGGTTATACCATTTAAAACAAAAATATGTTTTGTATCTATCTCTAATGTATTTTATATATTTTAAAAGGTAATGATAATTGAGGCTACCTCTACAGTTACTTATATCCTGAATTCTACCGATCATAAGAAGGTACTGAATTACGTAAAAAGAATTGGTGGGGAACTCGAGACATCCTAGAAGGTGTTGGGTTTATAATTCATGAGCAGTTGGGTATTTTAAAAGTCGAATATCAGTAGGTATGGTGATTAACATTATTTTCGGATAAGCAATATATTTTGTGATCTATTTTCATGAGGTCCAAACAGTTAATGCAGAATTCTAACTTGCTAAGCCAACCATTGAACGTTGAAAGAAAAAAACGGCTAGCGAACCTACGGAAAAGCGTTCTTTTTTTCAGGACAATACACCTGCTCAGGAGACAGGGAAAATGTGAAATGGTTTTGGAGTTTTAACATAGACCATCCACCACTCATTAGATCTTTCTGAATCTTTCCAGACTTAAAGGAGGGGTGAAGATGAGGAACACGTTGAATAAATCAGAGGTGATAGCTGCAGGAGTATTTCAATGAGACCAAAACACTTGTAATAGACCTCTAAAAACGATGGTCGCATTGGTTTAAACTCGAGCTGAATATAAAATGGCATCTATTCTTCCTGAAGAAGTTATTCTCTTGTCAGTCGAGATGAAAACCTTTCAGCACCTTATGTATATTATGCGAAATTCTGAGATGAAAATTGACATGATATAAATTGTTCAATCTGAAACCCCATAAAAATCAATTTCTCTGAATCTTCAACGTTAATTAAAAAAGAAATATTAAAATTAAAGCATACTCGACCACATACTTTTGATAAAAAGAGATTAAATTTTATTTGACAGAAAGGAATTTTTTATAAAATACCCGTTAATAATAAAAAATCACTGTAAGATCCGATCTGGATACATTTTTACTATATTACAAGTTAGACTTGACTTTTCTTTTAATAATGGAAGTAAAAGATAAAGAACGACATTTAGGTTTGATGCGTAGTCTTCTGTGAATTAGAAGACCTGACCAATTTTTGTTGTTCCTTCTTGAGGCGACATATTACAGAAGACCAGCATCTGCTCTATTTGTAGATGAGGCTAACTGAACTTATTCAGAGATTTACCGTAACTCAGTGCATGCGAACAATTACCATTCTGTGTGCACATGCGTCCATCTGATATATATATATATATATATATATATATATATATATATATATATATATATATATATATATATATATATATATATATATATATATATATATATATATATATATATATGTATATATACGTCCATGTGATATGAGGCGTTGCGTTCATTTTCGAACTATAAGTTAAAATCCCAAAACGATTATTAAGTATACATAAAAGCAACCTTGTAAGTAAAGAAACTTATAACCGTATTAGAACCGTAGGTTCTCAGCGCCCTCGGTTATATGGACTACCTAAAGTTCATAAAAATGGTTTGCCTTTAAGACCTATTCTTTCTATGATAGGCTCGGCAAATGGTTGGTGGTGTTGCTTCAACCGGTTTCTGAGGATTTCTCAACTTTTTGTATTTCTAACTCATTTATATTCTCTGAATTTGTTAGAAATTGTCCTATAAATTCTAGAGATAAAATGTTACTTTCTTTTGATACAGTGAGTCTGTATACAAATGTCTCCTCCAGGAAACTGTAAAAATGTATGCAGATGCTCTTTATAGAGGTTGCTTGTGCCCTGTTATTATTTCTGAATCCTTGTTCCTTGAATTTATGTATTTGGCAATGAAAGCGGTGAGGTTTAGTTTCGAAGATATGTATGTCCAGATTGATGGGGTCTCTATGGGTAACTCTTTGGGTCCTGATTTAGCTAACATTTTTGTTGGATATTATGAGAGCTTTTTGTTTGAGAAATGTCAGACGCCGTATATATACGTACGTTATGTCGATGATACCTTTTCTCTGTTTGATACCATCAATGAGGCAGCTTGTTTTCGTCAACAGTTGCATTATCTTCATCCTTCCTTGGTATTCACGATGGAGATAGAGGAAGGAAATTCGCTTCCTTTCCTAGATATTTTGGTTAAACGTAAAGAAAACAAATTTATCATTAATGTTTATCGTAAGCCAACTTTTGCTGGTTTATACGCTAGTTGGAACTCTTTTGTTCCGCGTTGTAAGAAGGTCTACCGAATTGTCTATCGCGCCTTGATGATATGCTCTTCATGCACTCTCCAGCAAGAGTTGGATAATATTCATTACATTTTATGTAATAATAGCTATCCTGCTAATGTTGTTAAGCGAGTGATGGAATGTAAGGTCGAACGCTGCAGCAGACCCCTTGTCTTTGGTCCCACTCTATGTTCAATTTACTTGAAACTGACATAACTTGGTGGAAAATTTCAGACTCTGATTGATACAGTTTCTAATTCAATTTCTTCTACATTTTTTTACTGCCAAGTTGCGTGTTGTCTTCGAGGCTTGTCCTATTTTCCCTCTCTTTGTAAAGGACCGTTTGTCCTATCTGAATAAAAGTTATGTAATTTATAAATTCAAATGTCAGTGCGCAGCTGAATATATAGGACGAACGTGTCTAAGGTTGGAAACTCAGTTGCGTCAACACGTAGCTGCATTTATTAGATTTAATCATCATAATCGCATTCGTGTTCCGCAGTCTGCGCATGAATCTGCGATTGGACGACAGCTTTTGGAGAGTGAGCTATGCTCGTCTATATTTTCTATCAATTCTTTCTCGATTTTGCATGAGGCTCATTCCAAACTCCATTTGCAAGTGTGGAAGCTGTATGTATTAAATTACAGCAACCCTCTTTGTGTAAGCAGAAAGAGAATTTTCTTCGGTCACTTCATTTATATGGAGGATGGTCAGCATTAATTTTCATATTTTACACTCACGCTGGAGTATTTAGAACTTTATATTTTAATCGTTAATTTTGATAAAACAATTTTGACAACGGATAAACACTTCATGAAGAAGTGTTTATCCGAAATGCACCTTGGTTAAAAAAAAAAAAATGAACACTAAACATTGTTTGTTTAAAACAATCTATGCATTCTGTAGTATTAAATTGTTATATATATATATATATATATATATATATATATATATATATGATTCCAGGGAGAATATAAATCCCGAGAGCTCAATGTGGTAAACGGAGCAAGTAATAATTAATTAACAAATCGGAGACTTGAGAAAGCCATGGTAATATTTTATATTTCGTGATATATATATATATATATATATATATATATATATATATATATATATATATATATATATATATATATATATATATATATATGAGCACATATATATATATGTGTGTGTGCAAGTGTCTGTGAGAGAGAGAGAGAGAGAAAGAAAGGGAGAAAAATAGAATTAATTTTAAATTGGTACTATGCGAAGCAATGGTTATCTATAGTGAGTCGAGCAGTCATTACTAAAGTGAGGCTGATGCTCACTTAGGGCTCGATAATCGCAGCCTTATGCCCCACTAAGCTTGTAAGTACCAAGGCCACTTAACTAGTAAGTACCAAGTATAATGTTACAATTGATTCGCTGTAGAGCAATACTTAGCAAGCTGACCGATCCCAATTGTGACCTGAGTGAATATTACTAAATACTGTTATTCTCTGGAACAGAGACATTTTCTAAAAATAAGAATGCATCCATAATCAGTGGAAGGTAGATAAAGGTAGCTTGGAAACTGTTTTTACATCCTCTTGGGAAGCTCTCGTATTGCCGCTCCTAGTTAGTCTAACTCGAGGCATTACTTGTTCAAATGAAACGTTTGGCTCTTTGGAAGGAGCTCATAGTAGAGAATTGCCTTCCAATTTCATAATCTATAGAGCATTTCATTCTTTACATAGTGACAACCGTATAGGATTATTAGTGGCGCTTAATTTCGCTTTTTCAAGATATCCATGTTGTTGCAAAGTAGCTATTTTACTGCACCAGTCACGATTTCTTTAAATTTTTTCTGTTTTTTTAAAAGCATTTCACCCCAAGCAGTGCGAGAGTGCCACTAGTACGCAAGAGGTTACAGAGAGTGAAAGTAAGAGTAAAGATGGGGGGGGGGGTTACAGAGAGTGAAAGTAAGAGTAAAGATGGGGGGGGCTTACAGAGAGTGAAAGTAAGAGTAAAGATGGAGGGGTTACAGAGAGTGAAAGTAAGAGTAAAGATGGGGGGGTTACAGAGAGTGAAAGTAAGAGTAAAGATGGAGGGGTTACAGAGAGTGAAAGTAAGAGTAAAGATGGGGGGGTTACAGAGAGTGAAAGTAAGAGTAAAGATGGGGGGGGGTTACAGAGAGTGAAAGTAAGAGTAAAGATGGGGGGGTTACAGAGAGTGAAAGTAAGAGTAAAGAGGGATGTTTGAGGAAAGGTTAAAGAGAAGGATGGAGATCAAGATCGGATATCAGAAGATGTCGACTGACATTACATTTGAATACTTGAAGATCACAGTTATTAGGGAAGCAAGTAAGAGGAAGGAAGTTCCACCGTGGAGAAGTGTGAGAAAAGAAGCTGTTGGAGTAGAAGAGGCATTTACATTTAATTCAACATAAACAGCGGGACCACCAGACCATATATGTCAACAGTACTCAATGCAAGGACGAATGGTAGATTTGTAGATGTGAAGGATGGACTTAGACGAGAAAAACCTCCTGGCGCGACATAATGAACGAATTTTTCTTGCGCTAGATGACTCTATTGATTCAGTATAGTTGTTCCACCTCATGTCAGTGGAAAAACGTGAGAGCAAGAAGGCACAGAGATACACTTTCATGAAGAGCATCAGCCATGTTGATAGGGGGTAGGGCGGTTTTTCTATGGTGCGTAAATGAGAGCAGTTTTGTTTTGGAAGCATTAAAGTTTACAAGCCATTTCCTGCTCCAGTCAACCACAGATTGGAAGCTCTTTTCGAGATTAACGACCAGGAAGATCATTGATGAAGATCAGAAACAGTGTAGGACCCAGGATAGAGCCTTGGGGAACACCAGCGTTCGTATGAAAGGAACTGGAGGAGAACCCGTTTAGGACGACCTTCATTTCATGGTTTGACAGGAATGATTCGATTAAATCAAATAATCGTCCTGTAATACAGTATCCCCGAAGCTTATGAAGAAGGCCGGTATGTGAAACCCTATCAAACGCCTTAGAGATATCTAGAGCCACTGCTCGAGATTCGCCATTATTATCAAGAGCTTAGTATACAAATTCATTTATGACCGTAAGCATGTCAGCGGTAGACCGGGCAAAGTTTGTTTGTCAGAGTAGATCATGTGAAGATACTTAACCACTTCGGCATTGATTAAAGCCTCCAAGACATTGCTGAAGAGTGTTAGGAGACTGAAAGGACTGTAGTTAGATAGATCAGTAGGGACTTCATAGTTCTTAAAAAACAGGGACAACAGATAAGGACTTCCAACAGGCTGGGAACCAAGTGTCAGTGAGGCAAGTAGCGAATACGGACCAGTATGTTGATGCCATTCATGAAAGCGACTAGCATAACCTAGTTGATGCAAATTATTTTCACTCTGTGATTTGTACATGTTGAGTCTGTAGTTTATTTCTCGCATCGTATAACATTGATTATTCTCAAATTATATCTTGATTTCGTCGCTATCAGTCCCATTTGGTCTACCTCACCATGAAGCTTCATTCAGTGCGAAATCTTCAGCAGGATATTTCTCTGCAAACTACTTTTAATACTCTCGATCCTTCATAGTATCTTATCGAAAGCCTGCAGGAATCTTTTAGGGTCGCATTTTAACGTTTTCAAAGTAAAAAAAGAAAAGAGAACATACCGAAAACATATCTATCTTTTCTCCTAAATTTTAAAATAAAAATATCCCAATTGTTACAAATTAAAAACATTCGCGCCGATATTGCATAACAGGTGTCATAATACAATCAAAAATGACATTTAGAAATGAAAATAGTCCAAACTAAACACTCTTAATCCCATCTAATGGCAACAAAATAATAAAGATTTCGGCCCTGAATAAATCAGGCTTTCCAATAACTAATGGTCGAGTTTAGGATTAGAGAAAAAAAATTACAAACTTCATATTTATTTAGAATCTATTCATTGATACAGATTAGATTATTCTCAATTTTTTTCTCAAGCGTTCACAAGCTTCTCTATGCGAATTTTATTAAAGTCTTTTGATTTATAGAAAAAGAAATGTAGAGATATCTTTTCCATCATTGCAAGTATTTCAAGAAATCCATTAAGTTGGTTCTTAAACTCTGGAAATCTTGGTAAACAATTCAAGCAAGATCTTCAGAATAGGGAATGTGTTGAACCTTTCCCCAGCCGAGGACTGTAAATCTTTACTGCATAGGACCGTACATTGTCATAATAGAACTCCACGCCTTTGTGATTCATTAAACTGTGCATATTTTAGCTCTTTCAATGGGTAAAAATAGATGTTTGCTGACATCGTAACATTGATTTGTAGCAACCCAAACTGGATTACACCGACTCATTTTCACTGAAAACATTCCTTACATGGATTTGCGACTAATCTCATCTAATAAACTAGTGTCCACGTCGCTTTATATCCTTAAAATAACCTGTTTTGATTACCAATCACTAATTTGTTCCCAAAGAGCAGATAAATGCAGATATTACATACTTACATTCTATTCATAATTTATACTTTCTTAGTAGATGCAGATGAGAGGAAACCATTGAATACTTGGGATACAGTTTCTTACTTAATTCTTTAACTGTGATCGTACCACTTATTTTGAGTTCAGAGTGAAGCCATCGCTAAATTTTACAGCTTCACCTGTTCATGTCACAGTCCTGTTCATGTCACACTTTTAAAGCTAAAGTCGCCTTTTCTATATCTATCTTCGACAATTTCATTCGTTTATAGAATTTTATTAATCCTATGAATATTTAGGCCTAATTCTAAAGCATTATATCTTTTTACACACGTAGAGCATTATATATTTCATGTGCTTAGTGGGCATGTTCATCTTTAGGAGGCTTGGATTAATTCTATTGGAACGGCGTAAGTTAACCATTTGATACTATACTAATACGTATGAGCATCTATTGTTATGTTTTAGACGTTTTAGAATAGCGAAAATACTATTCACTATATCAGATTTTGGATGTTACTTATAAAATGACTTGATACAAGGATGCCAACAGTAGAGCGATGGTTACAATCCGTGCTTATTTTAGTAGAATCAGTCCCTTCTCGATTCTTACTCCTATGTGACCTGTCTCTACAAGATGTAAGCCTTCATGGCTTACCAAAACTTTCCATCCCTTGTAGCTCTTAGAAATGTTTATCTTTTTATCAAACCCGCTATCTGGCGTCCATTTACACAATCTAGTTAGGTAGGTTACTCGCCTTTTCACTCTCTCTCTCTCTTATCAGTTCTCCTATATGGCAGTGTATGTTGAATAATCTCACATATGAAGAAAAGACTTGAAGGAATAGAAATGTGGTTCTACAGAAAAATGCTGAGGATACCATTGACTGAACATGTGAGCAACGACGAAATTTTAGAGAAAGTGGAAGAAAGGAAACTTATAATTAACAGCAGGAGGAGACAGTTGAAATTTCTAGAGAATATAATAAGGAAAGAGGGCTCGGAAAATCTGACACTCACGGGACATATTGAAGGCAAGAGGGACAGAGTAATGCAACGCATAACATACTTAGTGAGCTAGAGTAAATAGATGGCGGAAAAAGGTATAGGAGAGATGATAAAAAGACAAAATTTATTAAGAGCTACAAAGGGCAGGCAGTTGTGGAGAACCGTGATCGCCTACGCCATGAAAGGACACGGCACATAGGTCTAGCCTTCCATATGTTCTGTGAGTGTTAATTTTTTCATGCCTTGTTTCCTCATTATGTATCTTGAAATAATATGGTGCCTGCCATAGGACAATATTTAGCAAATGCATTTCGCAGTACTTCAATTAATTTAATATCTATACATACACGCCATTTTTCTCAATTTAGGTCGCCTGCCTAAGATCAGCCCTTGACAAACTTTTATAGTGATATTTATTCTCTCTGTGTGCGGCAATAATGTACAAGTTAAGCTCAGTTTATATACATCGGGTGGTAAATTCTAAACTATATTCAAGCTGGGACATTGTTAGTGAACTTTTCGTTTAGAGTATTAAGTTGGTAAATGAGTGTATGTAAAGGTTCAATCACGAATTTTGCAGTAAGCATGCCATCGTCACATATCACCAGAGAGCCTGATGCAACACAGCCTTGCAAAAGCCATTATCTACCACGAACGGAAATTAGAACTTAACTAAGTCAAATGAAACACAACAGTTTCTTTCTGTCGTCACAAATTATGTCCAACAACAGATGTACTAATAAGTTGGTTCATTTATAAAACTAAAGGACAGACTTGTTTCGATAAATAATTATTAGCTATCACTAACCTTATAATTACTTTTGGTTATAAAGTCTTTTCTACGTTGAAACATAATAATTTCAGTTTCCATATAAAGAAAGATAAACTAGAAAATAATATTTATGCGGCAACTTCTCTCTTTAGACACAAAACTATCGACTTTCTATGTTACAGTACTACTGTTTCTATCCGAAAATGAAATTAAACCGACTCTGATTACTGTCAGCGAAAGTCTAAAAGCCTAGGCGTTATTAGAGCAATACTCTTCCTTCATCGACAATAGACAAGTGTTTCGTGTTTATTATTCGTGAAAAGTGCAGAATTGTGGAAAGATGTTTTGAAGGATAAGAGAAAAAGCAATATTTACACCAAGAGGGACGGGAAGTAAATAAATGAATTTACACTTTAGGAAAATACTTCAGCATCTTTCCCAACAGCTAAATCAATGTATGTCACTTGAACTGATTCGTTGCTAAAGTCAGACTACATCATTCTTTTTTCCCAGCTTTTTCAATTGCAAACACGACAACAGACCGCCTCTTATATATATATATATATATATATATATATATATATATATATATATATATATATATATATATATATATATATATATATATATATATGAAGGACCTCTTGAAATGACTGTCTTTTGCATGTCAAAATATCTCAAGGCGGGCAGCTGGCATCGAGCACGCATATCAATATTGTTCTTTTTCTTTCGTATAAATGTACTAGAAAAAAGACAGATATTGATTACAGATTTTTTTTTCTTCTAAAGATTGTAGTCTGAAGCTATGCGCTTTTCTTTTACTTGTCAATCGTCTTCTCATTTGATGCATTTTCCATTTTTCTTTTCACTATATAGTAAAAGAATTGTTATGGGGACGTTCCAAAAGTATCACCCCATGTTTATTTTCACGGAAACTATAACAGATACAGGGATCACATTAACATCTTTGAATATATCAAGTTCTCTGTTACAAAACCTATTTTCCTCACATACTCACCATCATTGGTTATGCATTTTCGAATTTTAATGAGAGCCTGCAAGTTGCGCACGTAGAAATACTGATCTTATGGAGGCATTCATTTTTTTAACAGCTGTAAATATGGAACACCTTATCGACAGCATGACTGTAATCACACCCACTTCTTACTTTGCGTAAGCATTCAGCAAATGTCTATAAATGTCAGTACATACAATTATTTCGTTATGGACACTTCTGCTTCGTACGAAATTTTGTGTCAGACATCATTTTATTACACTGCCGCTCAGCTGTAATTTGTAACATGGTCAACAAATGTGTTATTGGTGCAACGGTTCAATCTTTACTACTATATCATCAACATCCGTCTCTGATATTATAAGCCAGCATAATAGATTAGAGTCTCTTATTTCACACGATGAGAGATCTTTTGAGTTTAAATAGCAAAATATCAACTTATTACTTCATTCCATGAATTATTAATTTAAATTGTAGTACCGATACTACTAGTAATAATATTTTTAAAACAAGGGTAACAATAATAATAATAGAAAATGAAACTGTTACTAATACTAAATGCAGTGAGTTCATGTTAACAAAATAATCCTAATGAGGGGTGTGGGCCTCTGTGAACTGTGCAAACAATTACGATTTGAATATGGCCGCAGATATTACAATCTGGCGTAGAGAATTATGAAATAAAACTCTATGACACTCAGGTGAGTCCCCCATTCAAGCTCAGAATGCCAGATATAGTTATCGTAAACAAGAGGAGAATTTCACTTATCGTTTATAATCACTGTTTCAGTAGACACAGAATAAAGCCAACAGAAAGTAGAAATCAAGAAAGACATTTAGATCTTTTGTGAGTAGTGAAAACATTTTTGAACATGAAAGTGGCAGTCTTGTCTATTATTATTTGAACGCTTAAAACTGTCTTGAAGAGATTTCCAAAGAGACGAGAAAAACCAGGAAACCGTGGAAGAAATGAGACCATCCAGAGAACCGTATTACTAATATTAGCTAGAAGAATGAGGAGGGTGCTGGGCTCTGAAATTTAGACCACAAAAGAAGACGGTTGATGACCATCCATACAACTTTTAGATATGTCGATGGTACATTAAATGCAAAAAGGAAAGAACGTTTATCCGCATTGAAGACTGCGTTGGCTCTTTAATCAAGCGACTTGGAAACAACACAATGCAGAATAGGGAATTATTAATTGACAACAGTCCAAATGTGCGGAGAACTAATACGAGGAGGAAGAGAGAAACAAGGCGCCTGGAAATGTAATTCCAAAATTAGAGAGATAAGCAAATGTACGAACATTTTAGAAGTCAAGTTAAGAGAATTGCAGACAATGCAACAGTTACGCGAACGGGAATCTAAACAGAGTAACCGAATCGCTGTTTATGACAGTTTAGAAGAAAAAAATGTCAACCGAGAAGAACACTATACTAAGGAGACGAATGATGAAACCAAAGGAAATAGCATATGTGCAATTAGAGATGAGACAACCACATCATAACCGAAAAGGTAGAGAGCAAAAATAGGTACGAATTGGTAAGAAAGGTGATCCATTTGTTACTATTAAAACCACTGATTTAACCACACAGACAAATGATATCAGCACAAATCAGTATCTGTCTTAGACAATAATAAATTAAAACTCTACGGGACTTTAAGATTCAATCGATTACCCAGTTCATGTCAGCAGGTCATATATAGTTACCACAAACAACAAGAAAGATTTACATATTGTGTATGTCGCTTTTAACCAGATTAAAATTGAAGGTAAGTGGAAAGTTGGAAAACTATGTAGATCTTATGAGAGAAGTGAATAAAATTGTTGAACATGAAGTTGGCAGTAATATCAATCATTGTTAGGGCACTGAGAACGTACGAGTGAAAAAACTGGAGTTAAAGAAAATCTAACTAAGAATCGACACTAATCAGACAAATGTACTAATTTGAACAGCAAGCATACTGAGAAAAGTGCTAGTATATTGAAGAGACTTACTGTCACCTCATCTCCACTGTGATCCACTCGTTACTACTGGTGCGAAACAGTAATTTAAAAATGATTAATATTAATAATAATAATAGTAATAATGAACAAAATAATTAAAATAAGAATAAAAACAATCATAAGGAAAGAGCGAAGCGCATCTAATGAAGAGTTTAATTAAAAATCTTGGGGGTGATTTGAAAACTGGAGTCAATTGTATTGTAGCTTTTAAAGAAATTGGTTTTGAATGAATTCTACAATTAGAGGGTCTTGTACTTTGGATCTTTGGCGTCCATCTTTAATTGCTAATTATGGCGGAGGGATTACAATTGCTACTAAATCCATTATTATCACGAATGAATAAGAATCATTTACGAAGGAAAAACAGGAAAATCATTAGGAAAACATGTCGGCAGCCATATTAAAAATGAAAAAAGAACTGTTGTGCTATTTGCCTTTTGAATTTGAATTTCACCTTCACTTGCTGCTTCCTTTTTTCTATTTTAGTTTATTCGTTCTTTTTCTTTTCTTGCCTTTCATCATTGTCGTTCTTATTTATTCTTTTTTTATTCTTCATATTCTTGTTTCTCTTCCTTCTTGCATCGTTAATGTTTCTTTGTTTTTTCATTCTCTTTCTCTATTTCTATTTTCGTCTTTGTTTACTGTATTATTTTTCTTTCTGTTCTGTTCTGTTAATTTTTCTCATTCTTCTTCTTCTTCTTTTTCTTCATCTTCTTCTTCTTCTTCTTCTTCTTCTTCTTCTTCTTCTTTCTCATTCTGTTTTCTCTTTACTCATTTCCCTTCTTTCTTTTTGTTTTTACTCAAATTTTCCTCGCCTTTCTAATTCCATCCCATTTTTTTATAATGTTCTTTTTATCTATATTGGCCTTTTTTTATTTGTAAATCTTTTCTGTTTTCCCTCTTTTTTTATTTCCCTTCATATTTTGTTCCCATTTTCTATTTTAATTTCTCACTTTTCCCAGTTATTTCCTCTTAATTCCTTTGTTTTCATCTTTTCGTTCGCTTTCTTCTTTTGCTATTTCTTCTTTAGACAATTCTTTTGCATTTTCACTCCTCCTTAACATTCTTAGCTTACTTTCTCATCCTTTTTCATCTCTTTAACATCCTTTAGCTTTTAATTCTCTTTATAAACGAATCAACATTCCAGAAATTGCCTTCATTCTGCTTTTTAAGCCCATTTTATTTTTTTAACATTAAATTATGATCGTTTCCAAACTCGAATCCTTTTAATTATTGGCCAAATACACTAAGCGTTCATAGCGCTTTTACAAGTAATGAATACTGGTGCATTGGTACTCTTCGAAAGTTGCTGGTTCGACTTCATTCTAATCTATATTCACTTTCTAAAATCATTAATTTTATTCTTTTTAGCCTCCGAGAACTAATAATTTGCACTGAGTTCAGCCTCCAATAATAAGAGCAAAAATTCAGTTTTTCCCCCAATATAACGGCGGATTTAATTTACATAGATAAACAAGCGATATATCAAAAGAAGTTTAGATTAGCTCTCAATTTCCATCCTCCAATGACAGACACAATGGAACACGATAATATAGGGTTTTGCTTTTAATCTCTGTTAGTGTGAAACTAGCCTTAAATATATATCACACTAAGCAGAGATTTTCTACACAAGGGATGGTGAACATTTTAGACACCCCATTTTTGCAATCAATTTAACGATTATTTCATATATCTTGGGTATAAAAGGAGGATTAAACGGTGCCTGTTTGCATCGATTTCATCGGTTACAAAAGAAACATATTTGGTAGAGGGGTTCAGTGAATAAATAAAAATGGTAGTCAATAATCGGTGATTTTTTAAAGGTAGTCTCTAATATCCATTTATAGAAATATTTAATTTTGAAAAAAAATCTTTTTTGAGAATTTAAGCTGAAATATTACGACGAAAATAACATAGACTATCAGCTCGAAAATGTAAGGGAACGTTCTAAAATTTTTGTAAAATCTTTTCAGCTGTAATAAAACTTTTTTTGAATAATGCTTGCTGGAACCATTCCTCAGAGACTAGCTATTATGTTCAATATTTCCAATTTTACTTGGTTTTTAACTTCACTCAGATAATCTCTCTGAGAACGGTTTAATTAGCTTACTATTCAATTTTATACGTACAATAAGGAACGGACTATATCTCATTGCTTCTTTTTTAAGACATAAATTTTATTCATGGAATATATTGAAGGTATTACAGGGTTTATTTAATCTAACTTCAAACTGATTCGCCCACTTCAAACATTTTTGTTCATTTTCTCTTGATTTTTGAATACATTCTACTAACCTATACTTCTGAGACCTAATATACCAACTGGAATGAGGCGATCTTTCTACTGGGTTTCTCTAATCTAGATGACATGGAAAAGGAATGAAGTTTATGCGTAACCGTTGGTGACGAATAAAGATATTTGTATTTACTTGATTATACAAAGTAAGAAAAACATTTTTAAAACATTGTTATGATAAAATGTATAATTCAAAATCTAACTAGAAAAAAACAAACATATTCATTGATTCCAAAATAGAGGAAAGAGAAATATCATATCTCTAGTCGTATTAACTTAGCTCGTCGGTCTGTCTTTTACGAAGATACTGTTACTTTAGTTTAAATCAGCATTAGTAAATACTGGAAAATGTCCATATTGCAAAGTAGACGTGCATATAACAGAATTTCAGAAATGAGTACAAGTTGGTGGTACAGTCGTTTTTGCTACGATTAGTATATTAATGATACAACTGATCGGCTAACATTTTGTCACTTAAAAAACGTGAACCAGAACGAGAAGGTCAAAGAGAATAGTCATTATTTTGAGGAAGAGAGTGATTAAGCAAGCGAACGAGAGAGAAAGAAAGAAAGAAAGAGAGAGAGAGAGAGAGAGAGAGAGCTAGCGAGTGAAAGAAAGAAAGTCTACTACTAGAATGATGATGTTCTGCCGCTACTTTGAATTCATCAACCCCAGAAAAGGCAATCTCTCTTTAAGCATGTCAACTTTCGTTGCTTTTAAAAAAAAAACCTTGCCCAACACAGTCCAACAGAAAAGTATGGTCAGATACATATATTCAGAGTTTCAACTGCGATGTGGCTCCGCGCATGGCGCTTGTAACGGCGCGTTTCATATCTTACAGCAATGCGTTATTGTCCTGAGGTAATTTGTAAAAGCTTGATAGCTACAAGAAACGCTTTCACTTCATAAGCATACAGGAGATTTTTACATAGTCAGAATATTAGTTATAAAAGAAAGAATAAAACTAAAAAGGAACAGAATACGTAAGGCTATATAATAAATGCGTGCGAAAGACAATACAACAAATACATACGAAATACAATATAATATATATCTATACAATGTAATACATACATACTCAAGATTCTATAATAAACGTACAAAAGACAATAGAATCTTTAGACAAGAGGATAACCATATACACAAGGAAATCAATCTTACAAAAATGCCGCATCTTAAATATAGGTATAAGAAAATGTAATCATCCACGAGGCAATGTGATGTTTCTAGAATACGTTATAATACACAGAATACGACATAAATTTACTTTAAGTTCCTCATTTACTCCTTCACTGATCATCTTTATTACTATTTACATATTTCGGACGGTTTTCCTCATCTTTATTGGCATATTCACACTATTTTGGCCGTTATAGGATCCGGCCTTCTTCAGATGATATTAATTGGAATTTCGAGCCGAAACCCTTAGTTAGTCCACAGTGCTAGATTGTTCTAATTCCACGTACCATGCTTTTGGATATCTCAGCTTCAGTTAAATTCCCTTGGTTACTCAACTCCCCAATTTTTTTATTGACTAAATAAATGGTTCCGTTCGAAATTCCAACTAATATCACTTGAAGAAGGCCGAAGCGTACAACGACCGAAACGTCGTTAATATGGCGATAAAGATGTTGACAACAGTCCGAACGATGTAAATGTTGTAAATTATTACAATATTTTATATCATAAATATAGACATCTTTATTTCAGTTTTAACATCTATTCACTCAGACTCATCGAATAATTTATTCGCTTTATCCTCTGCTTATTCTGTTTTTAATATGCATAATGAGTGTTAAATTCTCCAGCCCCTTTTCCCTCATTATGTCTCTCATAAATTTCAGCTGTATTTTTATGATTGTAAGTATACTTGTAAGTTTCCTTGTAATTTCTATATTCCTTAAAACTTCCTCGTTATTCACATATTCTGTTAATGGTATTCCAACCATTCGTCAATGTTAGCACATCTCTGTCACTTCAAATATTTTCTTTATCTGTGTGGAGATTGTTTAGCACTCACTACGATATAGGAGGTTAGATATTACATAGCAATTTAGTAGTTGTTTCTACAGACATTTTCGTATATCTTAATACTTTGCATAATTTCGGAAGGGCATTTATCGCTATTTCTATGCGCCCTCGGATTTCTATGTTACACTTTCTGTCATCTTTCACAACACCAGAAACTCCCGTAATTGCTTGGTTTTGATGTTCCCAGTACGTAACCCACACATTTTACTAACAACTATGCATTCTTTTTTTGCAGTTAAGAGTTGGTCCTTTCCTCTTGCTTTTCTTTAAAATGCCCTTGGATTTTACTTTCTGTAAATTGTAAAATACTCGATTGTTGTAGAATAAGAAAGAGACGCTCGGGTCGCGACAACCGAAATCAGAATTTAGGAGCTCGGTCACAGCGTTGAGAGGGGAAAGTCATCAAATCTTATAACAGAACAAGAATTTTGAAAAGTACAATTACTTTTAAATAAATTATACAAGTCACCTAATGTATATTGTCTGTTAACGCCAGAAGTATCTGGAGGCTATCGTTAGGGTTCAAATGACAGGAAGATTTCTCAACATGTCAATAATGTTCTCTCTATTTTCACAGACTTCCCCATTTGAATTGTTTCATTTATTCATGGTATTTCTAATTCTAGTCTCATTGCAGCGAGATTGAAACTATTCCTAGTCCTCCAATCTAAGTTCAATCTTAAACTTCATATGTTTGTTATGATTTTTTTTATTAACATTTAATTATTTGGATCTTCATGCGAGATGTTTTTGGTGAAAATCGTTGAAGTGGCAAACATCCACAACTATCGTCAGTAGACTCGATGATAATCACAGCAATTCTTGGATTTCTCTTTCTTTCAGTATTTGTGCAGGAGTCTTTCGGTATATTCCTAGTATTCCAATGATTATAGACAGGATTACGACAATTGTCATTGCTCGCTTCTTTGTCTATTTTTACCAATGTTTTTTTTTTAGTTTTCACTGTTGGAGATAAAGTGACTGCAAATCTGACGTTGATTCCACTCTACTATTGATTCTCGCCAATTTTAACATCGCCGGTGTCACACATTCTTAATTTTTTAATGGATATTTAATTTCTCCTTCTTAGGCTGTGTTTCAATGATTATTGATGCCACCTTCAGTTTTATATTCCTTTTTATTCTTATTGTGATTACGATTTTTAGGGTATCAATTTTCTTTCGATATGTTTAATGTCCTGCTCGGAACTATCGCTGCTGAGTGATTATTAATAAAATAGTCTTGCGGAGCATTCGCGAGCGAAGTGAGTTTATCTTTTGGCAACCCGTTGTTATGGAAGTGTGCAAAACTAATGTAAACTTAGCAAATATACTAAATGCTATCTTCAGTCCAACTTGTTTTCTTAATATCAGTATTAAATAACTGCATTTTTATATTAAGAAAAGTTTTTTAGTATATTAAAAATGGCTCATGATTTTTGAGGTTATATTACTTGCCATTCGCCCATTAATCAAAACGTTTACTTGATTTTGTGAAGGGTGGGGATACTTGTAGTGGATTTATCGTGCAATAATGCCAAAATGAAAATGTTATAGAAAAGAATATTATTTTGCTGTTATGATATAAATTCTTTGTTTCAGAGTCAAATCTTGATAGTTGTAAAGTGCTGATGCGTACATATCCAAACATGACAAAACTTTATTTCCAAAGAATATCCCAACGATTTAAACAGTTCAAGAATGTTTAATTAAGCAAAATAAAAATAAAAATTGCTATAAGTGGATTTTAATGTTTTCATTCCCTCAAATATCGAATATACATGCTCTGCTATCTTCTTTTGTGGGATATCTCTCCGAACTACAGTCCCTAAAAGCAGAAGTACATTTTGTAAAGTATTTTTCTGAATATTTTTCTTCTTTTATAATCACAAGTGGTCGGGACATGATCAACAGTATTCATGTTAATAATCGGTATTAGAAACGAGAATCATTTCACAAGTTTCTGGATATCGCAACGGACTTACAACACCGGTTCTCGTACGATCATCAAAGTTAAGCAACTTCGAGCTTGTTCAGTACTTACAAGGGTGACCGCTTGGTAACACTAGGCGCTTTAAGCTTGGATGTACGACCGGTGCAATAGATAAAGACATAGAACTGAACATCGGAGAGCCGAGTTCCAATTCCAGTCGGGTTCGTTATATTCATTTACGCGCTAATACCCTTGGGAAATATACGAATCCACCTCTTCACTCCTAGCTATGGGCTAATTAGTAGGACCTGTGTCGCTAAATCTTTATTATCTCCCGCAATACTCTTAAAATCTAACATTTTTTTGGCTTTAAATAACCTGTAAAAGGTTGATAAGTCGTAAAAACAAATCAATCAATCGATATTATTGGCTTAAATTTTGCGGTTACAGCCGGCTCGTCTTGCTGTTGCTTTAACCTAAGTCAGCATCAGTGAATACTTGGAAATGGCTTTGATGAAAAGTGTTTGTTTCTGAATTGATATTTATCACGCAATTTAGAAACTGAACGCTGACTACTCCAAACGATTTGCCACACTATAATAAAAAATCCTCAATGTCTGATAGTAGGCTGAAGAAATTTCAAAATTTTTATTGGTGAGGCAATCTTCCGATTTACATCCGTAAAATTTTGGAAAACTGAAAAGATGCAAGTTTATCGGAAATACTGATAATGTGCCAGACTCTAAGTGCCTGTTCACCATATCAATTATACACTACTTTCTTTGCTGAATTGTGACCGGTTTCAGAAGTTTTTTCTGTCCTGGTTACCCTGTCATAATAAGTCAGAAGATATTCTACTTTCTTTCTTTCACTGATCTTTGACACACATTTTCACACGAGTCGCTATGCACCGAGGCTTTCTTTTTAATTTGCGATCCCATAGCACGAAAACAACTTTTTAGAGCTTCGAGTCGACCAAAATATAACGTATATATTACTTTATTAGCGAATTATACGTTCCTGAAGAAAATCTCTCAAGATTTACGCTGATTAACGCGAACCTTTGGGTTGACTATATATTTTTTGTAACATGTTTTCCAAATGTGATAATTTCTATGCTCCTGGAGTACGAGGAGTTGTGAAGTTATCGTGATATCTTGCATTGTTATAATAAATTAATTTTCAATGATTTCTAATAAATATCAGATCGGTGTAAAATTTGTTTGACATTTCATTTGCAATTTAACAACTTTTAGCAACATTTCAGCTCTGTGTTAGATATATATTAATAAACTCGCCAGTAATGTAGTCATCAGAGCTTTCACTCACTTTGTTTCTATCTCTCTTTTCTGTATATATGATGTTTACTGCGCGACAGGATTATGATGTTATACCAGTAAAAGCAGGCTCCATATATATATATATATATATATATATATATATATATATATATATATATATATATATATATAGAGAGAGAGAGAGAGAGAGAGAGAGAGAGAGAGAGAGAAGAAGAGCGAGAGCAAGAAAGTGGGAAAAAGAAATACTTTAACACTATAGCAGTGTGATTCACACTGGTGATCAAACACAATGTGAATAGCTTGGTGAAGCACCTAGTAAAATATTCACTTTCTCTTTCTCTCTCTCTCTTCCTCTCTATCTAACTATTTATGTTTCTTTTTTCTTTCTGTAAAAGGATAGTGATAAACATAATAAATATATTCTTAACAAGAATAAATGAAATAATGAAGTTGACGTGTCTGAACGATTTACTTTCTCGTCAGTTGAGAGCTTTTCTTTGCTCTCTTAAGGCAGTTACATTGCAAAATATTCAAAGTACTACTTCTCAGAAATTGATACGATATAATCCCAAATCAAGAAAAAGAAAACGAAAAGGAAAGAAGCAAAACACTTCTTTATAAACTGAACTATACCGGATCGAGGCAAATATAAGTATGTTTGCTGTAAATATTTTTTCCTCGTCAGAGCTGAGTAAAATTATACCGGAGGAAATAGTGAAAATGTTGGAACTTGTTTATGATAAATACACACGAGATACAAAAGAACGCAAAGAAACCACAAACATTGAGAATGTCACACGAAATACTCTTTGATGAACTATGTATATATATATATATATATATATATATATATATATATATATATATATATATATATATATATATATATATATATATATATATATATATAGATAAGAATATGAGTTTATACATATATATACGTGTATAGAGATATATGAGTGCGTGTGTATTTATGTATGTTAATGTATGCGAACGCTTTTATGCATATCCTGGGAAAAAATAGAGAGAAAAAAAAAGGACAACGTCCGGTGATATTTTTGGCGTTGATATTCTGAAAGTTGTGGAGAGAAGAAATGTGGCGGAGTGATAGGCAGGACGGAAGGCTGCATTCGTAAAAGGGAATAACTTGAATGGTAAGAAAAGTGTCAGACTTAGTGAATTTAGGTAACGTGCTATAGAAAATTAAATGGCGTGAGAGACAAATCTATGGTTGGCTGGTCGACACGGCTTCTCAAGGGCAGGGAAGGGAGGCTTCAAAGGTAAGGAAATGAACTGTTTTGAGAGTAAGAGAGGAAAAGAATGTAAAAATATGGAAATTAGAAAGAGAGAGAGAGAGAGAAATAGAAAGAGAGCGAAAGTGCGAGACACTTTATAGAGAGAAAGATAAAAAGAATCGTCAAAGAGAAAGGGGGAGAGAAAAAGAAAAAGAAGGTAAGGAAATGTGGGAGATAATGAAAAAGGGATAGAAAAAAAAGGAGAGGATGAAGATTGAATGGCAAGGAGGGCACTTGAATGAAAAGGTGAAGAAAAGAAAAAGAAAAGTGGAAGAGAGAAATAATGAAAGTAAGAAACGTATAGAGAGGAAAAAAGGATGAAATAAATTTAGAAAGACATAAAACAAAAGAGACGAATACCTAGACACACCCACACACACGCACACGCACACACACACCCACACGCACACACACACACACACACACACAATACATGAGAAAGGAAGAAGTGAATAGAAATAAAAAAAAACAAGAATAAAAGAACAAAAAAGAGGGAGAAAGAACGAAAGAAGAATAGAAAGAGAGGGAGAGGGAGAGAGAGATAGAGAGATAGAAGTGTAAGAGAAAAACAGAATAGAATGAGAGTGAAGTAAAAAGAAAGTAAGAGAAATAATAGTATAAAATAGAAATAAATTGTGAGGAAAAGAGAGAGTAGAAAAGAGAAAGAAAACTAAATTTTCAAGAAAGAAAGAAAAAGACAATAAAGTAAATAAAGAGAAACAATGAGAAATAAAGAAGAGGAGAAAAAGAAAATCTTAAAGAGGAGGGAGAACGAATTAGAACAAGTCAAAGATAGATACAGATAGAAATAGAACGAAAGATTGAGAAATACGTACCTGCACTCTAAGAGGAGCACATATGTAATGTAGTGTTTCATCGTCCTTGTCATCCTCTGTCAAAGGAGGAAACACTGAATAAATATCTTATATATGTAGGTCTTTAAATGAACAATTAAGTTCATATACTCATGCATAAATATTTTCGCAAATACGTCACATCACACACATACGCACTAATATATATATATATGTATATATATATATATATATACATATATATATGTATATATATATATATATATATATATATATATATATATATATATATATATATATATACTCAGTAAGTGCGCATCTAGAGACGTATTTAACTGAATTTTGCTTTGAAGTTTTTATTGTAAAATATCTCTTTAGTGAATATGAAATTATGATGAACAACAAATATATACTTTGAAAAAATAAAAGAAAACTGCAAAAATTTTTTGTTAACCAGTGAACATCCATATATATATATATATATATATATATATATATATATATATATATATAAAAACAGTGTAGGCATACTTCTTAACAATGATTAGGTTTTGATTGT
>OZ038487.1:82625990-82713490 GCA_964036315.1 Acanthosepion esculentum
ATATATATATATATATATATATATATATGTATAACGTTTTTCAGTCCATTGTCTAAATTTCTATGCCTACACTTGAGAATGAAAGTATGCAGAATCTTCCAGCGAAAACCGGTTTTCAACTGTGTATTTGGGTTACTATACAAAGAAAAGCATGAGATTAAGTATCCTTTTTTAATTTTCTCAGATTTTGCATTTAATGAAGACATAGTCATTGACGATTACACATTTGTTACAAAAGGCAAACAAAATAGCATCAATTATTACAGATTGTCTTCTACTACGGTATTGACCAGTTTGTTGACGGTGGAATGATTCACGATCAAAGAACATAAAATCTGGGAATTTTCAACTGTAAACTGTGTTCACAGTATTTGTCGACAGTTAACGATTGAAGTGGTCGATTGATTATTGGTATTTTGCTCCACTGTCATCTTTTTAAATATGAACACGTTTACTTAATTTTCGAAAAGAGAACAACCAACGATCGGAATATTGATTAGCAATTGATTTTGTCTGAACTACTTCCAGGTTCACTATCAAATGCGGTGGATTTTCTCTTATGGCGTAAAAGGAGATCCGTTGAAAATTTCTTCCAAAGTTGTCTATGTGGGGTATATAAATTCAGAAAAATAGAAATACATATCTGTTTGACCGGAAATAATTTTCCCAATATTCAAAATACGCTTATGTAGACAAAAAGAAAAAGAAAAAAAAGAAAAAAAAAAGCATCCGTATTTATAGAGGTTAAAGCTCCATGACATACGGCAACTAAATAAATCATTAAAAATCAATGAATACCAAATGGAGAAGTTATTAAATTACACAAATTAATCCTCACCCTAACATGGACTGTTTTGATATTATCAATGTGTGTACTGTAAAATAGCCAGGAAATCTTCTATAAAAATACCAGAAACGTGTATTTTTACCTCGATTACTTAATGCAAATGAGAAGACAGCAGAGTTGATATATTCAATAATTGATAAAGACTTAAAAATCTTCTTAAGTTCAGCAAATTATAATATGAAAGATTCTTGAATTATTTAGTGGTACTTCATTTATCATATCTCTACACATGTACACGTGAACGTGGACACGGGCGCACACACTCACGCACTAGCAGGCACACACACACACACACACACACACACACACACACACACACACACACACACACATATATATATATAAATGAAAGAATTTTGAGGAATTAGAATAATCATATAGTAATTCATCGAGTTTAGAAGAATCCAAAACAGCCGCTCTATCGCATAGTTGTATCGAAACGGTCCGGGTTCGATTCTAGGTAATGGATGCACACTGTTAATGAGTCTCAAATAGGACGAAACGGCCATCCAGTGCTTTCTGTATTCTGTTGAGGATTCATCTAGACTCGATGAATTACTATATGATTATTCTAATTCCTCAAAATTCTTTCACTTGCATGTCCTGTATGAACTTGTATCGAGCATGAATTACTATATATATAAGTGGACACTCAGGTCAACACCGAGCGGCGACAGTCTGTTTCATGCTTGAACGCAAACTTCAGGCCATGTGTATTGTGTGCTGGTTCGGCTAGTTATATATGCTTGTCAATTGTGCATTATGGGTAGGAAGAAACCTCGAGTTCAA
This sequence comes from Acanthosepion esculentum, assembly GCA_964036315.1. NCBI lineage: Eukaryota > Metazoa > Mollusca > Cephalopoda > Sepiida > Sepiidae > Acanthosepion > Acanthosepion esculentum. Next base: position 82,627,627 of record OZ038487.1, read on the forward strand.
GTATGAAACAGACTGTCGCCGATCGGTGTTGACTTCAATGTCCACTTTTATATTAACATACGCTATATCCCTGATATTGTGTACTTTTACCCATAAATATAGCATGCCATAAAATTATGTTTTTATCATGTATATATATATATATATATATATATATATATATATATATATATATGTGCGTGTGTGTGTGTGTTATTACTCTTTTTTGCTGAGTAACAACATAGTGTAATGAAATAAGATTATCGAAAAAATCACAGAAATGATTTGTGTTCTATTTGTTTCTATGCTTATAGAAAAAATTCTAAATTTTATAATTTATATCTATCTATCTATCTATCTATCTATCTATCTATCTATCTATCTATCTCTCTCTCTCTCTCTCTCTCTCTATATATATATATATATATATATATATATATATATATATATATAGGATCGAATTAAAAAACATAAACAGAGTAACTCATTTGCAGTTTCGATTTTCAACCTCAATATCGTTATATAACTAGCAACGTCAATACCAATGTTCAGTGTTTGTACCGCGGTAAAAAAGATAAATCAATATTTCGACTGCTAATTTAAATGTCGGCTCAACGACCAACACAATCTTCCGACTTTCACTTCCATTCGGCTTTATGCTAGGCTAATCTAAGTAAACCTTTATTTAACTATCGTTATTTTTTTATGCTTAATTTAATCCGTTGTTAGAAACATAAAAAGTGCAGATATTGATTAGACCTGGAAATGATAGAAAGTTGCGGAGAGGCATGATCGCCTGATGGAAGGTAACACATAAGAGAAGAACAATGAGGATGGAATACACAAAACTATATTGGTCTGTGAGATGTGTTTGTTATGCAACCCATGACTGAAATTACCTTTCTTTCTTTTTAAAGAGAAAAAGACAAATCGATAAATATTTACGTTTCGAGATACACGTATGTTTTTGGTTGTGGAAAACTGCGGAAGGTCGCGAAAGAAGCCGTTTTCAATGTATTTCAGAATAAACAGTTTACTCTGATATCACTCAATCTCGAGTTAGTCCCATTAATATCTGAAAAAAGTGTAGCATACTTTAATAAAGCAGACAATATATTTACAAATAAAGCAGGGAATTATCCCCCAATAGCGTATCCCCACAATTCTTTATTTCCGAGATTTACACCTCGCCGCAGGATAATTGGAATAGAGTTTTTCTATTAGAACAGTACTACTCAGTAGTGTTCGATCATTCTATCAGACTAAGCTAAACTTGGTAAATACTTATAGATCAACGACGTATCAACAGGAATAATAAAATAAAAAGAGTCTTTTTAAAAGGTTATGGTGATTTAATAAGCTCTTTGCTCAAGGCAAAATGGTGGATCGATACTAAGTAAGCGGAATGTGCTACACCGATTCTTCCGTGTAGGAAGGGCCTACCGACCAATCTTGAAAATCATCCGTCGATATTGTGACATTTCCCTCTGTTCAGATGCCGCTCCCTGCAGTGTTAATAATTAAAATGTGTGCAAAGGTTTCCAGCGTTCACCTTTGAAAATTAAAAACTGTTGAGAACTCGCGTTTCGTTGAAATATTTTATAAACACCTACAGAAAAGTATGACGTGACCTGTAACATTAAAGTCTAAGATTAAGTTAGCACTGATCAAGATGAAGAATACTAAATAGCAGGATCAGAGAATAAGAGATTATAATAGACATGTTGACAATCTTAGATGATTCATGGATTGAGTGATAAAGTTCGCGAAATGATAAACGAAGGCAGTTAAATACCGGAGGACATCAGTAAACGAATCTTCATAGCTCTTACAAAGAAAACAGGTGCAAATAAATGTAATCTCTATCGGACAATCGGCATGATGAGCCAAATAACTGAAGTAATAATTAAAACACAAATGAATAAATCTCGTAGCAAAGTTAGATGGGAAATAAGAAATGTTTTTGTTCAAGACACTGGAAAAAATGTAATCTTCATTATCAGAATCAGGTTGTAATCAAGATAAGTGCAAATAGAACTATACTTATGATTTATATATAACACAAAAGGATTCTGGAAAGTACGACACAGGACATTGAAATATGAGGAAATCTTGATCTACAGGGAAAAGATATTCAACTAATCTCTAATCTGTACTAGACAAACAGCTTGCGTGTAGATAGAGAATAAGTTAAAAGACAAAAATAGACATAGGAGTATAAGAAGATTGTGCTTACTCACTGGATTTATTTAGCATCAAAATGGGAGAGAATACCTCTCAGAATCGACAGGAGTAACCTTAACATGGACTGAAAAACATTTTAGATGAAATAATCGATGAGAGCAAGAAAAACAACTGTTATCTGTACGAAAACAGAATTCATAGTTGTTGAAAAAAATGATAACCCAAGGTTTATATTACGTATTGAGGACGTCAAAATCAAGCAGGTGCAGAAATTGAAGTGATTAGGCTGTAACAGACGACGGAAAGTATAACATAAATATTCGAAGATATATAGAAATAGTGAATAATATTTTTCCGAAACCGAAATTTCAGGGACACATGATGTGGAAAAATGGTATAAAGAATCTAAAATTCAAAGGGTATAGTAAATGTTAGGTGAAGCAAGGGAGAATATCATGTAAACTACTTGATGGATCTGAGTAAATGGACGAGGGCCATAAAAAGAAAAAAAGGGTAGCAAAGATCTAAGAACAACAAAAGACAAAGAACTATCATCGTTCATGTCTTGAAGAGATGTCACAAAAACACACATAATATATATATATATATATATATATATATATATATATATATATATATATATATATATATATATATGATCTTCATTCACTAAAATTGGTCCGTCATAGCCGATTTCTATAAGTCGTCAAACTAGGCGTTTATCTTAAAAGGATATAATAACGTCAATGCAATTTCTCTCTTCGGATCTTCAAGATGAAGTTTCGAGGCATCAAACTGCAGTAGCGTGGTACACACACACAAACACACACACATACGTATATATATATATATATATATATATATATATATATATATATATATATATCCATGAAATGTGAAAACACTTGTCAATGTAGTAGGTGGTAAGCTATCTGAAACAACTTTCGTTGAAAATGGTGGAAAGGAATGGAATATAACAGCGCCGACTCTGTTCGCATTATAACTTTAATAGGATTTTCTTGATGTCCTTTAAAGGATGCTCACAGAAATGGTATAGCTGGTAAGGTTTTGAATATAAGATAGTTTGCTGTCAATAAAAAGCTACTATCATCGCTCTAATGCGATTTCCTGTAGATTGACAATTGGGACCTTGTTACTCACTCCAGACTTATGGCTTATTTCTCGGCATTCAGCTCATTGGGTCTATTAGCTTGAAAAAGACCGCCATAAAGATCGTAGACCTGCTTCAGATAAGACCTTCTCTGAGCTAATAATTTATGTGCATGGCCAGAGATTACAGGTTGTGGGAACATTCGTGTTTTAGGTTGTACTTAAATATACTAAAATAGATACCTCGCCCAATGAACTGTCCTTCGGAATCAAGAAGACCAGTAATGCTTTCGAAAAACTTGATAGACGTCTATGGTCTCAGGATGGAATTTCGATTGAAACGAAGTTGCAAGTTTACAATACTTGTTTTTTTCTTCATTGTTGTATACATGTGAGACCTGTGTCATTTTTTGTAGACACAGAGGATGGAACGATTTTACCAACAGTGTCTCCGCCATATATTGGGTATCAAAAGGTGGCAAATGTACATTAGTAACTTTGAACGCAATTAGTCTACCAGTATAGACTGATATTTCAGCGCTGGTTGCAATGGACTGTTTATGTGCTCAGAATAAAGGACGATAGGATCTCTAAACAGTTTCTATGCGGTGAATTGGGTGCAGGAAAAAGATCAGTACACGAGCTGAAATTGAGATATACAGATTGCATCAAGAGCACACGGAAAAAGACCAACGTCATGTAAAATGCATGAGATCATTTTCCTGGAGGAAAGCAGTGCACAGTGGTAAGAGAAACTTTGAAAAGAATCGTGTTGCATAGAAAAATATTAAGAGAGATATCCATAAAAATGTTGCCACAGAATTTGATCTAACGTGTAATGAAATTTGTCGCGTCCCTCTTAGTAGCACAGGCCTAAATTCATAAAAGGCACTACATACAGAGTGTGGTACACGTAATACGACATTTAGGAAACGTTGCCATATGTGTGCAAGACAATTTAATACTATTGCAGGAATAAAAAAACACATTCACGCTGCCTATATTTGAACATGGATCAAGTGATGGCATTGCTCTAAATCGAGTCGAAGCCATTATATATATATATATATATATATATATATATATATATATATATATATATATATATACACACAAAACTTGTCTATATTATTTAATGAAACATGCATCAATGAAAAAGTGCTGCCTAAATACACACAATTTAAATTGCATGATCCAGCAGCCCAACAAACTATCAACACTTGGAATTATGCCTTGTGAAAAGGCAAATTCAAATAGCCAAAGGAAAATTGAACACCTTTAACAGCAACAAACAGGGCATCTATGATAAACTAAAACATATAACTACCCCGGACCAACTGGAGAAAATTACGCATAGACTCACGGAAATTACCTATAAATCTGACGCTCATACCGGTTTAAAATTATAAAAAACTGAATACATTATACCAAGATACTATCACTCTTCCTAACAAAACTGATACATTAATAAACCTTTTCATGAACTAACTAAGCACCAAAAAGAATTACTTAACCTTGGACCTAACTACCGTAAGTATAATCGAATTAAAAAAAATAGAAATTCAGACGCTATACCAAAATATCGTTAAACTCCAGGATGAACAACTAATAGAAACAACACCAGAATTTAAAGACTTACTTAAGGTCGAGGCATTCAAGGATCGGTATGATAAAAGCAGAAACTCCTCAAAAATACTTACTAAACAACTAAAAATTGCAGCAAAAGAACTACGCAACCACCCTGACATAATTGTAAAAAGCAAGTGATAAGAGCAACATTTTCGTCATCCTAAACAAATTGGATTACAACAAAAAACTTGACCACATACTCCATGATCACATAAAATTTAAAAACCACTAGAACCCGACCAACCAACTAAAATCAAAGCTTAATAAACTCATTAATGCTAATAATGCTGAACAGAACTCTTTAAAACTTCATAAAATTGTTGGTGATTATAGACCCGGTTACATATACGGCATTATAAAAATACATAAACCTAACTATCCTCTCCGTCATATCATATCGCAAATTCCAACTCCTGTATATACAAAATACATTAATCAACTCATTACTCCCTACCTTCCTAGTAAATATAGTGTTATGTCAACATTAGAAGTAAACCAAATCCTAAATAGTGAAAAACCCAACAATGAAATCATAGCTTCACTTGATGTTGAAAACTTATTTACCAATGTCCCTGTTAGTGAAACTATTGACATAATTATAAGAAATATTTACAGTAACTTATCTTTACCCCCACTTAAAATTAATCCTAATATATTACGGAAACTACTATTAGCTTGTACTACTGAAGCCCCTTTCTTAGATCATCATTATAATAATAATAATAATAATAATAATAATAATATATATATATATATATATATATATATATATATATATATATATATATATATATATATATACAACGTGATGGTGTCTCCGTGGGTTCAGTATTGGGTCCGACATTTAGAAATTTCTACATGTCAAACCTCGAAAATAAAACATTTACAGATTTAAAAGAAAACATCCATCTATCTAAGATATGTTGATGATATCCTTATGTTAGTTAAAAACACAGATGAAATACTTCAACTTCAAAAACGTTTCCAAAATAATTCTGTCCTTAAATTCACGTATGAACTCAATACTACTAATAAAATTCCCTTCCTTGTCATATTGATAAACACAAATAATAACAAATTTACTATTTCGCCATACAAAAAATCTACCAGCATAAATGCATGTACACTACAAGAGCGAATGTCCATATTACTACAAAATAGCAATTATAAAAAATCTAATACATCGTGCAGAAACTAATTCATCCACAAAACAGATGTTTTAGAGTAAACTAAAGAATATAAAACAAACACTTATTAATAATAGATTTTCGAACTATATAGTTGATGAAAAATAAGAGGCTCTCTTAGAAGTCTCAGTACTAAGCAAATAGAACATCTGCTTCAACTAATCCCAAATATATTAATCTCCTATATCGTAGTCAAATGCATACTAATTATAAACAAGATTAAAATATACTAAAAAAATTAGTGAATACTAATATATCTACTACAGATCCTAGCAAAAAATTAAGTAAATCATATACTACACTAAATCCAGTATATCCAACTGAATTATTCGCATTGATTCTTCCTCCACCCCGTTAGCGATTTTCAAAAAAAACAACATAGTTTACAAATTCATTGCCCTCTGGGAGATTGTATCTCCAATGGATTAAATAATATTTATGTTGGTCACACCACAAACTCGTTTTCACGACGCTTGACTTTACATTTGAATGATAACTCTAACATTTTTAGGCATTTAAAACAACATGCCTGACCGCATACACAATTTTGAAAATCCTCGTTGAAAACACAACTATACTTAAACATGAAAACAATAAGCAAAAACTAAAAATTCTTGAAGCTATATACTTAGAACAGTTGAAACCTAACCTGAACAAAATAAACTATGAACATCTCCACAAATATTCTTAAAAGTCTATAATTGATAACAGAAGTCATTGCTTTATACCAACGGCTTCCCATACTTAACACTTCTCGTTTTCACTCTCGCGTGGTCATGTGAGCTGCTGTGCGATTTTCGTTTCCGCGTCATGTATACACGAGTTTTTCGTTGCTTGGAAATCTTTCATGCAATAAAAACAGCCTATCATTATTGTTTTGTCCGTGTATTGTTTGATATATTGAAATGTAATTGTCATCTTTGATAATGGCTTATGTAAGCCGAAAGCTTAGATAGGATTAAAAAACATGTATCAATATGGTGTTTCTCTTTCATCTTTCAATGATAATGTTATTAAGCTTATCAGATAATATGAAAGGAATTTACTTAAAATAAACAAACAAAACTTGTCTATATTATTTAATGAAACATGCATCAATATATATATATATATATATATATATATATATATATATATATATATATAATGTGTGTGCTGTGTTTACACATGTATGTGTGTGAAAGTGTGTGATGGAGAAAGAGAGAATCACTCATTTACGTATGTTATACCGTTGTCATAGGTTGGAGTTCAATTTCAAATAAAAACTAAGTTTTTGAATGTTGTATTTGTTGAGTATGAGTACAAGAAATTTAGTGAAGCCTGAAAGACGCCCTATACTCAATGGAGTTTAAATCTTGTGAGTTCAGAAATAAAATGCTCTTTGATCCAGTTTGGTTCCACCCATGCATGATGGTGAGAACTGCCTTATCTTGTGTGAACAAACAAAGACTTGAAAAGAGGACTTCATCAGAACTATTTGTCCACATCAAATATTTGCAGGGTATAGATGCAAGAAATTTATTTGTGATTGTGACATATATCCCATACATGGACAAAGTGGTTTAAAGCTGAAGAGTTTGTGGATGAATGGGGGATCTGGAAATCAGTAGTGTGTTTTTGAAAATAGTTTTCGTATAGCTTATACATTATACGTGTTATCTTGCTGGAACAAACTTTCACAATTGGGAAACATGGCGAACATAAAGGAGTGGAAATGTCTGCAAACAGGATCTGTGTTTGCTTTACATATCAAAACCGACCCCAGTTTTACGAGTTGCCCTTTTGAATTCCAACAGAATATACCCCTACACCATTATATAACCGTCAATATCCTATTCAATATGAACGATCCATAAGCTCATTTAGTTTCTTTCACACACGGACATGATTGTCTGCCTGAAATCGGTGGAAATCTTGAATCAATTCACCATTGAACAAAGTGCGTGTCTACTACAGACTGTTAGAATTATTCTTTGTCGTAAGTGATATGTAGTAACAAATGTCGTGGTGTCAATATTTCTAGCTTAACTCGCGAGTTTTCAACCCCATAGAATGCAGTGTGTTGACTTATGGGTTGAGTTGCACCAATATCGAATTTTGATATCATTGACAGTCGTATTGACTCATTGCCTGTCGCCTAACCTCTCAGTTTTCACATGCCGCCGGCGCTGTCTGTTCGGAATCCATATATTCGTGGTATATCTTTGTTAGATTTTTCCAGGGAAAAACCTAGAACAGTTGTTATCTAGGAGATAGAGCCGTTTATCATTTTATCTCTTTACATATTTCATCACGCCTACAATATCTGGCTAATTTAATATCTGAGAGAGTAAGAGAGAGAGAGAGAGAAAGAGAAGGGAGAAAGAGAGAGAGAGAGAGAATGACAGATACAGAGAGAAGGAGAAAGAGTGAGAGGGAATATTCTAGTTATATATGGTCTCTAATTTTTAATTTAATATTTCACTTTCAAAACATATTTCATTAATATATTTTATTACAATGTTTTTCAAAAGTCCCTTGCAATATTCTAACCAAATGATTAAATATCAGAAGTTTATTAGAAGGACTACTGAGAACTTTTCAGCCCCCCTAATAGTTTATCCTTGCTGTCAAAACTATCATGACTATTATTAAAAGTTTTTTACATGAGAATTTTTAATATATATTTTCCATTATATTGCCATGTTGCATTTATAGGGGAATTAGTTTATTACTTGATTACGATAGAAAACTGATACTCCATTTCATGTCCGTTAATATTTTAGATTCATACTATTATCTTCTTTTTATGTGCCGTTTCGCCTCAGGGTGTAGGCGATCATGACTCTCCACATCCTCTTGTCCCTTGTAGCTCTTAATAAGTTTTGTCTTTTTGTTATTTCACCCAAACCCTGTTCTGCCATTCATTTGCTGAAATCCATTAAGTATGTCACGCATTGCTTTCCCCTGTCCCTTTTCCCCTCTATCCGTCCTGTGAGTATAAGATTTTCCAAGCCTTCCTTCCTCATTTCGTGTCCCAGACATTTAAACTGCCTTTTCCTGATGTTAAGTATACTTTTGGTTTCCATTCTCTCCAATTTCACATTTTCGGCTCATGGTATCCATAACATCCTTCTGCAGAACTACATTTCTGTTGATTCGAGTCTCTTCTTCATCTTTGAGGAGATTGTCCAACATTCGCTGCCATACAGGTGGACAGATATCACGTAACAGTTCAGTACTCTTTTCCTTGTTTCCAACGAAATTTCCCTGTCTCTTAATACTCTGCTTAGTTTTTGGAATGCATCTTTGGCCATCCCAATACGTCCTCGTGTTTCAGTGTCGCACTTTCCATCCTCTGTTAGAAAACATTCCAGATATTCAAATTTCTGTACATCCATAAGAGCTGTCATCACCTTGAGAGCTTCTCGATAAGTCAATAAAGATCAAAGAAAGAGGGGACCCATCTTTAAGAAGAAACAGAATTGAATAATATTAAAAGTGAAATAATTGCAGTGCGTCAGACGATACTTAAATCAATGACCTTTTAAAGGATTATGTAATGTATAGATTCCAGTAGGTAGAAATTAGGAACTTTTTGTCACTAAAAATTATTTTAAAATTTTTTAAAAACATTTGGGTACAAACGACTATTATGAGCGTTTCCAATTTTGATTCATAAATATATTTTCACTTAATGATAACCAAACCTCCGTCTTGAATGCAATGAAGAATTTTAAACGATTTTTGAACTATTATATTATTATAATAAAAATTAAAAAAAAAAATTTATTGTAAATATTCATTATTGATCGAAAAGATTTCTTCAGACAATAATGTCCTTAATATAACTTATTTACAAAAGCAATTAAAAACTTTTTTAATTAAATGATATCATAGTTTTTTATTTTACATGAGCAGATTTTCGATTAAACGGGTAACTGTTTTACAAAAGAAAATTGATGATTTACTTTCTCGAAGGAGTCCTGTTTTCAACTAATAAAAAATCCCCGCCCTAAAAATTTAATTTCTCGAAATTTCATGAAATTAATGAAATGGGTGATAGCATATGTAAAAAAATGTTTTTTTTATCATTATTTTCTCAAAGAAAATTTTAAAATAATTTCATGCATTCCTGAATATGTCCGGAAAGTTTCATTAAAATCTGACAATTATTTGAATTTTGCAAGAATTTCCAAATCAATGTGTTTTCACCGGAAAAAACACAAACAACCCTAACCATTATCTTTGGTTTGCCACTGACGTAAAAAAAAACAAGATTTTTAACCAAAATTTACAACGTGCTACATAGGAGTAAAAAAGTTCCCAAAATAATAAAAAAATACTTTGGTCTTACCTGTTAATAATAGCATGGACATTTTGATGACAAAACTTTGTTTTTATTGAGTTTGGGGCCTTTTTTCGTCATGCTATGCTGTTTTTTCCGCGCCCAAGTAGAAATACCTATGCTTAGGTCTTTCGGTATGTCACCACTGTTGTAGATTACGTTTATTATTTCTGTGATCTTGTCTATGCCGAAGTTGTTTAAGGCTGTAAGCATCTCTATTACAATTCCGTCTGTCCCTGCTACTTTGTTTCTGTTCAATTTAGCTAGTGTAGCTTCCACTTCGGTTAATATTTCTGACCCGTTGGTATTCTGTGTATTGCCAGTTTTTCTCTTTAGTTGTGGAAAAGAGCTCCAATATATTCGTTCCAGCGCTGAAGTGTGTTTTTCTTTCTATGAGTGTTCCGCCATTGGATTTTATGCAGCCTGTAGATAAGCATGTCTTTTGTCATATTAGTTCTTTTATTTGTTATGCATATCTCCTTTATCTGTGATACTTATTCTTTCCATTTCTGCACATTTTTCGTCGAAGCATTCTTCTTTAGTCTGTCTGCATTTGCTCCTTATTTCATTGTGTGGTTTTCTGTATCCGTTCCATGTCTTGGTATTGTTTTCTGTTTCCTTTGCATCATGTCGAGAATCTCATTTGTGACCCATTCAGTTTATCTTCTTCGCCCATTTTTCTTTGCGATGTCATTAACGCTTCTCTACGTGTGTGTCATTTCGAGTTTCCATTTCCATTTCGTATCTTCACAATGTCTATATATTTTTCCTTCATATTCGGGTTGTTCAGGAGTTTGTTGTATTGCAGTTTGGGTAATGCGTTAGGATTCTTCAGTTTCCGTAGTTTCATTCTTAACATATAACAGGGAGGTGGTCGCTTCCGCAGTCGGATAGGTTTTGCAGTGAAGAGCTGCATTCCTGAATCTCTTTTTGATAGCTATGTAATCGATTTGGTTTTTAGTTTCTCCTCCTTGGCTTCTCCATGTCCATAATCGTCTTGGATGTTCCTGGAACCAGGTATTGGCTATTACCTGATCACTGAACCATTGAACCCATTTTTCTCCACGTTCGTTGCAGGTTCCTAGTTCGAATTTACCAGCTATTTCCCTTACCTCTCCTTGCCTAATTTGGAATTCAGGTCTCGCATGATAATTATAATTTCTTGTGATTTACAGTTGGCTTTGTCTAGCACGGAGTAGAAAGATTCGATTTCTTCTTCCGTATTTTGTGCTGTCGGTGTATACACGATTATAATAGATATGTTGAAAGTCTTTCCTTTCAGTTTAACTACAAGAATTCTCTCAGATAACTGACAGTATCCCAGACCGGATTTCTTTATGTCTTGATCTAGTATCAATCCTACACCTTTGTCATTTTTCTCTCCGCCTGCATATATAGTCCAATTCTTGTCACTGACAAATTTTCCGTTGTTTGGCCACCAAATTTCACATCGACTTAAAATACCCATGTCATAAAACTGTGTAGTAGTATTATTATATTTGCACATATGAGGTTTTAAATATGTATTTATTACAGTTTACCTATCTCTGCGTCTACATGCAGGTATTCTTTTGCATAATGTTGTTCGTTTTTTTTTTAAAGAAGAAATGGCCTTGATTTATATGATTCATTTAGACAGTCTGACGTTGTCATAAAAAAGACACTATCACCTGGCTTCATTAATGCAACGGAAACAGTCATAGTCGTCACTCGGGCGCTATATAAGTTACATACACATAGACATGTTATAGTAAAAGATATACAAACACACTTGGTAGAGGCAGCTACTACTTCATGTAGTACCGCTATTTCTACTACTAGTATTAATGCTACTACTAATAGTACTATTACTAATAATACACCACGTAAGACCTTCAGGACTTCAGATTTTAATTGGTTGGCGGTGTTAACATGTAAATAGTTTGTCTTGGGGAATGAAGATGGGCTATAGTAAAAAGGTCTTTCAGTACGGCAAATTTATTTGACAGTAACCTGACCATTACCATTTGGGCATACCTTCTAGAGACTGAAACACTGTGCATCTCTATTCATAGCCAGTGGGGGAGTATCATGGTTGGGCATCGGGAGTGTTTATGAGTCAGACAAGGAAACTTTGGAGTTACTACTAGATACTTGGGAACACCCTCAATCGGAGACCGTCTGAGAAAACTGGGTTACTCGACCTGAATGTATTTTGAACTGAATTCTACCTGGGTGTTTTGTATTGTTTCTATTCCCTCCTCCCTAAAAAAAAAACAACATATCGTGAACATTTAGCTGTGATGCATGTGCATGGTGGACCCTTAGACTGGGTGTCATTATATATATATATTGAGCTTCGTGTTGTTGTATTCCAGTATCACTGGCTTGAATCGATAATAATAAAAATTCTCTAGGAAGAGTAGATCATTTTTAACTGTCTATATACCTCAGAATTCGACTAGACTTTGCCAATGGATGCCCACCTCATTATATTTAAATAGGTAGGTAAGAGCGTTTGATGATTGAGTGAAGTTCATAGTAGTTTTATAGAAGAACCCGGCATTTAAAACGTCATGTGCCTCATTCTTTATCACGTGCGCTTTGAATTAGTACTTACTTCAAAACTGTCTTGCTTTCCCCGTCTTAATCGACAGTGAGTTAAAACAGCTTAGCACGAAATAGATGCAAGTGACATTCTAAGGGAACCATAATAAAGATAAGAGCAAAGCAGTGAATTTATTGTATGTTATCTACATTACAAAATGAAGTTAAAACTGAGTCGATAGAAATAATTTCTCAGCTGTCCGGCAAGTTAATTTAATCACATTTCTCTTTGTTTGACAACATAATATTCAGATAACGATAACATCCGCAGTTTCACTGTGTGCAAAATGATTTGCTCTTATAAATAGTGACAAGGGGTGTTATAAAATTTACGAATACATGGACAGTAACGCAGAGCTATTTGAATAATGCTCTATTTTCTTCGTTTCATATCGTGGCATGACAGTGACGATGCATTCATTAATGAGACTAAGCGCTGAAACAACTGGATCCTGGCTTTTCGGAAGAACAAGTGAACTTCATTGGTCTCAGCCGGAATTCTAACTCGGTTTGCCGCGTCCATTTTCTGTGTTGCGAACTGTTCTGTAATGTATGGTAATGCATTGCCACACCGATGCAATACCATCTGCATAGCTATAATGGCTTAAAGATGAAGGATAGCAAAAATGTCGTTTCGTTAGTGAATGTTAATGAGAGAAATAAAATTTGAATATAATAGAAACAAAAATCTGCTTTTAAGACAAAATTTGATGGGGACTGTTTTATGTTTGAGATTAGCGAATTTTCCCCATGCATGCTAGTTGTCGGTGGTGTAATAGTTAGCAAGCTGGTCTCGTTAGATGCATTACGACTGAGCAGTGAGTTCGATCCTGATTGTGTGCCTATACACTCGGCCTTGTGCCACATCTAATCTACGCTTACAAATTCGCCGCGCTTGTTATCTGTATTCGAAACAGTAAAAAGACAAACATTTCGAATGCTGATTTTACAAGCAGGCAAGACACAGAGCATTTGGAAGATTGCCACTACATCCTTCGTATGTCCTTGTACCGATTGAGAACAAAATTAAAATGTCTGTACCTTCACGCTGTAGGTGATCAGGACTCTTCATAAATTCCTTTTATGTATGCCTCTACAAATTTCTTTTCTTTATTATCTGTGAATTGCTGTTATTTCTTGAGAAAAATTGTGGAGTGACTTCCTGTTGCTTTCACTAGTTTGAAATTCATAGTTGTCTTTCTCGTTTATGGATCGCTACACAAGGCTAAAAAGGCCAGTCTACCCTGCTATTTAACCCTTAAATGGGGGTACCGTGCTAAATACCTATAAAACAATTCTTATCACCAATGTCCTAGCTGAGTTAATCAAATCCCAATCTAACTACCCTCTTTTCTCTATTTATTTGGCCTTGTGCCATACTAAGCTAAGACAGAATACTTGATATGGATATAAATTGGAGACACACGAAGTTAATGAGTCATAGAAAAATCGTTAATAAACGGAATTCAAGTAATGTCAGCCCTTGCAGTATTTCTTAGGGTCGCTCGGTGAGAGCTTCGAGGTAAATTCAGTGCAAGCAAGAGTGAGAAAATCGGGTTGTCGGGTAAATTGAAAGTGTGGAATGGAGAAAAAGGCCGAGAAAAAAAAGAGAGCTTTAACATTTTAAAAATTAATAATGACGTGAATCGGAGAGAAAGATGTTTAGAATGAGAAAAAAAAGGAAGAAAAATTCACATAGAACAAATAAACATCTATCTGCTTGGCAGCTGAGATTGTTTTCTCACCAATGTTAGTAGCCAGTGTTTGATTTCAAGACGATATTTCAAATGTTGGTACTTAAGGTAGGAAGACCCGTCCTACTTGAATAGATAGGCGCAATACCATTTCTACACATGTTGCTGCTTGCTTCATGGATGAAATTGTTGATCATTTCTCGCCGGTAGATTGGTGTTTGAAACTAGGCAACAAAAACATTTGTTTTTTAATCATTTCACACCCAATCAAGGCAACTAAGCGACAAAGAAGCAGTTGGATTTACTGAATGTGAAAGAATATAAGAAAAAGAAAAATTATTAAGGGACGAAAACAATAAAATAACAGGAATTAGAAGACAGAAAATAACTGACATTGCATTTAAATTTTGACTGGAATGCAGAAGGCCGGCGTAGAGCCCCACAGGCGAGAAAAGAAACTGTTGATATGTAAATTACGGTTATTTTTAGCCATTGCAGTTGTAAAATGATGAGACGTTGCCGCCAATTTGGTATTGCGCTTAAATTCATAGAGTCTACGTACCATAGATGAAAGTTCACCAAAACAATTACCATGAAAGTATTTATAGAAAAGGCACTGGGAAGCTACATTACGGCGGTGTGAAAGTCACACTATGCCAGGTGATCGTTACCTATGTATTAAAATCAAATACTTTTTCAATTGAAAGTCTCATCAACTTAAACCTTTCTTGCCTCCAACAGAACAAGAACCATAATCGAAACGAGTAAAACGTTTTAGATTTTGTCTTATTGATAAATAACATCAGATTTACTAATTTCGTGGCTTCATGTTGCAAGAAATCACATTAAAAATAGCATTGCAAGTTGTTTTGTTTTTTAAAATCTGAACCCGCTGGCTTGTATAAATTTGACTACTCATTATTCTTACTGTTGTCTGATACTAGATCATAGTATGAGGTAACTAGTGTAGATTGAATTCACTATCGTAAGACATTAATTACTTAAACGACCATCGAACTACGATTAACACCATTTAAGTAATTTATTTCGCATAGCGTAATAAGTTGCAAAGCCACAATTTTTGAGTGGGAATCGATTTTATTACATAAGTAAATTGGTCTTCGAGACGCGATGCTGCTAAGCTTATATGTAAGGGGGGTGCGCCCCCACCAGTTGCAATATGAAACAACTGACAAAACATTTTAATTCTTTTAAGACATTCAGTAAATAAATAAATAAAAGAAAACAAAACATCATTTTTGCCACCGAGTATCACTTGAATGCAAGTAAACCTAAGCAATAAGGATTACTTCTGGTGGAATCAAATTCTCTGTTCACAACGAACAACTCACAGGCCATTCACTGCATAAACATACCAATGTTAAAAAACACGCAAAATCCGGCAGATGATTTGTATGCGGTTTTTAGCTAAAAAGGAATAGAAAAAATTCTAGATTGTTGATTTTTCCTGTGTCAATGTAATGGAGAGGTGCTGCTGACCAGGTCAGGTAACTGTTGGAATCATACAACACTCAAAGTATTTATTTATCACCTTCACAGTAGCAAAATATAGCATAAGTTTAATGATTCTTAGTGTGATCTAATTTGTATACCAATCTGATAGGGCTTATGGCATTAGGTTGAATTCTGAAGGAGAGTTTTCCAGAACTTGTTTCATTTTCTCAGACTTAAAAAATCAGTGTGTATATCTCTAAATCCTAATGCGATGGGCAGGTACCGCCAGGAGGATAGGTCCTCTTGTCATCACTAGCGCGGACAACTGTTCTTATTAGCAAAGAATCTGATAGATACAGTATCGATATTGCTGCACTATCCAATACGGGTCTGGCTGGCGATGGTCAGATACTCAGTTTATAGTGGATATACCACACTCTGGAAGGTTCGAACAGTAGTGGAACGAAGAGATTCTTACGTTGGTTTTTGCCAATCGTAGTAATAGGGTCTGAAAGTTTTATGAACTGTCTCGTGGAAGAACTGATGATGCTTCGCCTACATCAGTGCCGAAACAGACAACACGTCACAATAATCACTATCTCCTCTCGAACATTAGTGGGCAATGATGAGAAGAAACTATTCTATGACACACTCCGCGAAGTACTCAAGGCATTTTTTAAAGGAGACAAAGTTGTTTTACTTGGAGATTTCAACGCTAGATTGGGAAAAGACATCGAGTTGCTTAAGGAGATATGGAATTAGCAGTATGAATTGGAGCAGCCTACTCTTATTTCATGTCTGCACGAAATTCATCCTTCATAGCACTCAGTTCCAGCACAAAAGGGGTCACATAAAAACGCACCCCAGATCTTCACAGTGGCATTTCGATTTTACTATCGTATGCAAACGAGATATGCAAGATATATGCACTCTCCATTCTCTACAAGGTAAAGATGGCTGGAATGATCATACTCTTGTAACGGCCAAAATGTGAATGGTGATTATGCCTGATGTTGATTAACGCACAACTATCAGGGTTCGACGTTGCAAAACTGCACCCTGTTGAGGTTCAGGGACCTCTCACAGACAGAATGAATGCAGTATCCTACATATTACCATGTAATACTACGAAAGACGAGCTTTATAAAGCTGCCAAGGATACTATTGACACAGTACTGCCATGTGTCTGGAATGATTTGATAAAACAACATACGCAGTTGTATGATACAGAAAGATCTATCGAAACATGATGAACATTGTAAGGTATTGAAACGAGCAAATGCTGAAGCTCAACGCTCCATCCAGGATAACTGGCGATTCAACCTTGTAGCAAAAATGAACGAAAACAGGTAGAATCATCCCTTTCAGATGAAATGATTGCAATCAAATTATGGACAAAATCAACAGATGGAAATAATATATTTCTTAGCTGTTAAATAGGAAATCTCAACTTGAGAATAGACCCAGTGTTGTGTCGCTGAATGATTTACCAACAATGGAAGAGGTTCAGATATACATCAGCAAATTGAACTTAAGAATGCAGCTGAAAAAATGCGCGTGTTTCTAAGATTTTCGGATTTGGTAACGTGTACATGATAGAAGACTTGCATACTTTCATATCAGATGTGCAGGAGAAGCGCGAGGTTGCAAGGAACTGGCGAAATGTCCTCATGATTCCTCTGTTCAAAGTTAAAGTGACAGATAAAGATTAAGGGAGCAGAAATGACAGTTGCATTAGTCTTTTGTCATCAGCTAGAAAGATATTGGAAAGCATACTTCTCTCACGAATCAATGCCGAAATCAACTGACAGGAGTTTCGCAGCACGCCAAATGCAAGAGACGTGCTATGAACAGCGGCAAGACCCGTACTAGGTTCACATTGATTTGGCGAACACCTTTGTACTTTAACAAAGATGGCCTTTGGAAGATTTTAAGAAGGTTGGGAAGTTCTAATCTTTTTTTTGAAAGTGATTCAGACTTGTCATCATGACAAGGAAATTAGTGTTAATGTTGATGGTATGCTTACGGAAACCTTCAATATTGAAACTGATATTAAACAGGGAGACTTGTTTGTGTCAACAGTGTTTTCTGTATCGTCTTCGTTGGGGCGTTCGGAGACTAAAATCAGTGAATCTGCATCAGGTACAGAAGCTCTGGAAAACTTGTTTCTGATATCTTGTACGCGAATGACAGCAACTTGACAGTTCATACAAAAACTGCTATGCTGTGCTTTATGTATAGACTTTCGGAATCCTGTAGTGATGTTCCAGTTTGCTATAGGTACAGGTACACACTGAGCCGTTCATTTGCGTTGATGGTAAGAAATAGAAAGTCGTTGAAAGATTTATTATGATAGCACTGTTGTTCTCTTCACTTCAGGATAGGATATGTTTACGCTTGAAAAAGCAACGGAAATTTTCGCTTTCGTGAAAGACCGTATGTGTTTGCTAGGGGTGGGGGACTGAAAAAGTTTCATGTGCACAACACCAGTGTCTCCTGTACTCAAGTGAAACATGAGTGGTGTACTGGAGTGACATCTTAAGTAATCTGAGCATTTCCATCGTTAAGATCAATTCTAGCTATCCACTGGATAATCCACATTTCAGACACAGAAGTCTTGAAGAAACCGAATGCGAACAGCATCGGAGCACACATTCACCAACATCGACTTCGTTGGGTGGGTCACATTATACAGTTTCGTGACAAGCACATTCCTAAACTGTAGCATGGGGAATTATCTGCTGCTTTCCGCCGACAGCATATGCTGAAGAAACGGTTAAAAATGTTGTCAAGGATTCATTATCGCTATATAAAATTGAATATTTCAACTGCAAAATGGTGGCGTGTGACAGATTTAGATAAAGAAAGACAAGGTATACAGGATTCCTTTATTTCCTAAAATTGCGAATAGGGTAAAACAAAAAACATCAGCCAGAAAAGGTGGTAATAATCCGTGTTATAATTAGTCTGGCAAGAGTGTTGACGAGTCTGTCTGCCAAACGCAGGCCTAACTAGTGATACATTTAGTCATGTTGAAAGACTATTAATCAACCATGAGGCATACCTTGACATCAATCATATGACAAGTGAGCAGTACGGAAATGCCTACAAAAGATGGTCTGGCCTAACGATGCACTTGAAGGTGTACCTTGACTGACGATTGCCACACAGAAACAACTCATCTGAAAGTTCTTTTCAGTCAGTTGAGCTTGTTTTGTCCTGGTTTGACTAGCATGAGAAGCAAAATAACGCTAATCGAATTTTCCCGTTTTTCTCGCTATCTAGCTAACATCAGGTTGCAGTTGGAAAAGCGTGTTACAACGAAAAATAAAAATTACTTAAACAGCCTTGCCGCTAGAAGTTTCGGAGTTGACAACGGAAATTTTAATAAACACATTTTAACTATTCCAGTGTTTCTCTGACTGAGATTGAACAGATGGTTTTCTTTCGTGGACTTGACTTCTCGGCATACCCCTTTCAAAAATTAGCAAGGAACAGATTTGTTTATGAGTTTGAACTTATGTTCTCTCAGTTAAATCAATATCGTCGTTCATCTCTTAATAAAATTTTTGTAATTAAAGCTAGATTGCTTGATTTATATAGCGAATATTGATCGCTCACTGCAGAGCAGGATTTTCTCGCTTGGCAAAGTGTTTATTTTCGGACTATTAAATCTTTGAAGTCTAGAAATGACATTTATATAACCAAGCTTGACAAAGGTTCCGGTGTAGTTATTTTAAACAATCAAAAGTACATTGACAAGATGGCAATCATCTTAAATGATTCCTCTAAGTTCAAGAAAATTGATCTTGCTAGTACATGTCATAACAGTAGTAAGGTGGAGGCGAAAACTCAGAGATGGTTGCTTGCAGTATATAAGATTAATCTAATTTCTAAAGATGTGTACAATAGTATTAGACAAATTGGTTCTCAACGGCCAAGAATGTATGGGTTACCCAAAGTGCATAAGACTGGTGTACCACTCAGACCTATTTTATCAATGGTAGGAACTGTACAGCACGAGTTTGCAAAATGGTTGGCTGAATTGCTTCACCCTGCATCCAAATTTTTTTCCACCGATAATATTTATGATTCTTTTAAGTTTTCAGATGTCGTTAGAAATTTAGAAATCAGTTAAGAAAATAAAATGGTGTTTTTGACAGTGTTAATTTGTATACAAATGTGCCTCTTTAGGATACTATACATATATATTCTTATGCTCTTTATAGAGGTAATTTGGTTCCCGCTCGTATTCTTGAAACCTTTTGGAATGCAGGCGTTTGGTGACTGAGGGTGTCGAGTTCAGTTTCGACAAAATTATGTACTTCCAGATTGATGGCGCTTCAATAGTAATCTCTTGGTTCCCATTCTTGCTAATATTTTCATAGGATTTCATGATGGACTTTTGTTTGGAAAGTTCCGTAAGCTCTATATTTATATGCGTTATGTTGACGATATATTTTCCATTTTTGATTCTGCCAACGACGCCACGGCCTTTTTTGTAGAACTCAATTCTCTCCATCCGTCTCTTCAATTTACTATGGATGTTGAGAGTAATGGTAAGTTGCCCTTCTTCGATGATCTCATTGAACGTAAGAATTGTGATATTGCCATCAGTATTTTTCATAAACCTACGTTCACAGGCTTGTATACAAGTTGGAACTCTTTCGTTCCTAAGGCCCGCAACATTGTTCGCGTATCTATTTGGTCCATTGGGCTTTAACGATTTGTTCTCCAAGTATGTTAAGTGGAGAACTTGAAAGGATCCCACACATGTTTATAGAAAATGGTTTTCCTGTTAATGTCATTAAGCGTATATCGAACGTAAAGCCATGTGTTTTAAAGAACCAGTAGTTTTAGGACTCAGCCCGTGCCTAATTTTCCATAAATTGCCATGGTTAGGCAGGAAGTGTCAGTTGCTTAGTGATAGGGTTTCGTCTTCTTACTTCGTGTTATAAAACTGTTAAGTTGCGTACTGCTTTTCAGACTATATCTATGATTCCATCCTTTAATAAAGATCTGTTGTTCTACTTTCAAAATGGTTCCGTTGTTTAAAAATATAAATGCCGATGTGAAGCGGTATGCATAAGACGTACCAATCAAAGATTGGAAACCTGCATTGCCCAACAAGTGGCTACCTATTTACCGATCCAGCAGTGTCGTTCATTGAGGACCACCCAATCTGTGCATAACCCGTTCATTGGAACAACACTTACTGGACAACCCAGACTGTGCCGCCGAATATGATGATACATTTTGTTATGTTTTTCATCGAGCTCGCTCTGTCCACCACCTTAGAGATCACGAAGCAATATATCATATTATATCAGCCCAGTCTATGTAAACAAAAGGATCATTTCATTCGATTCTTGTTTGTTTAGAGCAGTATGAGTGACCTTTTCTATTTTATACTCTTTGGGAACCTCTTAATATCAGTTTGTAATCGTCAATTATATACAATTAAAATTTGTTTTATTGTGTTCTAATTTCTCCTTCACATTCGCTATAATTGTATTATGTCTGTAGTTTTGTTTAATTGCGCCAACGTTTACCTTTTGAAAAAGTGATGGTTGAAAGGGAACCCTTCAAGGTATATATAATGACGTCATCCAACCGGTAAAGTTACTCTAAATAAATATTGTTATAAACTCCACTTTCATTTTTAAAAAATTTTTACCCGTTTGGGATATATGAAAATAATTGTCTGTATATAAATACATTGAGCTCACTTCATGGATCTATCATATTAATATTTGGACTATTCTTTCCACTTAAGGATTTGATATTATCTATCTATCTATCTATCTATCTATCTATCTATCTATATATATATATAAGAAATATCCGACATTATTTGTTATTACTATAAGCATTATTTATAGTGATTAGATGTGTTTGAGTTGCTACAACTATCACAATTTTTCTTTAGTACGTCTTCTCAGTTTAAGCAGATTATATTTCATTAAAAAAAGGAAAAAAAAACAAGTACCCCCCCCCAAAAAAAAAAACGGGGATAGCAACTCAAACACGTGTTTCCACTAAAAATAACGTTTTTAGAAATAATAATAATAATAATCTCTCTCCCTCTCTCTCTCTCTCTCTCTCTCTCTCTATATATATATATATATATATATATATATATATATGTGTGTGTGTGTGTGTGTGTGTGTATAAGTATAATATATCGCACATGTAGTGTTGGTGTTAATAAAATACAATAGAACTATTAAGTATATATTAATAAATATATATATTATCCCTTACCGCCAGCACAACCTGGGATTTCTTGCACAGCGCAACCTTCAGGTGCTGAGTATATACTCTTTATATACTCCTTCGGTGATGGATAATATATATATATATATATATATATATATATTTCATAAATCTTTGTCTATGCGCAATTCACATGATAATACGTATTCGTTTGTGTGTGTGTGCGTTTAGTGGACATTTTTATCCATGTTTGGTGGCTGTCTGCATGATGATTTGGGGAGGTATCAATAAGATGTCGAAGAAAGGTAGATATTTGTCTATTTCATGTTCATGTGCGAATTCGATGTTAGGTTTTACGACAGTATGCCTCTCTATGATATTTAGCAGATTTTCAGTGGAAGGAAAATGTTAAGGCCAATGAAAGGAAAGCAAAATTATACTTTTTCGTTCTTAGACTCAACCACATATTTGAGTAGAGCTTCAAAAATATAAGTAAAGGAAAAATGAAACTTTAATAGGGAAAGTTTGAATACAACCTAAGACCATATTTAAACGAAGCTTTAATTGGTAAACACGTAACGAAATTTAGTGATTTGTGCTCAAAAATTAGCGCAGTCAGGCCTCCCACTGGTATCTGCTGCGTTACACTAGGTAAAAACATGGCAAAGGCTAAAAAGTTGGCAGAGTTTGAATATTGGCATACTTGTCGAGCTGCAAAAACAAGATCTCTCTCAACGTGCCATCACTGGTGATATTGGACGTAGTAAAATTGATGTTGCAAATTTTCTTAAAAGACACTGAGGGATACGAAATGAGAATTCCAAGTGGTCGGCCCAAGAAAATTGTCGGAGAAGTCAACAGCTGATCTTAGAACCAGATTTAGGCCCTTACGGACAGCTGGATGCAGCTCAAGAACAATTAGCCGGCATCTCCAAGAGAAAGGTGTCAAAAAGCATAAACCTCTTGAAAGTCCACACTTCCTTCCACACTACAAAACAGTTCGCTTAAACTTGGCTGAGAAGCGCCAAACTTGGGTATAGAAAGTTTCATTCTCTAATGAGAAAAAAAATAACTTGGATGGTTCATATTGCTTCCAACATTACTGGATAATGGTATCTCACCGAAGACATTATATACGACACCGTGGAGGAGGTTCATTCATGATCAGGTTATCTCATTCTAAGGAACAATAAGGAGCCTTAGGTTATACAGTAAAAAGGACTTTTACATAGCGAATAACAAGATTCCATGCTGTTCACCCGACCTGAACCACATTGAAAATGTTTGGGAGTGAATGACAAGGGAAGTCTATAGAAATGGATGTTAGTTCCAAAACTGCATGATCTTCGTGAAGTCATCTTCACCACTTGCAACAGTATTCCAGCCAGCCTTTTGCAGAAGGTTATATCGACCATGCCAAAGCAATTTTTTTAAGTTATTCACAGTGCAAGTCACTACTAAGACGTTTTGTGGGGCATTTCCTACTCTGTTTAGGATTATTTTTATGTATATTTTCATATATATATATGGTGGCCCGATGATTGCATCTAGCATGAAACAGACTGTCGCCTCTAAGTGTTGACTTCTATGTTCACTTTTATATTTACACACGCTCTATCTCTGATATTAAGCACTTTATCCCATAAATATAGCACACTTTAAGACTATATTTCTTCATATATATATATATATATATATATATATATATATATATATATATATAGAGAGAGAGAGAGAGAGAGAGGGAGTGTGTGTGTGTGTGTGTGTGTGAGAGAGAGAGAGAGAGAGAAACACACTTCTTTGTATACTTCGCCCACCTTCAACCGGTGCATATTCCCAAAAAGAAGTTTTGAAGAGGAGATGTGCACTACCGGTTAACCTTGTTTACAGTTGAGATGCCAAGAAATAGGAAATCCCCACCCATCATGAGAACACAAATATGGGACTCTAACCCATTTTGCAGTACATGAATTATATGTATGTCAAGCGTTGTTTTTTCTTTAACGTAAATGACATACACGTATGTCATCTGAAATCCTGAAAGAAATGCTTTATATCTGAATGAATATTGCCGAGAATATGATTTGGATTTAAACAACATAGACATTTGGAAAGAATATGTTTTTCTTTAATTTTCCGCTATAAATAATATAACAGCGATGTTGAAGGTTAATATTTCACGTGCGAGTAAGCGATATATCGTTGTATATAGGCTCCTTATCCAGACACCACATTACAGAAGTCTCCTCAAAACACACACACATACATACATACATACATACATACATACATACATACATGCAAAATGTTTCTCTGTTTAATAACTGCGAGGAAAGACGCCATCACTACACAAAAGAAAATTCCCACAGTAAAAAAAAAATATTGTTCACCGCAGGAGACGTTTTATTCAAGTGTGTGTAAAGTATTCAGTATGCGTACAAAACAATAATAATAATAATAATAATAATAATAATAATAATAATAATGATGATAAAACTTTCCTGATGCAATCTAGCCCAGTGTAACCGTTTTACAGATAAAGTGATATATCTTCCTTGGATATTAATACATGCATACATACGCCCTGTATCCTCCTTGATCTTAATACATTGTATGTCCTCCTTGGCTTTTAATAAACCGCATAACTTGTTCAAGGCCAAGGAGGATATACAGTGTGTTAATGTTGGATCAGGGTATTGTTTACACAGGCCTTATTTTGGAAATCTTGCATGTATTGTTCAGTATATGAGATCATTTAATCTAGTATAACAATATGACCATACTGCTTAATCTTGACTTAACTGAAACAGAAATTCAAAGCTTGCTAAATTTATTTCACGTTAGTATCTCTCTCTTTCTCTCTCTCTCTCTCTTTATATATATATATATGGCTTAACGATATATAAATTTTTATATAACAAGAACAATTTTGTCATACGTATCTTTCTTTCCTATATATATATATATATTCACATACACTTATGTGTGTTTGTGTGTGTGTGTGTATGTGTGTGTGTGGTATAATAATAAGTTTATATCCTAAAATTGAACTGATATTTTCCCCATATAATTTTGAATGTATAAAGAATCTTTGGGATTTAATCTATTCATATAGATGTGAATTGTGTTTAAGTAAAAGCGTTTATATGCAAAGAATTTTTTTTATTATTAGACAAGAAATTATTGGTGTACGCTAACATACATGTTTGTGTGTGTGTGTGTGTGTGTGTGTATATATGTTTACGTTTGTATGTGCCTGCGTCTGCGTGCATACGATGTGCAAGTTCGGGAGTTTTAACAACGCGTATGATTTTTGCCGTTACTCTGTGACTACTTCAATAAAGACGAATTTCGTTCTTATAATCTCATGTCATTATTTATGTTTATGGGAGTCGAATCATATGCGTTGGTAGGTCATTGGGAATACGTTATGATATAAGAAAACCAAATTTATAATAAAATTTGAAAAATGTCCCAATTTGAATTGTGAATTATGGTAAGCCCCTCTCTCTCTATATGTATATATATAAATATATATATATGTCTGTGTGTGTGTGTGCGTTTGAATATGTTTATGTGTGAGTGTTTGTGCATGCACACATAGACGCACGTGCATAGATCTTGTTTTATTGAAAATCACAGACAGGTTTAGCTAGATAATTGTTATATTCATTTTCTCTTGCTTTCCGAAAATTAATGTTCCAGTGTGTATCTAAATGATCTCCGCGTGCATATATTTTCGAGCACTTTCAAGTATCCTTGGTCATTTTCAAGAACGCTTATTGTTTTGAAATTTAAGGAAACAAAACTTTCTGCTATATCCAGCGTTTCATACGTAATAAATGTAATGGTTTGACGTTTTCACGGCGTCATTTGCGTGCCGCCTCCAACATATGAAAAGCTGCGATATTATGCAGAGTGAACTATGTTTGTTAACTATTGTTCACATTAAGTTCGTTACTTTCTTACTTTAAAAATGCTTTATTTAACATAAGCGCTTTATATGATTATGGCTTTAAGTATTTGTAGTTATTTTTATATTGTACAAGTTTATGTTGTATAATAAATTTGTGTTGTTTGCTAGTATCTAATATTTGTAGGAATAAGATGGTCTTGTGTGCTATAGAAATTAATGTTACTTTAAACGCCATTAAATACCAAATTCCATGATGGAAAATCAATGCATTATAATTTTCTTGATTTTCAAAACCATAATATAGTTAATTCTTGAAAATAACCACTGATCGTTTGAATCACACAAACAATTACGTAGGGACTGATGATGATATTTCAACATTCTAAAAATAAACTTGCCATCAGTGATAATAAAAAATATGGATATTTCCTCATTTGAAAATAAATTTGTCATCATTATAAAAACAATCCTCCCACCACAAGAGAATCAGTATAGAGAACAGTAGAGGACAGTAGAGCAGACTAGAGTACCTGTAGCAATGGTGAGTAGATGAGTAGACAAGTAGCAGTAGCAGTACAGAAACAAGTCTAGCTAGCGGTCTGTGAAGATCGAAAACATACGATTTCAAACGACATCTCCTCAAACGAAATTCTCAGAACCAAACCAAGTAAGCACTAACTTTTAAACAAAAGAGACACTGAGAACATATTTACACACACCATACCAATGTTCTGTAATTCACATCACAAAAGTGCTCTTTAATAAAAAGTGATTAAAGGAAAAGGAAAACTGATGTAAAACTGTCTTGCTCGCTGAATTTTGTCCTGTATCGCAGCAAGCTTAATATAGTAAATCCCAAGAACTCTGAACTCGATCGATCTAGTTGAAATCAAGCATCAGGATTTTATGAAAACTTGGTTGAAAGTATTAAACGAAAGAATAACACCGATGTCAGTGCTCGAAATTAGAACATATTTATTTTCGAAGCACACAACATTAGCGCAACATAATCTTCCTACTAACTTCTAATTTTGATTATGATGAACTAATATTAACTGGATAAATATCAGTTAATGCATTATTAAATGATAAAAGCTCTTCTTTGTGGCTGAGTAGGTAAGAGACTTATTTCGAGACTGTTACAACTGTAGTGGGTTCGATTCTCACCGAGCACCTTATTACTTTTGCCTTCTCGTAACTATATCCATATATAGCTTTTGAACCTTTACAACCGTGTTTTTATCTTTTAAAAAAGGTGGAATTCACGGCTAAATCCGAGGTAGCAATCGTAGGTATGCTGACAAATGCGCTGTTCTGTTAGAAAATACGTTATACATGACGTAAGTCATCTCTCTCGGTCATTGAAAATATATCAATTTATATATCAATGTACACAATTCATATAACAATGTACACAAGCTCAATTAATGGGTGTCTCAGTGCTGACTGAATAACCTAACGAGAGAGTGTCAGTTCTCCCATGTGCAGTAATGTCTCTTCTTATTGGCTGCTGAGTTACAGCAAGGTCGCACAACCGATTCTTGAGATATTCAAAATAGCTGGACACCACTTATTTTTTATCAATTCCTGCAAGGCCAATTCTTTGATGAAAAGTCTGAAAATTTTCTTCCTGGGACTGCACGAAACTTCGGCATTTTATTTTTTGAATATCTTTTATATGTAGAAATGTTGACAGGAATTTAAAAAAAGGAAAATAAACATAAAGGTATGTGAAAAGAATATTTGGTCATGGAAAGAATTTTAAAAAGGTCATGAAAGTAAGAAAGTAATGGCAGAAAATCAAAAGACGAGCAAAGAATTCGTGAAAAAAAAAGGAACTGCGAAGAAAAGGAAACAAGATATTGAACAAAATATTTTTGAAATCAAGAAAATTCAAAAGAAAAGATGCAGATGAAAAGGAAAAAAGAAGAACAACGAATTATTGGTTGAAAATAAATTAAAATGTCGAAAGTACAAAGTGTACTGAATGTTAGAATGAAAATTTTTAAAAGCTTAGAAAGCAAAGAGAGAAATCAAGGAAATAAAAGAGAACAGATGGAATATTATTAAGAAAGAAATAAAAATCTCCCCGGTTTTGTCTTCCTTATTTAACTGCACGCCTACATCGTGTAGAACGTGATACAAAGTCAGATTTAAAGTGGGTTTGGTGGCATTGGAATTCAAACTCCGAGGGAATTCGTAATCGGCTTGTCTCTAACCCATTTAACTTAAAAATCTCTGATGATGCTTCACCTCGGAGCAATTGTTATCAGGCTAGTCAATCAGACTATATTTACTGTAATTAATTTTCTTTTTATTAGATATCAGACTCTTTTAATCTTGTGACTTATTAAGTTTAGAAAATACCTAAATACTTTCAGTTGTCAAGTGAATAGCGGTTAAATACGGCAAATATTTTCTACCATAGTTTTCTACCATTTCTACAATGTTTTTACTTTGCTAACCAGACGCTTTCTCTGTAGATAAATGGTATAGCACGTCAGGCTATACCGTTCCGTGTAGAATACAGGTTCGATTCCTGTCTAAGGACACGTATTTTCTACGTAATTTCTCGTACATTCAGGGTGGTATATGTAGTTAATTATTATAAGCAGAGCATTTACTTAAATATTTGTATCTATAAAAATAACGTATAAGAAGAAAATATATTAAAATGATTGTCGGACTTAATCCATTTCATAATATATGATGTTATTTGTTTACTTAACGTAAACAAATAACATCATACGCTTCGAGCAGATATGTGAGTTCGAGAAAAATCATGGGGAATTTGTTGTTTAAAAACAATAATTTGACTTTGCTAACCAGACGCTTCCTCTGTAGCTAAATGGTATAGTACGTCAGGCTATATATATATATATATATATATATATATATATATATATATATATATATATATATGCATATATATATATATGCACACGCAAATGTATATATATATATATATATATATGTATAGAGAGAGAGAGAGAGAGAGAGAGAGAGAGTAGATAGATATGCGTGTGTGTGTATGGCAAAAACAAAATATAAAAGACAAGAATAAATACACGTCAATCTATAGTAACGCTCCTGCACGAATAAACTAGCGGGAACGTTTCTTATAAAAGAAAAAGAAAACAGAAGAGGAAATAGCAATTAATTAATAACATCTGGTATGTAGCATAAGTAAGGAAGCAACCCAACAAAATATATTCTATGTTTTTATTGGGTGTGGGTCCGACGTAGTATTTCCCACTGGTACCAGTCGTTGTTGCTGGAGCCTAGATAAAAAAAGCCATGATTTTGAATACTAATTTCAAAAGGAAAGCAGGCAAGTCCTTCCTAATTAGAGAACTGGAGTAATAAAGCCCTCATTATCCTGACTTATAACTGTGGAGGTTGTGTACTTCCTGCCAATATTAGTGGTCATTATTTTGAATTTTTGATTTTGCAGACATGGCTTCCCTATTGGCGTAACACAATCTTTCTACATCAATGTTCTCATTTGTTTCTGAGGTGTCCTCAGTAAATCCTGGGAAATATCAATGTTGCCAAGTCCCCCCCCCCAACAAAAATATTTTTAGAGACGTTCCACAGCTTAGCAGTCACTTTAAATAGGGTAAAACGGATCAGTCTAACGTAAATAGCTAATCTTTTGGATAAGAAGAGTGGGGTAAAGATAGAAGCAGATAAATAAATAAGGACGAACTCGACAACTAGATGGAGGCGAGGAGTAAGAAAGAGAAATGAAAGGGATTGTGAGGAAGAATTAGACGCAATAATTTGTGCTTATATCTTGTACGAAAGAGTGACTAGAGTAAGACAGATTTTTCAAGTATTCGTCATGATTTCCTCGTTTGTTTTAATAATCAGAGAGAATTCGAGCACAAGTGGACATTAGTCTGGCACTTAAAATTGACCGAATTTTTATTTTTACCCATTCTTTTATTGTTTAAGTGCTTCTCTTACATTCTTGCTATTTTTAATATTTTATTATTGTTAGGATATTAATCCCCATGAGTAGAACCTTCTGGTATTTATCGTCTGTTTTTTAACATTGCGTATTTAACTTGTTGGTCTTCTGGTTTATGCACTGATCAGGAATCATTGTTTGAAATATCTTTTAAAAGAGAGACTCAGTCGCAAGTTTTATAGGATTTAGGAAATTCAGTATCATTTATCCATTACTTTCTTTCTTCAATATCTGAAATACATATTCTATTTTATACTATATAAACCAGAATGTCACTATGTATTTATCAGTCATGTAGTCTGATCACCCTATTCTTAGAATTCTAATATATTGCTTTTTATAATTTTTATTACTTTTTCATTGTTTTATGTTAGCATTTTTAAAGCATATCTTTTACATTTAATGATTTTAAAAGTAGAATTCTTGCTTACATTCAAAAATAGAGTTACATGTATAAATAAAACCCAAGATGATTCGTGCAGAAAAACATCATCAATGCAATTGTAAAATTACTTAAAACGTCATTTACTGACAGTATTAGTAAACTAGTCCAATCAGTTGATGAGAAATTCTCGGCCTCACCCCCGCCCCAAATTTGACGAAATATCAGATTTTGTTGGGAAGAGCTTTTTCGGTGGTCAATAATTTTTCGGCATCCCTTTGTAACGTATATAATAGTCATAGTGATCGTTATTCTTGAATTAATTACTAACCACTAACAATTCACTTCCTTACTTAAAATAGGTTTGTAACATGAATTTTTAACCTTACATTCCCATTCTGTTAGTAATGCTTGCCTTAATCGCTAATCAAGGGTAGTTTATATTTTCTAATTGCAAAACGTTTATATAGCGAATTACTTCGCAGGTACTTCGATAGAAAAATCATTTTCTAGATTCGGCTGAAAAGTTCATAGTCTGACCAAGATATTCTCATGGAATGTGACCAAATGGCTCACATTTCTTCCATCAGTGTTGTAGTGCTTGGATCCAATTGCTGAAGAAGCTTTTAATCTTTTGGCCAAAAAAATAATCAGCAGTGGATATGACGTCATCATCATTGCGATACTGGTTCCCAACGAAGTGTTGTTTCATGTTGGGGAACAGATGATAATCAGATGGGGCCAAATCCGGAGAATAGGGACGGTGATCAACCAGTTCAAAGCCACAGTCATCCACAGCACGGATTAAAACCAATGACTTGTGACTTGTGTTCTGGAGCATTGTTCTGATGAAACAAAATAAAAACTGAGGTCATCACCTTACCTGCAGATAAAACCACCGTGGTGTTTTTGGAAGCAGGTGAGAGGGAAATTTCCATTTCATGGATTATCTCTTTATGTCTGGCTCAAAGTGATGAAATCAACAGTCACCCTGGGTTAGGAAACGTTCAAGGAAACCAATTAGATCTGCCTTAAAGAAGGTTTTCCTTGATGTGATCAGCATTTGACCCGCATTTGATCAGGTGTCAGAAGACGTTCCAGTATCAAGTTCATTGTGCAGAATATACTCAATTCCCTCACGGCAAATGCTAATAGCATCGGATATTTGATTTATGGTTAGTTGCCTATGATCCATCACCATGTGAATACGATCAATGTTTCTGTGATGGCGGCAGTTGCGAGACGTAGAGACCTTGGGTCATCTTCAAGACTCTCTCTTCCCCACCTGAATTCAGCTGCCCACTTCTGCGTTTTTGATATAGCTGGAGCATCATCTCCAAATGTAGCAACAATGTCAGCATGAATGTTCTTTGGAGCTAGACACTTTTTCTGCAGGAACTTGATAAAACCACGATGTCAAATTTTGACCATTTTTAAGAGAAGTCACTACTAATTATTACAAACTCTTCTTTGAACAGTCGGACGTTGGTTTATCTGGAAGGAACAATGCATTTATTAATAAGAAAAGTTGAAATGAAATTTAACAGATTTAGTATCACTCCTCCATAGTTAGCCTATGAATCTTTCAGCCAACCCTTATACAATGCATTTTTATAAAATGTTAGACAGATAGATCTTGTCGATATTGTTCCACAAAACTTATTTAAAAGAATTCTTACTGTCTAAATACACTTTATTTAATATGTGTGTATATATATAGTCATATATATATATATATATATATATATATATATATATATATATATATATATATATACACACACACACATATATATATATATATATTAGTCTCAGATGAAAATGAAAAATATTTGTAATTTCTCACGAAATACCATTTGATTATTTAAATACCATCGCAAGCAAAAAAACCGGCTTACACCAGCCATGAGATGGAGGTGTGGCCAATAAAACAGCTTCACATATCCACTCACTGAATTGCGTTATTTCTACTGATGACAAGTTGTGTGTTTAACAATGCATGGGCACATTACAAAAGTATATGGGAAACTATTTTCAGTCCGGGGCCCTTCAGTTAATGATCTAAATAAACAATGAATACCTTTTTTTAAAAGTTTGGTGCACTTAATAATACTATTTAATGCTTCGAATATCTTGCGGAATAGCCGCCCAAGATACATGGAAAAAATTAAGAAAATCGTCGTTTATCCTCTCTTTTATTCGTGAATTGTTTGATAAGCTACTTTGATGTCGACTTAATTTAACATTAGATAATTCTTTCTCGGAATCTACTCCTTTTGAACATTTGACATCATATTTCTAAAGTAAAAGGGATTCCAGTATTGAGTCACCCTTTCACGCGGAATCTATTTCGCAGAAAGTCTCTTAACGCAAAAGACACACGACGGATGTGCGGTCTAGTACAAAAATTACCCAGCTACATCGCCACTTGGATTTGTGAATTGATTGCATCTATGACAGCAATTATTAATAATGATATTATTAATTATCAAATTTGAGTCAAATACCTAATTATATCGTGTTTACAGAAATGAAGAATGAATATGGGCATCTGCGCACGAAACTTGAATCATGAATTCAAGACAAAAATTGTCATACTCAACCGTATCATTCTATACACTTTATAAATCGGTGTTAATGTTGACAAACATTAGTTTTATATTATTAAAGATTTTCATATGCGACAAACGCTTAAGAAAAGGCGAAGAATATAGACAATCGAAACCCTGTTATAATAAAGGGATTGAGGTTGAGGAAACTGGTCTGAAATTAGCATTGTGTAATAATAAGAATAATTAACATCCAAAGACGTTCGGTGCAAAAGCGATTGAAATATAGTGCTAAAAACAAAACAAAAAATAAACAAACAAAAAAAAGATAAAGAAACTGGTTAGAAAGGATAAGTGTATAATAGAACCAAAATCTTGTCTAAAAGATTTTGATAGAAATGGTATTAAATATCATTGTACAATAGTAATAGTCATTTATTTTAAAAACATCATGTGGAAATAAAGTTAGCGAGTATAGCTGTCGAAACGTTATGATAAAGACGAGGAAACTGATAAAAAGAATCAATATATTATGGCAACAACATCTTGCTTAAGAAAGTAGTTTAGATTGGAGGAAGAATGGATAAGGAAAGTGGGAAGTTGCTATAGAAGAAAGAAAAATAAAGAGATTAAATAAAATGAAAGGGTAAAACGAAAAAAATAGATAAAACAATGATATGGAACTAAACATGATGAAATCGAAGAATAGAAAGATGTGTTTCTTTATTGTCATATGAGAATGAAAATAGAAGATAAGTAAAGAAAATTCAAAATGGCCGACAAAGTGTCGTCTGCTCATTATTTTACTGCGATCAAAAGTGCAGATTGGCGTGCGGTCGCCTGTAGCAGCTCGGTGGGATTTCTCAAAGAAGTTTACAAATGAAAAGAAAAAAATACGAACAACTTCAAACCTGCATTTGCCACACATTTTAGTTTTTCCCATATAACCGGCGTGGGAAAATGACATACTATTCTAAGAGCCCACGCTAGATGCTTAAACTGACTGATAATCGTATGATTATGAGAACAATACTCTGTGCGAGAGGCTTCACTTTAAATCAATGGTCTCTACAGAAGGCTGTTAGGCGGAATGTGAGAGGTTTGATCGCTGGGTAATCTTTGAAAGATATATAAATATTTATTAATTTGATCTGGATCAAAAGAATTCTGAGTTAAATTCACTTTCACAGATAGACATTCGTGATCGTCAGTAGTCTTACAGGTATGCTAAGGTGTGAAGCTTCATCTTATCGATATAATTCTATGCACTTTATAAATCGGTGTTAATGTTGACGACCATGAGTTTTATATTATTGAAGATTTCACGGTTTCGTTAGGACTTGAAAAAGTCTAAACCTAACCCACTTTCTAAATATAATCAAATTGTCAAACAGCAGTGTTTTAAAACATACTCTTGGTCTGCTCGAGACATTTTCCTTAGATTCTCGTAGTTATCACATTATCCCAAACCGTTGGACGTGCGATATTAAAATTTGCTATGAAATTTAGAAAGACTTTGTATTTCTGTTAAGTTCAATATTAATTTCCATTAATGTGGATAAACATAATGAATTGCATAACTTGTTTTTTTACAAAGTATAATAAAGGCTTAATTATTCAGCGTAAGATAATTAGTTAACCCTTTCAACTATTGGAACATGTCACGACAATTTATATGCGCATTTGTTCATCATTTTCACCTATATATTCACATTTTTATAATTAATTATTATAAATATTTAACTGAAATTGAAATATGTGTGTTAAGTAATATATTTAAATTCTGGCGGGTGTATCGTTTGACCCGGTGACCGTCGATTGGTTATTTTCACCACAGCTTACTTCCGGTGATTGGTGCAATAATACGTAAACAAATGACAATTCTGTTGCATTATCTTTTGATTTGCCAGTATAATTTTGATATAGGGAGGGGAATCCTGCGTTATTATTTGAAAAGGCGGGCTGGAGAAGAAAGGGTTAATAAATGTGATGAACTGAAAAAAAAAAAAAACGAAATAAAAATGTATATCACAACATGACAAGGAGAACGAGACTGAAAAAAATCGGATAAAAACAAGATCTGAAGAATGTCGGAAAGCCGGAAATGTGTATAACATATGAACGAAGAAGAGAATATTGAAATATACAAAAGTTCTGCCAAAAGCGCGTCTCTTAATCACAAAAAAAACAACCAAAATTGATTCAGCACGAATGAAAATATTAAACTACGAACTATGTTCTGAAAATTACCGACACCTTGCAGAAACCAGTGTCATATAATATTTCAACATTTGAACTATCTTACTTCAGCAGTGCAAAGCTAAAAAAAACTGTATTTTAAACAACAGACGCTTTTAAATTAAATTGTGAAACCCTAATTCTAGTAAAGGATCCATTTTAAATCAGAGGCAATAAAACGGGCAGTTACTATTCAGAGTAAGTTTGACAAGTGCATCTCCTCCAAATGACACAATTACTGATTTTCTACAATTCATGTAAAATCGGTTTCTTTACTTCTTTCACATTTTCGGTTGGGAGTATTTTAATATTTTACAGATTAATAAAAAAAATAATATCGGGCAGCTTAATGTTAAGATATTGATGAATGCTAAAGGCCGGGTTGACAACAGAATTTCGACTGCTGATTTTTAAGCTAGGCATCATTCCTGATATATGGCATTGGATTTTGGACAACTACTCTCAAGTGAAGAATAGACTGTAGGCAACAGAAATGTGGTTCTACTGAAGGATGCTGAGAATCTCATGAACTGAATAGGTGAGTAAAGAGAACGTTTCACGGGAAATGGAAGCAAAAATAACTATAGTAATTGAAATTTCTATGGCATATAATGAGGAAAGAGGTATTGGGGCATTTTATACCCACAGGACATACTGAAGACATGAGAGACAGGGGAAACCAGCGAATGACGTTCATAACGACCTTGTGCAGATGGTTGACTGAACGAGGATTTTGAGAAAGGACAACATTTACGAAGGATTACAAAGGAAAGGGAGTTGTGGAGAACTATAATCGCCCATGTCTTGTAGGGATATGGCACAAAGAATAAGAAGGTATAGAGGTGTATGCTTGTATGTACGTATGTGTGTGTGTTCGTGCGTTCTCGTTAAAATACGCATTTCCCATCTGTAAAAGTGTTCGAGTCTAGGTAAAATCGAAAATGTTTTGGACATAGTTCTCCAACCCAACTAGAAAGACCGGGGTAACACAGTCCTTGCTCGGTTTCTCCAAATACATTACCAATGGAATATCGAGGGAATGGGGAGGATTCGACACTGTCTACATAACATGCCGGGTCCAAATGTTATGGTCAGTAGTGACACAGTGTACCTACCACTTAGAATTTAGCAGTACGGTTAATATTAATATATATCAACTCAGTCTTGGTATTTTTTTTAAAATGGAAGGCAATATCTATAAAATATATAATCAGATGTACATGTAAACCAATATGTGGCCTTTATGTGTCAATGAAAACTGATATTTATATAAAATATTACTAAATTAGACCCACGTACAACTTATGTGTTTGCAAATAGGTGTCCCGTTTGATAAAATCTCTAAAAACTCAATCCTCTTTGTTTTTTTTACTGTTACAGCTTCGTATGATTATGAAGTCATTCATCATGGTTAAATTATACACTTTAGTCAAACATTATGAATGCATTGCATTTGGAGTGAATAAATCATAAATTTCTTTTGCCCTTTTCATTACAGCTGTTTTCAGATGGAAACACTTTTTTTCGATAATCAAAGATTATTCACTAGACGCCATTTAAAAATTCAATTTCCATAACCTATACAGCGAGACGATCCTGAGAGAACTAGAAGACTTATCAGGAATTATTATCGGCGAACAACATAATACACACGGATGAGACTGTTGATGTCAAACATAGGAGGGAAACTAAAAGTATTCTTAGACTAGTTAGTAAAGGAAAGGGTGTAAAAAAGACTATCTATTCACTGTAAAAAGAAAGAATGCGTAGTTATCATCAAAGGTAACGGTTCAACGCGTGTGTTTGGGAACTTTAAAATCAAGTTGGTACAAACATTTAACTATCTGATTAGTATCGTAACAGACTATGGACAGTGTGATATAGCGGTGAGAAGGCACATATAAATAGCGAAATATACCTTCCAGAACCTAAGGAAAATATTAAGTGCTAGCAAAATGTCCTTAGAAACAAAGTCTAAATCTAATTTTCTATATGGAAGTGAATGCTTGACAATCTCCTTATAGATGAAAAGTCGACTTGAAACGACGTGAGTCAGTACTACTTAAAAATGGACAAAACATGTGAGCAACGGAGAACTTTGAAGGAGAATGGGAACCACAATGAAACTGATGCATACAATCAGAAATAGTCGGCTGAAATTTCTGGGACACATAATGTGGAAAGAGGGCTTGGAGAATTGAACAATTACAGGACATATTGAAAGTCAGAGAAGCGAGTAACCTACTAAAAGAGTTTGAGTAAATGGATGGCAAAACAAAAGGCAAATTCGAATAGTAAATTTTCAAAAGTTACTTCGATCAACAAAATAAAAGGAAATTTTGGGAATAATGATTACTAACGTATAATGGGGATACAGCACATAAAACTAGACTCGACTGATAAATGTAAAACTATTTAAGTCACTATGTTTTTAATTCATCTTTTTATGCAAAGAATGACAATAATGATGTTCTTGTGTAATTCATCAGAAAATGATATCTCAGTTGTAGTGGACGGAATCAGCCAATGGTTTCTCGCTATTTTTCTTTATCTGTGAACCATCGAGGAAAAATATGCATAACTCTCCTTCCATTGGATTACCTTACAACTTTATATTTGTCACTCTTGTGGATTCCGGGATGAAATCCGGTATCAAATAATAACAAACACCAAGAATGAATATAGGAAATAAATGTATTAACGTAATAATACAAACTGGTAATACTGGTTAGTAGTTGCAGGAATGCGGGTGTTAGTAGACATATATATATATATATAAAGTCTTTGGTATCGACGTATCACTGTATTACTTCTTACTGAGTCTACGTGCTCGTTACTGTGACTCTTGCCGCTACGTTATTCTACTGGCCGACTCTACTCTATTACTACGGGTATTCACTGGCGGTAGTATATGTATAAACTGGGTGAGTCCATTTGTGTAAAAAGAGGAGACACCTCAACACCCACTCCTTAGATCCCTTTTGGGGGGAGTTAGTATTTTTTCCTCTTAGGGTCGATAATCAGAGGTTCGGTAAATTTTCTCTTCCTGTTTGACCTTCTAATTTCTGTGTCTTCCTGAGGTCTTTGCATCTCATTTTGTATTTGGTCAATATGTCTTCTGTGGGTAGACTTTTCGCTTTGTACTGTGCACATCACATTTCCTAGTCTGTTAAAATTATACCAGGTTCGGATGATCTCTTGAGTACTATAGGTGTATGCCGGTTTTTGTTCTTCTTCGGTAATAACTTATCAAACACAGACCGTATTCTGCGGGCAAACATCACGTTTCGCTTCTTTTTTACTGCTGGTTGGACATTTTCTTTTAATTCAGTTTTAGCGGCAAACTTGTTACCTCGTCCCAAGCCGCTCGAAAATACTTCGGGACATTGATTATGTAATTCTTCCTTTAACTTTATAACTTCTGAGGGTTCGCACTTTATCTTTTTAGAAAAAGAACAGATAGGCAAATCCCATAAGTCGAACTTTTGCATCCAGTCTGTGCCCACCAGATTTTCTGTATCTTTCATTACGAATATCTTGAGTTTTTTGTTTTTCTGTGGAATTTCACATTTAAGATCACTTCTCCTTCGAATTTTATACGCTTCCCTGTAACTGACTTAGCAATTTTCTGCGTATATATCATCGTCGGTTTATTAAGCTATCTCCATATCTGTAGGTTAATTATCGTTAGATCCGAACCCGTGTCTAGTTGTAATTTTATCTTTTTATTTAAAATTTCAAGTTCCACGTATTTTCTTATGTTAATATAGTCTTCGTCGTGCATTCTAGTAGCTCTTATCTTCCTAGTAAATTTTCTGTTCCTACATTGCGATGCCTTGTGACCCATTTTCCACACGCTAGATATTTTTTATATTTAAAACGATATTCCTTATTCCGGTGTAGTCCTCCAGATCAAAAACATGCAGATGGTGGGGGGGGCCTATATTTGCTTAGAGTTTTGTTATTATTTGCCCTATACGTTGTACTTTTTCTATTATTATAGATTTTTTGTTTTCTTTCCGGGGAGGGTGAAAAACGTTTCTGAAATAGCTCTCCACCCCAAACATTTTTAATCATTTCCTGCCAAGCAAGGCGGGAATGTTACAGGTACGCAGAGGTTACAGAGAGTGAAGGTGAGAGAAAAGACTGGATATAGGTGGACCGAAAAAGATAAAAGCTGAACGGGGTTCAAGAAGATAGAAGATGGCGATTGACGTTGCATTTAAATTTTTGAAGATTGTAGTTATCAGGGAAGCAAGGAAACGGAAGGGAGTTCCACAGATGGTAAGTGCGAGTAAAGAAACTGTTGGAGTAGAAGTGGCAGTTACAGTTAACTTATTCAAAAGCAAAAGGGTTGGACCCAGATGCCAATCTAGTAGCACGCTTAAACTCACGTAGTACGGGCACCAGGGAAGAAAGCTCGTCGGAGCAGTTGCTATGAAAATATTTGTAGAAAAGACAGAGGGAAGCTATGCTATGTCGGTGAGAAAGTGACTGAAGTCAAGAATCAAAGTCAGGATCGATTACATTGTTAACCACAGATTGGATGTCCTTTTCAAGAGCAGCTATCAGTTTAATTTTGTCAGCTCTGTTGCTATTGAGACAGGGGTAAATAGTAGTGTCATCAGCTTAAATGCCTACTTGGGAACCGATCATATCAGAAAGATCATTGATGAAGATCAGAAACCGCGTAGGACCTAGGATACTCGCGTTCGTATGAAAATATCTGGGAGCGAGCCCGTTCAAACGACCTTCATTTCATTATTTGATAAGAACGATTGGATTAAATCAAACAATCATCTCGTAATACCGTAGCTCTGGAGGTTACGTAGAAGACCAGCATGCCCAACCCTGTCAAACACTTCCGAGATATCTAGAGCCCCAGATTGAGCTTCGCTGTTATTATCAAGAGCTTGATATACATATTTAGTGATGGTCCTTGATACATCAACTGTAGACCTGGCAAAACAGAAGCCATATTGTTTGTCAGAGAGAGGTAAGATGTTTCATCACTTGAGAAGTGATTAAAGCCTCGAATACTTTTCCGAAACGCGGTAGGAGACTAATAGAGCAATAGTTACATATTTCAGAAGGTTCCCCACAGTTCTTAAAAACAGGAGCTACAGAAGGGGACTTCCAACAAGCTGGAAAGCAGGAAGAAGCGAGGCAAAGTTGTAGAGTTTGGAGAGAACTGAAGCCAGCTCATTTCCTTCGGACGATGGCTGGGATCCAGTCACCTCCGCTTGCCTTATGGCACTATTAGAAATGAGGTCTGAGGCCATTGACAGGGTTATGAGCATAACACTCAGTAGAAACTCTGTACTACTGGGGAAATCAGGTACGGGTACTCCAAATGATTTGAGTATTGAGTTGGAACCTTATCAGCTGTAGATGTCAGAACTTCGAACAGACTGAATAGAGGAGGAATTCAGATTTTGCTGTTGTTCAGTACACTCTTGTAAAGCCGCCAATAATCTCTAGAACCGAAATTGCGAGATGCTATGTGTTCGTTCATTCTAATCAGCACACATCAATTTCGCTTCTTTGAGGTGTCCTCAAAGAAGCGAAATTGATGTGTGCAAAAGAAAGACAAAGAGACAAAGAGACGTATGTTGCAATCAGACGCGTCGCTCTGCTACAGCTGGAAGAAGTGATTCCCGTGGGCTACAGCGGCCGAGCAGAGGAGAACTAAGGAGATGAGAGCGATTTAACTTGTTATTTCCTTGCTGGAATAAAAGCATCTTGAAAGAAATAAGTACATATTTTGAGAAGAAGTAAGATAAATAACTGTTGACCTAGATTTCAAGAGTTTAGAATTGACTGTTCAGGGAAACATCCAATCAAGAGTCTGTTCCAAAAAGTAAGAGATATCAAGGAGAAATTGGCTGAGTGGAATTTCCTTATTACCAATGTAATATAGAGGAAATGAACAGGGTTCGACACTATATGCATGGCATGGCGGTTCCTCGCTGTAAAGGTCTGTGGTGACACAGTGTTTTCTCATTTAGCCTTGTGAGGTACAGATAATTAAAAAAGTCAACTGTCTTCGTAATTGTTTCAAGTGGAGCGAAAACGTCTGTAAATATCTGAACAATGTTATATGTAAATCTATATGTGGCCCTTATTCGCCAATGGAAACTGATATTTATATAAAATATTACTAAAATAGACCCACGTACAACTTATGTGTTTGCAAATAGGTGTCCCGTTTGATAAAATCTCTAAAAACTCAATCCCCTTTGTTTTTTTTACTGTTACAGCTTCGTATGATTATGAAGTCATTCATCATGGTTAAATTATACACTTTAGTCAAACATTATGAATGCATTGCATTTGGAGTGAATAAATCATAAATTTCTTTTGCCCTTTTCATTACAGCTGTTTTCAGATGCAAATACTTTTTTCGATAATCAAAGATTATTCACTAGACGCCATTTAAAAATTCAATTTCCATAACCTATACAGCGAGACAATCCTGAGAGAACTAGAAGACTTATCAGGAATTATTATCGGCGAACAACATAATACACACGGATGAGACGGTTGATGTCAAACACAGAAGGAAAAACTAGAAGTATTCTTAGACTAGTTAGCAAAAGAAATGGAGTGGAAAAGTGTTGTGGAGTTATTTCCTTAGTGGAAACTGTATTCGGACTAAATGCGTCCTAAATAGGTTAAACGTACAGAAACGTTAGGAACTTGTAATAAAGTGTTACGCAGAGTAATCGAGTTGTGGTCGCTGACTACTTCTTTCCCTCGACTACTACTGACTCCTACTTATAATAGATGGGAGAGTCTATTATCTAGACAAGGTGTCTTTCACTATAACACCCCCCTCCTAAAACTTTACTCCGTAGGAGAAAAAGATTTAATTTTTTATTTTATATTATTTTATTTTTTTACAGAAAAGAAAAAAATAAACAAAAAAACTTCATTTTTTTAGCAACATCGTAGCGTATCTCCTACGTTTTGGATCCATTTTTAAATGATCAGTTGCCTTTCTTTTTCTCTTGGATCGGCGTACCTCAGGTAACATCGTTGCTGGCGTTGGTAGATCAAATGTATCAAAAATCACCTCCATAGGTGTTTCTTCAACTGGAGCGCTGCCAACCACGTCTGAAGAGCGTCGTCTGATCTGGTTAATGTGTGAATTTTTCACCTTTCACGAAGTACATCATGTTGCCAATCCGCTTTTCTATTTTTCCACACTCCCAGAATGATTTATTCTGTTTATATACCTTAAAGTATACTTTTTCACCAGGATTGTATTTCTTAACTTGAATAACTTTTTCTGTACCTGGCTTTGTCTTTTTTGGCAATAATTTGTCGAAGACAGATCTTACCCGACGTGCAAATATCACCTCGGCTGGCGATTGTGAGGCTGGTGTTGCGTTATTTGGGATAAGTCTGTATACCTGTAGAAACTTCTGTAGGGCTTCATTTGCAGGTATTTCCCTAGCTTTCTTTAAAGCTCTTTTAAGGGTGTCCACAAATATTTCAGCTAACCTGTTTGATCTTGGGTGATATGGAGCTGTTCTAACATGTTCGACATTGTATTCCTTGCAGAAATCTTAAATTGTTTCGACGTAAATTGACTTCCGTTGTCCGTCACAATTGTGTCTACTACACCAAACCTTGCGAACAATTCCAGCAGGAAGTTTTTCGTACTTTGCGTCGTCATTTTGAGAAACTATCCACTACTATGATGTAATGGTATCCATTCAGTGGACCTGCAAAATCCACATGCAACCTAGACCATGGTAGGTCTGTTTTTGGCCAGGGATTAAATTTTACTGGGTGTGCCTTTGCGCCAAAGCACAGCCTTTACATTTTGCCACTGCATTCTCAATGTCCATGTCCATATTCGGCCAATAAACAAAACTTCGCATTAGGCTCTTCATCCTAGTGCTGCTTGGATGACCAGTATGAAAATCCTTTAATATTTGTTTTTGGAGTGTGTATGGAATCACTACACGTTCTCTATATAACAATACTGTGTCGCAAAGCGAAAACACATTTGTTGTGTACTGGTCCCTCTTGGATATTCTTTCTTTTACTTTCAAAATATACTCGTCCCTGGTGGCTTCTTCTTTTATTTTTTCTAGACTTACTGGAAGTTCCCGAACCGCATTACACACAGTAAATTTCAGCTCTTCTTCTGACGTCAGTGAGGCAATTACCGTGTCTTCTAATGGTTCGCTCCTTTTAGGATTTAACCTGGACAGCCCATCAGCATAGCCAAATTTATTCGATGGTATGTACTCCATGCTGAAGT
Organism: Acanthosepion esculentum; assembly: GCA_964036315.1. Taxonomy (NCBI): domain Eukaryota; kingdom Metazoa; phylum Mollusca; class Cephalopoda; order Sepiida; family Sepiidae; genus Acanthosepion; species Acanthosepion esculentum. The sequence goes on from OZ038487.1 coordinate 82,671,327, forward strand.
TATAATTTAGCAATATTGTAGCCCACCTTTGTAGTCGGTTTGCTGTATGCTTCGGCAAACCCTTTTTCGATCCAAAAATCGAAATTAGAGGCTTATGATCAGTTTGTAGCTTAAAATGTCGACCGTGGAGAAAACGGTGAAATTTCGCTACTGCAAATATTCCTAGCGCCTCTTTCTCTATCTGAGAGTAATTCTTCTCAGCCGGAAGTAGTGCTCTAGAAGCATGAGCAATTGGTTTTACTTGACCATCTGTCATTTTGTGTAAAATACACGCTCCTACTCCATACGCACTTGCGTCGCAAGCTACTATGATTTCTAAATCCGGATTGTAATGGGTTAAAAATAATTCCGAGGTTAACACTTCCTTTATCTTTTCAGATGCTTTCTGGCATTCTTATCGATAATTTGCCCCAGATATTTCACTTTTTTCCATAAAAACTCGCATTTACTTTCCTGAGTTTAAATCCAAACTCCTGTATTCTGGAAACTACTGCATTTACATGTTTCACGTGTTCTGCTATACTTGTACTGAGGATGTGGGGGCGACCTTAACCCCAAAAGGTAGTCTGTTAAATTTATACAGACCCCGATGTGTGTTAATACACAAAAGTTTAGACGTTTCTTCTTCTACCGGTATTTGAAGATATGCATCGCTGAGGTCTATCTTCGAAAATACTGTGCCTCCATTAAGCTTTGCAAATATTCCTTTCGCTGTTGGTAGAGAATAATTATAGTCTTTGAGTGCCGCGTTTAACCCCGTCGAAAAATCCGCACAAACACGAAAGTCTTTAGACTTTATTTTCACGTATACCGTCGGGGCTGCCCAATCACTATAGTCAACTTTTTTGAGTACACCGGATTTCTCTAAACTGTCCAATTCTTTATCAATCTCTTCTATTGAGGCAAACGGAACATTCCTTTTCTTTTTGAATACCGCCTGAGCGTTTTCTTTTAAAAATAATTTTGCCTCCATCTTGGTACACGTTCCCAACCCCGGAGAAATAACAGTAGGAAATGTTTCCTTAAGTTTCTTTATTAATTTTTGGGCTTCGAAGTTTAAACTTTCTACCTTGTAACAGAAAGAATTTATCGGTAGATCCCATAATTGAAATTCTGTTATCCAATTCCTACCAAGTAAGTTCGTGGTATTTTCCATGACAAATAGTTTAACTTTTCTATTATCTAGACAAGGTGTCTTTCACTATAACAAAAAGTCTATATGTTCAGTGCAAAAAGAAAGAATGCGTAGTTGTCAGCAAAGGTGACAGCTCAAAGCGTGGGTTTTGGAGAATTTTATACTTTCAAGAGTAACAAAGGTAAATGGTAGAGCGTGCACAGACATATACACGTGCACACACATACACATTATCTTGATTGGTCAAGATGTTGACTTTCCACTCTCCTGCAAATAAAGGTTTATGAAGGAAACCCTCATCAATAGTGGGAAAAGCGATGACAACTATAATGACTTGAGAAACCTATTTTCCTGAAAAACTGTTTCGAGAAAAAATTTCCTAAATTTCAGTCGAAATTAGTACTGGCTGTTCGGTCATTGAATGCCGAATGGTTTTTTGTAGGGAAACGGCTAATATTACAATTACTATCACCATTCTGTAAATTATAATGACATCGATTACATCACTGACCAATTAAAAAGCCACTTCAAAATGTAATCATCTGGTCAGATATTGATATGATGATCGGTCTGTAACTGTTTCAGTATCGATACTGGCTGAATGGAAATGCTTTCAAAATCTATCGAAAAATCTTTTCAGATTTATAAATTCATAACAATTATTCAGCCATCAGAATATTTTCCTTGGTTTACAACTAATTTATATAGTCTATTATAAAAATTCTAATTTCGATTCGATTAATTCTTTGAGAAAACTTCGATATCTTGTAATTGTTCAGACGGCTGACAAGAAATATTGTATGGAGCGAATGAAGTGTGTCTGGAAATTGGGTGGTATCATGGGACTAGGATGTAAAGAGAAGAACTTCCCATTCCGTTATGGCTTTGGGGGACGGGCATTGATACATGAAAAACATCACTGATCGTCTTTTTTAAACAATAAAATAATCATTTCTCTTGTAATGTTTCTTGAAAAATGAATGATTTGCTTTTAAGTATTCTAAAAGTTCACGTGTTTGTGTTGCATCTTGCAAATTAATTCTTTTCAGCAGTGTCCAAGTTCAGGATTTTCTCAATCTTTCTTTGTCGTTGAATTTAAAATGTCTTTTGTTTTTAAAGCGTTACAAACCATTCCCGATTGCAACTTTCAGTGATCCACAGACCAGATTCTGTTACATTTCTCTCCAGATTAACCATAAAATTAAACATCAAATGTACATTTTACATTACTCGTCTGAGAAGGATCATTTTTGTGTGTATATGTGTGGCTTTATATACAGAGGGGCGGAGGTTGCAAAAATAAGTATACATTAAATATTATACCAGTATTACCATTATTAAAATAATGGTTTTAGGATTAATTTAATACTAGAATTCATTTAATTCATTGAAATGAATTTTAATATTTTTGTTTTCATAATTTTTATTATAATACATTTATTATAAATTTTATTTTTTAATCAATGATGATAAAAAATGTTTTGCCCGTAATGAGGCGTGTGAGAATGACGGGGGCTAACATTTGAGAGTTTGATATCTTCATTATTGATATGCTTATTATTGATATTTTATTATCGATATGTTTGTATACAATGGAAATATCATAAATATTTTGTAAACGATCCTGATATTTCAATATCACTGCGTTGGTAAAACGAATATTCAGTCAGTCCGATAAAACCTTCAACAATGTTTTGCTTCTGTGCCTTTTAATATAAAACCTTTTGAACAAAATCAATATATCTGCAGTTTTGAGATGAAGGATATTTTAAAAATAATTCCGATTATTATCCCAAACTGCAGACGTTCTCTACTTGATACATTTATGCAAAACATTTTTTTGGTCATTTTTCATAATTCGATCTTCAACACTAAGCTTAGTAATCACTATATTATTTATATTATTTTAAATATTTCTTAAGAGACAGTTTTAGATAATTGAATATTTTGGATAATTTCCTTAAAAGACATCTTGCTAAACAGATGTCACGAGTGAAAATTTTATTACTACTTTTATGGAGAACCCGCGAAGAGAAAACTTATAAAAAGGTGCTGAAGAAAGACTTGGACATTTTCCAACGTTCGATGTCGACAGGTTTGTTTGTGCCTCTTATGCACGATCACACTTTAGAAATTATCGAATTAAAAATTGAGAAGCTTCATTGAAGAATGAATTCACACTCCCTTACTAGTCAGCACAATGCATCTATCATTCAACTGACCCCAGTATCCTATCAGACTTTAGTGCATTCCATTTATAGTTCCTTAGTAACCGCCTTAAGATATTCAAATAATGATGAGGATTCTACTTAACACTTCCACACGTTGGGAAGAAATATTTGGATTCGAAACGCGCCTTGTAAGAAAATGCAGTGACGAAATATTGATTCTTCTTCGATGAGAATTCCAAGTACATTTACAGTTATGACTTGGAAGTTATTAGAAACAATTCGAGAAACGTTTACATAACTTTATTTTAGTATCAGAGTTGTATCTTATATGTGTGTGTGGGGGGAACAAAACTTATGCAAATTAAATATATGTATATTCTTGCATATCACGAACATTTCTACGCATATAAATTCATAATTATATGCAAGATTATTTACTAATGAAACCTTATATAATGTCTAATTTCTATATTGGAAATCTCGCTCTGCCTCCACACACACACACACACACACACACACACACACACACACACATATATATATATATATATATATATATATATATATATATATATATATATATACTCTACTCGACTCTTCCGTCGATTTGACGTATGAGGATCAAGCAGATCAGTTCCTTCCTAGGAACCGATAGCCCGACACCAACACATAAGATTTGATAATAGTTGTGAAGGTTTTGTGCAGAACCAACCACACTTTTTGAACGGCCGAATATAGAGACCTGGTGCACTACGTGCCACAAGGTCCCCAAACAACCCCTCGCAGGTTTTGAATTCAGATTTGTGCTTTTCCTAGACCAGTTGTCATCAAAAGCTATAGAAACCAGTCTGTCCTGCTACTTACCTATAGCTGGAGGGAGAAGAAGGGAATTCATACCTTTCACAAGGATGTTAGCACGTAAGGGAATGTAATGGATTCGACTGGAATTCGAACTCCGCTGTCCGATTCCTGAATCGAAGCCGATAACCATTACTCCACTCCTAACACACACACACACACACACACACACACACACACACACACACACACACACACACACACATATATATTAATTTCCTTTGTGTATTTATTTATTTATATCTTTCGTGTCACACTCTATAGTGAAAAGTGGGTAAATCAACTCAATGTAGTACATTTAGGAGTGGTTACTTCTCGTAGTTATTTTAATAGTTTATACAAATAAAATAATTATCTTTTTCATTAGTCTAAATTAGTTTCCGAGCAAAATGAACCCTTTAATTAATCAGTCGCCTTACTATTCATTTCTTTGAAAGCAGTTTTATTTGTTCAAGCCTTTCCTGCGAGGTACTCAGATAAATTTGTCTGCTAAGTGAACGTCTTGTTTCAACTTGGTCTTGAGAAACGGTTTGTTTTAGGCGTTCTTGTTTTTCTGTTGTTAATGTTGTTCTTCCTTCGAGTGGTGTTTCCATTTCGTGTCACTGTTATATGAAATACATCAAATTTTTAACACGAAAGATATTGAGCAAAATGTCATTTCTATAATGCCAACAGTAATCAATGAATCATAGACTAACGAAAAATACAAAGGGAACGGATTATTTGAACGGTTTATTGGCCTCCATTTATATGCTGATTTTGAATCTCCACTTTATTGAATCTCAATACATTGTTTCAAACATTTTATGTCATTGCGGCTCAATATTAAGACTTTATCTCACTCGTTGTCATTTTTTACGCCAGCGACACACACACACACACGCACACACACACACACACACATATATATATATATATATATATATATATATATATATATATATATATATATATATATATATATATATATATGAAAATTAGACAAAGTAGAAAATTTGTTAACGACACGTTTCGCCGAAGGCGTTTGTTCTCTTTGGCTTCCTCGAGTTAGAATGAAAGAAATACAAATCTGTATATGCGGAAAATGCCTTGGAATATCTGAGGATAAGTAGTGATGATAAATCAAATTAAATTAGATACCTTATCATTTCCAGTGGCCAGACTCAAGAGAGTATCATATACAGTTTTGTCTTTCTTTCATTCTAACCTGCGGAAACCAAACAGAACAGCTCGGCGTAACGCAGCGTTAATAAATTTTCCACATTTTCTCAACTTCATATTTGTTTCGCATACTGTTATACACCCAAAACACACACACACACACACACACACACACACACACACACACACACACACACACACACACACACATATATATATATATATATAGTTTTAAATTTTGATTCGTAGTTTTTGTTTAGTATGATGGATGTGTTGTTTTGTCGCTGAGCCGATCAATTGTAATATTATGGATTATACATAGCTATTTCCCAGTCCTTATTAATGACTTACTTAGTGTCAAGTTTTGTTTGCTGTAATTGTATCTGCTTTTTTTACGCATTTTACCTTTAGTAAGTCCAAGACTTTTAGTTGTATTTGACTGTTGGTTTGAAGTTTTGGAAATAGAATTCCTATCACAAAACCTCTACATCCACTTACACCCAAACCTTTCGAACTTACTAAAAGTAGATGTCATACATACAGTGGGGTTGAATAAGTGATCGTACACATGAAAATATTTTATATTTTTATTTGTAATATATTAAATTAACAAAACGGGAATATATCTACTGTATCAGGTTACATACTACAAATGTATGCATATAAAACTAAATAATATTCTATGGTTAAGAAAATATAGCAATATTTAAATTTTTAGGGGTTTAAAAAATGATCGTACGGCAGAACAAAAACATGTTTTCTCCATTTAATATTTGGTAGCAAAGCCTTTAAGTTCAACACCAACCAATCTCTTCCTGTAGTCTTTAATTAACGATTCGCATACTTTAGTAGGTATTTTGTCCCATTCTTCCTGAGTAATTGTCTTCAGGTTTTTGATGTCTGTTGGACCTCTCTCATGGATCTTATTTTCCAAAAACCGCCATAAATTCTCTATTGGATTCAAATCCGGAAGGACCACGGAATTACCTTGTTAACACCACGACACCAGACACTGGACACAGCGCCCTTATGTGGGCTATTGATGGATTAATTGGACGCTGAAGGATATGCAATGTGTGGTATATTCCAATGTATCACAGTTCGTATTTGAGTGTGACGCAGACTCTATGAGCCCATGGACAACAACTGTCAATGAAGTACCGTAGCGATGCCATAAGGGTGTGGCGTGTGTTCACAGGAATGGATTAGATCCGCCTGATCGTCTAAATTCATCGTTGACCAGTGTGCGCTACGTTGCAACACTTTGTTACCAATTGCGTGGACTCCATGTACCACCAAAAAAAATGAGTTATTCTGATTAGATAACCTACCGTTTCATCAAGCCTTATTTGCGGAGAATCGGTTTGAAGAGTATTCTGGTGGGTTTCAACGAACTGTGTGGGCACCATGTTTGTAAGAAATGAGTCCAGTCGAATACTTATGAGAATAATGAAGAGGTCTCTCTGCAAATATCAAACTCTGGAAATCTATCGAGGCGATAATCTCAATATATCCCCCAGAGATCTTTCGACCACTTGTGAAATTGTCGGCTTACTGCAGTTCGCGTGACCGGAAGGGATATACGATACGACGTACTTTTCCTATAACATTCAGCGCGTCAGTGTAAATGGATATTTATTGGAGATATTGAGTTTTATATATGAACAGCGGAATAAATATATAACTTGATATATATATATATATGTGAATCTATATTGCTATTCTGAATAATTTGTTTCCGAGAGGAATGATTGTGTTGCGTCGATCTTCAAAACGTGGAGGATTTATCTCGGCTATCATCACTTGAATTATTGTTTTTCGCCCGGCCAACAAGCAGTTGGTGATAAATAGGGAGACGGATAGATATAGCTAAGGCCAGACAACTAGATAAAGAAAGAGATCGTTATGAACAGGCAGATATTGTTACCTGTCTTTGGTTCTATCGTGTTTCGTAAATAATTTAAACCACAGTGAATATAAAAGTGTTTACCTGACATTGTTTGAAACAAAATTATGCATAATTTAATTCGTATTTGTTTTTGTTTCCTTTTTGTCTTACCGTGTTTATCATTTTCATTAATTTCGATCTGCGTACAAATTTCCCTCATGTTTCATGAATTAAATATTGCTTACGTTTTACATAATTTTTCCTTTTACATAAATCTTCCATCATTTTCAAGATGTCTATCAAACAGTGAGTGTAAACAGATGCGTGATATTTCTCTATCATCCTAACAATGGTGAAATGTCACAAAGGTCTAGAAATTTTCATGGATACTTTGTATACTTACATGGCACAATTCCAGGTTGCATTTGCAAAGTGGATCTTCCAAAAATGATTATGTTTCCTCGTTCTGTACCCTAAACATCAAGATATATTCGTGATTTTACTCCTCTTCTTGCAATGAAGGAGTCACCACCTAGAGAACAGACTCTTGATGAGCAGGTCAGATTTTATTTTGGATCCTTCCGCACGGGAATGCGACTAGAAGTTACTTGGATAGCGATTTACTAAGCGTAGCTTAGATGTGTCATCAGGCCGAAAGTATGAAGCCATAGAGTGAGGATCGAACTCACTACTCAGTTGTAATTTATCGAGCAAGACAAGCTTGCGAACCATTTCACCACGTCAAAGTGCCCTCAGCTTACTTGTGTCTGTGAGCACAAAATTGAATCGGCCAGTACCTAGATGGGTGACCACTTCAGAATACCAAGCGATGTAAGCGGGTGGATTTAATACTTCCTGGAATTGTTGGGGTCGTCATATTCGCTTATGTGCAAATACCTTTGGGAAAGGTAAGGATCCCTCCAGCTATGGGTCAATTAGTAAGACTTTTAGCACTAAACCATTATTACCTCCAAAGAAAAAATAAATTTGCCTACAGAATATTTATATTTCTGTATGAAATAATGCATAAAAGTTGTTAAATCGCTAACCAAATACAACCAACAATCAACAAAATGGAATCGGTGAGACGCGTTCAAATTACGGACGCCGCTATTTTATGCTCAATTCACACTCATGATAAAACCACTTCTAATAAATAAAATAAAGAATAGAACTTAGGTGAGCCTCTCTTGCACCTATCTACATAGACCTTCTTCAGGTTGTCGGCTATCACGAATCTCCATACCTTCCTATCCTTTTTAGTTCCAAGTAATGTTTTCTCCGTTCTATACCTCTCAGTCTCTGTTCTGCCTTCAATTTACATCAACTCGTTAGGTAGGTTACTCTTTGTTTCTCTATGTTCTCCATAACTTCAGTATTTCCTGTGAGTGTCATGTTCTCCAAGCTTTTTTTCTCATTATGTGCCCTAGAAATGTCTGCTATCGGTTTCAGATTCCAAGTATATGTGTCTATTTTATGTCCATTTTTCTTAAAACATCGTCATTACTCATTCCATGGTATATTCAGGATCCTTCTATAAAACCATATCACAGATACCATCTTCATCTGTGACATATAGAAGTACTGATGTTACATAAAAGTTCAGCAATATTTTTTGGTTTCTAACGAAACTGATATTTATTCAGGCTTGGTGCAGCACCGATTCATATAAAGGGGGGGATATCTTTTTGTACCACGTCTTTCAAATGAGGAAAGTGTTTCTGTTTTGAAAATTCATATTCATATTCCTCACTTTTATTTTTCGGGAATACACAAGAACATCAAACTTGAAGCACGCCCTACGTTAAGTCTACACACACACACACACACACACACACACACACACACACACACACACACACACACACACACACACACACACACACACATACATATATATATGTACAGGCTGACTGAAAAATAACTCCCTACTTTATTTGATTTTTTATCTTTTCAATATATATATAATTTAATCATTTTTTTGTCCAAAACCTTTGTATATGTTGTTAGTTCCATTCTTCCTGGCGGTCTCATTCTAATATAAGAAACATGTGAAAGGGTTTCTAATGTTTTCTTTTTGTGTCAATGTAGTTTAATTAAGAATAAGTATCATTATATAGGTTTGACATTTTACGTGAACATTATGGAAATATATGAATTCTGTCTCTATGAAAGGATGTCGACGCAATAAATGTATTAGTGAAGCTTTGGACATCGAAGACTTTTTTAAAATTCTTTTCACCACATAAAGAATGCTGCATCTATTGAAACGAATTACGCCAATAATAGTAGATATGCCGTGTAAAGAAGAATTTGCCATCCCAAATCCTTGTGTTTTGGGGTCGACAAAGCGACGTTTTGACGAGAGTTTTAATAGAAAAGTGTGACTTTCCGCCTTCCTCGACTTGTAAATGACATTTTGTTCTTAAGTTCAGCGCTTAAACTTTCAAGGTAACAAATTTAACACTCTGCACTAACAATTTCTTCAAGTTTAATTAATGCCGAAGGCCCATCATATTCTGCCAAATACATAATAAGTTTTTCCTAAAACGTTGTTTTGCTGTTATGTTTGAGGATATTTTGGATCCAACAACGATTTTCAACAGTTCATATTATCACATTTTTCATCTTCAGCATCAATCTATCACATAAACAGGTATCAACATGCTATGATATGATTCGTTCTAGAATTTCATGCGTGACGCATTTTGAAAAAATACGAATTTTCCTCATACTTATTGTTCAGTGTTCGACACTACGTTTTTTTCTAACGGTGATTAATCATTCACAATATGTTCTGCTTCCAGCTGAATACTCTCCACAAGTCTCAACAATCATCGTCTTCGTTTCTGCTGTTTTATTGCCTAACATGAAAAGGAACAACATGCTGTGTAGTATGTGTACCTTCCTTGGCAGTTCTTTTTATTGTTTCTCTAAAAACAGTCATAAATACTGAACACCAGGCACTCATAATTGGTATTATACAGTGTACTCGGTCTCTTATTTTCGCAAAACAAATCCTTGTGAAGTTTTGGACACATCAGGTACTCATGAAAAATAACCAAGCTCAGCTTCCTAACTCTAGCAGATGGTTGTATGTTGTTGATCTCTCCTTCACTGCATATCAATCTAGTTACATGAATCTCTACATTTCAGTGGAGAAAATTAATTTTTAAGCTAGAGGGTAGATGTTCGCCCTCACATCAATCGCTGCTTCAAAGGCCAAGACCAAAATCCGCAATCTAGAGAGGAAAATAAAAAGGCTGTTGTTTAAAATCTACTTCAGCAAATAACCTTTATTAAAATATACAAATAACAAGTGAACCCCCTATAGTGAATATCTGTGTGGAGTATTAAGTTGACCCCTCCCCAACACCGTTTTGCAAATGTCGCACACTCATCTGTTTCATCTCGTTTCCCGCGTAGTATGACACATTGTGCTTTTTCATACATATTGCAAGTGTAAATGAGATTCTTAATTGGGTGTATCTGTAAAAGGAACAAAAGCCCAATTTACAATTCTGTTCATGAAGTAAATTGAAAACAGTAGGATCACAAATTCTGTATACATATTAAGTTTCCTTCAAACCCAACCCCTGCAAAGAGCCTGCTACCACCCGAACCTCGTTCTGCTACCAACGAGCTGACTGGGACTCGTCCCGTGATTTCCTCCGCGATGTCCCTTGGGATGTTGTATTTAAGTTCCCAGTTCAAGAATGTGCTTCAGAGGTCTCATCCTGGGTTAAAGCTGGAATTGACGCTTTCATCCCCTCAAGGAAATTCAAGGTCAAATCGCGCTCCTCCCCGTGGTTCTCCGCTGCTTGCTCAGCCACCATTGCCCGTAGGAACCACTTCTTCCACCTATTTCGTAGCGATATGTCCGACTGCAATAGACGTCTCTTTGGCTCCGCCCATAACGAGTGTAAGCGTGTCCTCAACGAAGCTAAGTCTCTATTTTCTGCTCGGATGAAGGAACGCATCGCATCTCGCAAATTCGGCTCCAAGGATTATTGGCGTCTCTGCAAGGGCGTTCTGAAAAATTGCAAACCCTCTATACCTCCTCTGTTCAACCAATTTGAGGTCCTGACCTCCTCTGCCGACAAGGTTGAATGCTTTACTCGGAAATTTTCTTTCAACTCAACGCTTGTCTCTTCTGGTGTACCCATACCCGATTTCCCTGTCAGAACTGAAGCCCTTTTGAGCGGGTTGCACATATCCCCGTCATTGGTATTGGGCATTATCTCTAATCTAGACCCCCACAAGGCTAGTGGTGGGGATGGGATACCAGCCATTGTCTTGAAGAAATGCGCGCCTGAATTGGCGCCCGCCCTCTCTAAATTATACAACTACTGCCTCAAGGAATCTTGTTTTCCTGACTGCTGAAAGTCTTCATCCATTGTTCCTGTCTTTAAGAACTTTGGCGACCCCTCTGACCCTTCTAATTACCGTCCTATCAGTCTCCTACCTCTCTTTGGCAAGGTCTTCGAAGCCCTTATCAACACCGAAGTGGTTAACCACCTTACATCACATGATCTGCTCTCTGACAAGCAATATGGATTCTGCTTTGCCCGATGTACAGCTGATCTGCTTATGGCCATCACTGAATTTGTCTACCAAGCTCTTCATAATAACGGAGAAGCTCGCGTCGTGGCCCTTGACATATCCAAGGCGTTTGATAGGGTTTGTCATGCCGGCCTTCTTCGCAAGCTCCAGGGCTATAGATTCCCAAGTTGGCATCTACGCAGATGACACCACTATTTACTCCTGCCTCAGAAACAAATCTAGTGTCGCTGACAAAATTAATCTGGCCGTTCGATTGTGAACTGGGGCAGGAATTGGCTGGTTAACTTTAATGCCGCCAAAACAAAACTGCTCTCTATTAATCCCCACAAGGATCCTTCCCTGCATCCCATTAGAATGTCTGAAGCTCAACTTCTCGAGAGCTCCTCGCTGCGGCTGCTCGGTCTCACGCTGTCTGCTGACCTGAGATGGAACAAATACATTGAGTCGATTGCTTCATCCACCGCAAGGAAAGTTGCCTCCCTGTCCCGGGCCAGGAAATTTTTCTCCGCGGAATCGATCCTCCAAATTTACAAATCAACCATCCGCCCTTGCATGGAGTATTGCTGCCATATGGAGCACTTTCTGTTTGCCTCGGGGTTCTTGATAAGATTCAGAGACGGGTATGCAATGTTATTGGCCCTGATCTGCCTTCTCGTCTGCAGTCACTCTCTCACAGACGCGCCGTCGCCTCTCTTTGTCTCTTTTACAAATACTTCCATGGTAATTGCTCCGATGAGCTGCTATCGCTGGTTCCCAGGCTCCATGAATTCAAATGTCATACGATGCTGGCACCCCGTTCCCACCCTTTCACTGTTGAAACTGTTAAATGTAGACGTCTCTTTTACTCCAATAGCTTCATATCTCGCACCTCACGCCTGTGGAACTCCCTTCCCTATTCCTGTTTCCCTGACAACTATAATCTCCAACTATTCAAATGTAACGTCAATCGACATCTCCAGTTGCATTGATCTATCTACCATCCTTCTCCACATCCTTTCCTCTATCCTATCTGCTCTTGCTCCAAATCCTCTGTAACCCCTTGCGTTCTAGTGGCTTTCAGCCTTGCCTGGGGTGAAAAGCTTAAAAAAAAAAAAAACTTATGTGATTTGTTATGACTGATTCAAATATGGCACAAATATCATAGTAAGATTTTATTTTACAATAATGTTCAACCACTACAAGGCGAAAGAGCCACTCGAGGTAGAGGGTTGAAAAATAAGAGGGACAATTTATGGGGATATGTGGAAAGATAACGGTTAACCCTAGACTTGAACAGGTTAAGATTGTAGTGATCGAGGAAGCATTCTCTTCGGAATCTGTTGCACGAAGCAGCGGTTCATTGGAAGAAGCTGCTCGAGTGGAATTTACATCTCATCATTGGAATACGAATGGAATGAGCGTGGTTCGCATCAATGCGCGTGGGATGGTGGGTCTTAGCCGTGATGGTTATACCTGGTGAAACTAATGAATATAGTCTGAACACTTTCCATGAAAATAGCAATAAAGTAGCGATATGTTTGCAACCTTTCCTCTGTGTGAAAGGATTTGTAGGGTAGAAAATAATTCATCACCCACAAGGACGCGTAAACATTTTGGGGCTGTATCGAGACGGGAAGTGAAGAGTGAGCAGCTTTTATCCATATATGGCAGCAGTGCTCTATTTTTGACCTGATATGGCTATCGTAAAGGTAGAGGATAGCAGGAGGCGTCAGGTATTTAATGGAGGTGGTACAGGGAGCTGACAATTTTTCCAGAATCTTTAGTGGGGGATAGTATGAACGACTTTCAGTTGAGGTTTGGGTAGAGCTTGTTCCAATAGCCGCTGAAGGCACGGGACCTTCCTGAGACAACTCTCATTCATCGCGATAGGGGAAAATTCAGTAATTCACTAGGTTGGTCTTTGAGGTATTGAATGTGACCAGCCAGTTTTTCTGAAACAGCTCTAACAGCTCAGCAGTTGTTAGAGCTAAGTCAGATTCGAGATTGGTTGCCAGTATCTGGTCATCCAGAAATTTGGAAGTGCACTCATATACTGTCGTATCATCAGCATTGATATTTATCGGAGTATAAGACAGATCATGTATGTAAAGTAAAAAGAGAGTAGAACCGAGTTACGAGCCGTGGCGGTGCTTGCGTCGATCACTTGGACATGGCAGTTATCAAATACTTCCAAGAGTCATTCCCGTTAGGAGGGACTTGATAATTGAGAAGTTTATTCCAGTGAATTCATAGCTATACAGCTTGTGTGGTAACACGCTTTGCCACACCTTGTCAAAGATCTTTGAAATATTTTATGCGATCGTCTTTGAGATGTATTGTCTCGTGGCTCACTGATTCTGTAAGGAAATCAGTAGTTTACGGAGCTGATAGAAATCCATGCTGCTTGACGCTAGTCCCAACCTATTTTTGAGGATAGCTTCAAAAAGTTTGCTAATGACACTGAAGAGGCTGATGGGTTTATATTGAACCGGAAATGAGCGCTCACCCTCATTCATGAAAACAGGTTATACACATGACAGCTTTCACGGACTCGGGTAGGATTTCTCATTGAAGAGCATTTCGATGTGGAAAGTGTTGCCAAGTCACAGAGAATTAGGGCTTCCATCATATATTCATTAAGTTTAACGTAGTACGTTGCAAGATCAAATACAAGTAGGAAGATTGCAATTCGCAATTATTTCCAATCTATTATTTTGAGTTGGATATTGATCTCAGATATCGGTGGGACATGCGTAATTATTTCAACCACGGAGTATTAAGTACAGCATAGGGTCATTGTCTCGGGAAGCATTGCGAGGAAAACGATTTAGAGTTGATACGTGCCTTGTTAAACAAATCCAGTAAAGGGATATTTGAATTCTAAACACGACTTGTTAAGCAAATCCAGTAACGCAATATTGATTCTTCTTCCAAATGCATTTACTGTTGGGATATGGAGTTTCATTAGAAATGATTCGGCTAACTTTTACATAACTTTAATTTAGTATACGACAGTACATATACACACACACACACACACACACACACACACACACACACACACACACACACACATACACACACACACACACACACATATATATATATATATGCGTGTGTGTGTATGTTTGTATGCGTGAGTGAGTACAACTTACAAAAATTAATTTTTATATCTGAATATTCTGACCTTTTGATGATGGAAACACGCACACACATACACATATATGTATATATTATATATATAATCATTATTTTTTTATATATAATCATTATTTTTTTATGTATACATATGTTATTGAATATAACATACAATGAATATCGTTGTTAATTTTTAAAATATAGTTTCTCTTTTTATCATATAAGGGAACGGATCGGTGCTTCGAGAAATTGTACAACCTTCATGCATGTCAACGGTTTTATCGATTTCAACTATTCGCTAGTCATCCTCAGGAATAAAACACCAGAACAGATTATATTTGTCAGTAGAAGATCACGCGCGTGCGCGCGCACACACACACACACACACACACACACACACACACACACACGCACGATCACTCAAACGCATACATATATTTAATATTTAAACACTTTTTATTAAATTCATTCGATCAGCTCCTTCTGTTTATATTTTATTGTATTTTTCCGATGTTCAAGAAAGCTAAGAACGCTATCATGGTAAAAGTTGTGGAAAGACTTTCCAGATGTCGTTTCTTCTATTTATGCTAGGTCATTATTAAGAACTAATTATTATAGCCAAAGGTTTTGTTAGTTACATCTTATGGCATGCATGTTAGTATTTCTTTGTAAAATAAGTTGATTACATTAAAGTTTGCTACCACAGTATAAATCACACACACGCGCAACACATTCACACAGAGAGTCTCAAAGATGTATACATATTTGTAGAGTGTATAGCTCAAGTCAACTTGCTTTCTTTTCAGATTTACATGTTAGTATTGTAGAAGAGAAGATCGTGTGGCAAAGCGAGCACGTATATACCTGACGAAATATGGCCGCCATGACACCTTATTTTAAGAAAGACACGGTCACGGAGTTAGGAGAATTGGCGCGATTGGTTGGGCGTATGCAAATTTTTTGCGAGATCAGCTCGGCATAAAATCACCACGCGAGAGAGAATAGACAGTTCGCTTGTGAACGTGCCGCTGCTTGTACGGAGAGACTTTGTCAGTTGGAAAGAGATTACTTGGGTACGTTTCATACAAGCTATTTCAGCAAAAATGACGGAGGGGAAGTTTGACACCATACCGGAGGGGAAGTTTGAACTCATTCCCGAGTTGGATGGTTCGGCGTCCGGACCATCTGTGCTCGACTGAATTGAGAAGGCTGAGTTGGTCTGTAAGATGTACCAGGTGAAACACCCAGAACACGTAGTCCCTTTAAGGCTAATTGGTGGTGCGTTTGCTGTCTACTAGCAGCTGAGAGAGGAAGAAAAAGTGAATTTCAGCTAGATAAAATCCGCACTGTACGCAACCTTTGTTATATATGGTTTTTGGCTTATGAGCAATTTGCTT
The DNA here is from genome assembly GCA_964036315.1 of Acanthosepion esculentum. Taxonomy (NCBI): domain Eukaryota; kingdom Metazoa; phylum Mollusca; class Cephalopoda; order Sepiida; family Sepiidae; genus Acanthosepion; species Acanthosepion esculentum. The sequence goes on from OZ038487.1 coordinate 82,687,617, forward strand.
GGCGACGGCTCCGTCCCGGAGAATCGGTAGATGTCTATCTGACGGAGCTACGGAAACTTTCCCTCCTGTTCGCCGGAATGAGTCACCGTGGATTACCAGACCGGTTAAACTGCTCCTTCGCGCTTCCAACCGGATGAACGAATTGTCTATCAACCAGCTGTAGACTCAAGCACGAGCAGTACGTGCTCACTTCTCCCTGTGTGGGAAGTTGACTGGACATTTGCAAGTATGTGGCTGGCTCCGCGTCGCAGCTGCATTAATAAAATGGCCCGCGAACTCTGTTACGACTGGGTGGGACAATGAGGTGCGGGACACACTCCTGACATGGATGCTGACAGACATCATTACCAGATTGGTACAGAAGGATCCGGCACAAGGTGATTAGTGCATTGATGAACACGAAGTTATAGTGTGAATTGATGCAAGATCCTTGGCCACTGGCGTCGTTGTGATAAGCGGCGAATATCTGGTTGAAGATGCCTGTTGGCTGCGATCAGAACGCTAAGATAAGTATATCAACCTGTCAGAGCTCGACGCGATCTTGAGAGGCATCAATATGGAACTTCAATGGAGAGTGACAGTGGTTCACCTGAAGACTGAATCGATGTGTGTGCCTCGATGGGTTTTTGATACATTGTCTGGAAAGTCTCGAGTGCGCACGAAAGCGGCGACAAAAATGTTAATAGGACGTCAGCTCAGCACAATTAAGGAACATTTACTGCGTGCGGTTTGGAAAGAAACGGAACCAGTGTGCGGCGCATCTGTAGAAGTGCAGAAATCAACCCATATTCAAGCTATCGATCAACGTTGTGTGCACCCTGCTGTGAAGCGCACCTTGTATTTTGTAAGACGGATCCACCCTGAGGTCTCAAAGGCAGCTATTCGGGCGGTGGCTGGAGAGTGCGAAGTGTGCCAATCCATTGATCCGGCGCAAGTGCATTGGAAATTTCGACGGATGAATATGTGCGAGAATTGGAGCAGGGTGGGGATAGTCATAAAATATTATGAAGGTCGGCATGACCTAACTCTGATAGACCTTGGCCCTAGTCGGTTTTTCATCTAGTGATCGTTACCACATAAGGATGCTGCCAGCATCATCGGACAGCTGGAGTCGCTATTCTGCGAACTGCTCATCGACAATGGCACAACATTTTGTGGGGAGGTGTTCGTGAGGTTTGCAGAGAACTGGGGCGTACGACTTAGATTCCTGTGTGCCTATCAACCATCAGGGAATGGCAACCTGGAGAGATGCCATCGCATCATCAAGCGTATCGCTGCTCGATCGGGATGCTCCATTATGGAGACGTTATATTGCTATAACGTGACGCCAAAAGACGACGCAACAGCTTCGTCAGCACCAGCTAACTCTATATATAACTATCAAGCACCCATAAAGGTATCAATGTTGCACAACCACTTGAACACACAGGTCCTGGAATGTACAGAGTGGGAGATGAAGTATGAGTAATGACCGCACATGGTCGATATTCGACGCAATTCAAAAAGGTAAGTGACAGGGGTCTACAGCCCACATTAGGGTTCTCATTACTGGAACGCCAGGCCATATCAGAGAACTCCGCCCATGTCAGAGATCTGAATCGTCAGAATATGACCGCAGTGATATGTCGTCTGAAAACAACTCAAATTCGCTGCTGTCTTTCAGTGCGGAGCCAGATTATTCATCTATGGAACCAGTGGTAACAGATGCTGAAGACGACGATGATCATACCAATAACGAAAGAGATCAGGTGGTCACAAATGCAGAAGAGAAGAGCGGACCCCGTCCACGTTTACGTAGAAGCACTTAACGAAGGCCATCTCCGTATTATTTATGTGATCAGGGAGGAGTGTAGAAGAGAAGATGACTTAACTCGTGTGGCAAAGCGAACACGTTTTATGCCTGGTGTGCAAAACGAGTGAAGGAAAGGAAAATGAAATATGAAATTTAAGAAAAACACGGTCTTGGAGGTAGGAGAATTGGAGAGAGTACTTGTGCGTATGCAAATTTTTTGCGAGATCAGCTCGGCATAAAAACACCACGCGAGAGAGAATAGACAGTTCGCTTGTGAACGTGGTGCTGCTTGTACGGAAAGACTTTGTCAGAAAGAGGTTACTTGGGTCCGTTTCACATAAATATTACTAATGTCATCCAGGCTTAACGTCAAAGAAAGTTCATCGTGAAATGCTACTGGAAGTAGGAAAATGAGGTTGAAGTTCAAAGTTCCTAATTAAGGTGGACATCAAGGTACGTGTGCATCCTTATAAAGGCAAAACGATGATAGCAAGCAGTAATGTGGGTAAAAATTAAACGTTATGGTGGTTAAGAAATCTTTTGCTAGATAATATTGAGTTTGTATCATTCATGTGGAAAGTAATTTTCGAGTACCGTCTCAATCGCGTTGAAAAACCATCTGAGCCCTTCCATGATACAATTTTTCTATGACAGCAGTGGAATCTTTCGGTAGAGTAGCGTGTCCTGCTATACCGAATGGGAGGAAAATAATTTATAAACAAGAAAAGGCCGCGGAATAAGCCAGATATCAATCCCATTATGCATCTCTGGGATATTTTGGATTGACAAGATAATTCTACAAAACCTTCCTCGTGTAATATGCATAATATGTGGATTCTATTCTTGATATTTTGAGTTCATATTCTAAACCAATAAGCATCAATATCATTTTAATTCATTACTCTATATATATATATATATATATATATATATATATATATATATAAGTCTTAGCACGACTTGGTCTTCCCATCCAAATTGCAAATTATCTCCACATACAATTAATTACATCCTTACGAAATGTATGACTCGTGTTCAGAATCGGTGATTTCGTACGTTTATTGAAAGATCATTTAACTGTGTGGCTGAGAAGACATTAAAGATTAGGAAATCACAAACATGCACATAGACTAAATATATAGGGGCAAATATATTTTTCCTCTTTTTTCTCATTGTCCTGAATATTCTCTTTTAAGCTTATAAAAATTGTTGGCTACGTTAATTAAACCTACTTTAGACTGGCACAAGGCTAAATGCTGTAATATCGTCTGACTGTGCCGAAAATCGCCATTTTAAATTATGGATTTCTTATTAATTAGTTGAATTTTCCAGACATCATGGCTCGGGTCTCAGGGTTGGACATTGGGGATCTGGGGACGGCAATGCAGGACCGAGCAGTGAGGATTGTTAATGGAGTTCGGACCAACCACGGGGGGTGGGGTCAAAGGATGATAATAATGAGTATTTAGTTTAATACAAAACAAATCCAGTATTGTCTAGTAACGAGAAATAGAAGATTGAAAGATTTGTATCGCATAGTTGGCTTGCATTGAAAATCTGTATTTGGATTTTGTCTGGGCACGAACACCGACTACTGATGTCAATAGAGGTACAGCACTGCAACAGCAACAATAATATATGCAAGGTTAACTTAGTACATGACCAAACCTGAGAAATATGTTGCAATTAGCAATTTTATTTTCACAAGGTTGGAGTTTTGTGTAAAAAAAGCTAAGGCATAGTTTTCTTCTTGAATCTAGAAGTGTGTGTGTTTGGGTGTGCGCTCGCGTGCGTGTGTGCGTGTGTAAAAAATCAGATATAACTAAAATATAGCTGTAAAATGACAAACGCATTTCATTTGCCTTGATAAAGTCCATCAGAGTACGAAATTCGTCGGCGAAGATAAATTTTCCCTTTGTCATATATATATATATATATATATATATATATATATATATATAATAGAAATCAATGGAATTTTTATCCCGCATTATTTCTTACTCCTCGAAACGTCATTTTATGGATACATATGATTCAGTAGATTCCATAATTTTTAGTGCGAATTGTGTTCACCGACCTACGAACTCGAGAGACGACTGAATAAAAAATTCACTTTTTCAATGCGTAAGCAATAGACGTAATTCACACGATTTAAAAAAGCAGTGCGTCTATTCAAACAAGGGTATCCATAAAATAACATAAAAAATAATACTGAATAAAAATACATTGATTCCTTAGAGATTAGTTTCTTCACGTTTCAGATATGAAAATCATAATGCAATATGCATTTTCGAGAAGATCTGAAGGAAGGAATGTGCATTCTTTTAGAAAGATAATTGAATCCCGCCGGGGCATAAAGTTCTCTGTTGCCACGCGGTCTAAATTTCGCCGAATCAGATGGCATTTTCTTTAACAAAGTGTGCTTCAGGTTTGAACCCTGCCAGAGATTCATACTTAAAAAAAACAAACAAAAAACAGGGCGTCTACTCAAACATGGGTATCCACAAAATAAGGTCTGGAATATATATATATATATATATATATATATATATATATATATTCCTAGGTTTCACAAGTTTGAATTGCTATCTCTAGTTTCAATTGGTTATGAATTCAGAATTGCTCTATTCCTAGACTCTTTACCCACCAAGGCTAGAATGCTGAGTATGTCTTGCTATTTAACCTATAGCAGGAGGTTCAGAGAAGAGATGGATCCATACCGTTCCCAAGAGTATTTGTGCGAAAGTGACCACAACGGCACCGGTTAGAATCTCGTTTCATCGATCCTATAATTTAAGCCATTAGCAGCTATGCTACGTGCACATCCACCGAGAATTTTTTAATATACACAATCGAAAGTAGTTTGAACAGTTATGCTAGACCTTGAATAGTTTTGCTTTCTCCAATAACAACGGCATTTAATAAATACTGTTTGTGAGAAACGGAATAACAAATTCTCCGCATTGGCTACAAACTCAAAAAAGAAGGATGAATAAAAGTTCTTTGGTAGGTGCCACTTTTGGTTTTATAATCAAGCAGTACGGAAGAACGACTCATTTATAGAAATCAGTGAAGAATTAATGAGAGAAGGCGTTTATTGTATGTCCGTTCCAAGCAAATAGATCTCAGGTGGATAACATTCAACAATTAATCGATAGGCAATCAAACATAGAACATATCAATAATGTAACAATCAAAAGCCTCAGACGCCTCACCTTGCGGAAGGCCTTCTGAATAATCAAATACTCTGCCTGTAAGTACGCTTATTGGCAAAGCTTGCCATCAATACAAATATCAGGTTCGCTGGCCACCAAATTGAGTTGAGGTATGGAACAATGTGGGGACAACAATCTTACGAAGTCAACTATAGATTAAAATTGGTACTTATTCAGAATTGCATAATCTGACACAAGGTCACTAGATAGGTCCCTCTTTACTGTAATAACGGTCTATGAGGAGTAATCTGCGATAAGGATATGTATTTATAGTTCGGGTGCTGAGCCTGCTCATCATTCAAAGCGGATAAACTACTTGAGCAAACTATTAATACAATTGGGTCTCAAAAATTTGGGACTTTTGCTCGAAAAACTAAATTTCACTGATATCTTGAGCATTTCACTAGGGATCAATGTTTAGCAAGCTATTCTCTGATTACTACATTAGTGCGTTCAATAAAAATGATACGCTTTGAGAGTGATGGTCTTGCAAATATCTTTATTCTATTCTGCTTACTAGGTTGTTTTCTCCACTTGTCAAACCTTGTTGTATTATTTAATATCGACTATTGTAAGGAGATTGAGGATTGAACTCAGTAGTAAGGGTCAACAACACTAGCCTTTTTAGCCATTATTCCACCAATTTGGTAGACAAAATGCGTATTTATAACTATTACCACAGATTGATTCACCTGCTCAGTTTTAAAATCAGGACTTTTAACATTGCTTTTCAATGTAAGTCTTTTCCCACTTGGCAAATTGGCGCGATAAACTCTTCATCCAATCATTTTTTTATCTGTTAGCCTTTTGCCGAACAAATTTCCAACACTTGTAAGTTATTTACCACGGATCTCAGTAGTTAGAGACTATGTGTGTTCTGATGTGATCTCTAAAAGGAGCATTTGAGAAACAGTTAATACAGTTTTTATCGGAATTCGAGTCTTCCCAGTCACTCACCATCTGGCCACTGTATACGGCTAAGTAGTTGGTTATTCTAATGCACTAACACCTAAGTTGTTGAGAAAATATGTGATTCACAAGTGCGAGGTGAAACAGCTTCAAATTTAATATTGTAATTAAATAAGTCGAATATAATTTTTGAACGTATCATCAAGTTTCGTTTGATCAGAGGTCGGGACTTAAAGAGGAGAAAAACAGACAAATGAAATCAGAAAGAAATTTATCAGCTGTATTTTTTTCCCATTGGAGAAGCTTGTCTCATTTTTTTTCCGATGTATCATATTGCAAAAACCATACTTTTTTTTTTTAGTTTGATAAGAATAAAAATCCAAAAGAAATGTCTTCGCGAATTATTTATAAGAGTCGAAAACGTTTATGGAGATTCGCCTGGAGAAGGAAGCTTTGATTGATACTGATCATATGACTACATTATTTCACTGAAATCGTGTTTTATTTAAATATATTCTTTCTTTCTGTCTTTGTTTCGTTCTTTCTTCTTCATTCTTCCTTCGTATTTTATTTATTTATTATGTACAGCCCGAGCCACATCAATGTACATTGAAGTATAAAACCACTATGGACTCTTATTTCGTATCCTACAGGGAGCAGCCCTTTTAGAGAGTATAGAATGAAATAAATTAAAGGAAAATAAAGAAAGGAACTGGAGGTTTCTCATCTTATTTGGTAACCGAGGAAACTTTAGAAATTATTAAGTAACAAAAATAACCAAACTTGGTTTCCAGTGCCGAGAAGGTTATTTTGCTTCTTGAATTGTTATTTAACAAGGTTAAAAGAAATTGGCATATTACGATTCAGTCAGTTATGTGCCATGCGTGATACACGCTGAGGCGATCATGTATCTTTCGATACATGACTTATGAGGCAGATTTTTTCTCGCAGGAGGTTGCCATTTCTTTCTGCGGTAGACCAGTTGCCATCACAAGGCTATAGAACTCGGTCCGTCCTGCTATTTACCCATAGCTTGGGGGGAGAAGAAGAAAATCATACCTCTCCCAAGCATAAGTGAATGTAACTCGGCTCTCCGATTCCTCAGTCCGAGCCGCTATCCATTAATCCACCGTGCCTCCTACGATATATTGCGATTACTCTTTTGTATATTCGCTATTGTTTGATCACACGCAAACAACTTCTCTCATTTCTATCTTCTTGCTTCTAATACTATTAATACGATAATTAATCACAGTTTTTCTTCCGATTAGTTTTTATTTTATTTTAGGTTAACAAGCATTGGTTGCGAAGCTGGGTAGTATAGGGAATTCGTTCGACTTTTGTCTTTGATGGTGATGGGAATTGCTTAGCTGTAGCTATCGTCATTCCAAGTAAGATGCAACAGGTAGTAGTATATGCAGCAGTATCGGGTATTTTCTCGGGGGGTGATTGGCTACGAAGCAGAGTACATAAAGGACGTGCATTTTCCCAAAAGGATGAACACACTTTCAGATGAAATTCGAACTCAGTTCGCCAATTCCAATAAGCGTCGTGCTAGTTTACACCCACATATCTATCTATCTATCTATCTATCTATCTATCTATTTTCCTTCCTTTCAGAATACCGTTAGCTATGCCACTTTTAAAGATATAACTATAGTATGATATTGGCCAGAGAGAGAGAGAGAGAGAGAGAGAGAGAGAGAGAGAGAGAGAGAGAGAGAGAGAGAAAAGAAAAGCAAATCAAAAATGTTATTGATTACATATTCTTCTGTCTCAGTGAATTGAAAATTAGTTTAGCTTAAGACCAAAGACTAAAAGTATCTGAGGCTTGAAATATTCGACTAACTGTTCCATTTTAGAATTCTGGGAATTACATTAGCAGACACGTATCTTCAGCCACACTTTTCAAAGTTAAAGGGGAGAAAATAATAGCTGGGTGTTAAATCTTGTTCATTACCCCTCGTAGCGGCTGTAAAATATATGCGTATTAGATTCTTCATGCTCTACTTAAAGCCAATTGAAGACATATAGAGAATACTTTTCAAAAGACATGTGGAGAATCTTAGAACAAAACAACTGGTTGGAGGAGGAATCACGGATGAAAATGCTCAGATCGCTTGCAAATAAATAAGAAAATTGACTTTACACACCGAGTTGAAGAGGCAAAACAAGGGCGAATTCTAACGAGGCAAATTAGCAACGGTGCTGCTTAGCAATAAAAATATTTGATTTTTGTTGTTATCTCTCGCTATTTACTTACTATCTCTCTCTCTCTCCGATTTCTTCTTTTGATTTAAATTTCTTCGTTTTACTTCATCTCCCTTTTCTATCACGTTTTTCGCTTTGTTTCTCTGTTTCTTTCTAACTCATCCCTTTTTTCTCTTTGTCTTTACATTGTATTTCTTTCTTTTGTTCTTCAAATCTTTTTTGTTTGTTTTCTCTCTTTTTCACTATTGTTTTTTTTTACGCTCTTTTTGTCTTTCTTTCATTTTTCTTTTAACTTTTTCTCTCCTTTGTTTTTTTTCTCTCTCTTTCTACCATCGTTTCTTTCTTTTCACTCAGTTTAACATATCTGTTTCTTTAATTCTTTTTCTATTCTCTCTCTCTCTCTTTCTCTTTCTTTTATTTGTTCCTCCTTCACTCTCTCATCCTCTCTCCCGTTGTTTTATTTTACTATTTCTCTTTCCTTTGTTTTTGTTACTTACACCATTTTTGTTTTTCTCAACTAACTTTTTCGTTTATTTCTATTCACGATCTTTTTCTCTTTCCTTTGTTTTCATTCACTCTGTCATTCCTTAATTCTTTTCATTTCTTTCATTCTGTTTTTTTTTTTTATAATTCTCATTGCCCTTTGATTACTTTTATTCTTTTCTCACTTTCATTCATTTTTCTTCTCTCTCAAATTTTCTTTATTCCTTTTATTTTCACTCTCTCATTCCATCTTTTCCTCTATCTCATTTGTTTTTCACTCTCTCCTTTTTATCTCTTTCTCCATTCAGTTTTTTGCACCCTCTGTCACTATTTGTTTTCTATATTCTATTTTCTGTCTTTTGTTATTTTTTTGTCTTTTTCTCACTTTTTCCTTCGTTTCTCCTCTCCCACACGTTCTATATTACTTCCTTTTTTCTTCCCCTAGAAGAATTTATCCCTCTCTTTATATTTATATCCTGTCTCTCTCACATATATTTTTCTATTTCTTCTGGTAAATGGCCCTGACTTTCTTGGAATTAACGTAATCTCGAACCAAGATTAAGATTTTTTTAAAATTATTACTGTTGACTTTTTTGTTTACTGTCTGTGTTCGACATTTGTTTTAGGAAGGCTTTTCTCTCTTTAATCACTGACTTGTTCGGTGACTCTCTGCTTGTCGCTTTGTCGGTCTCTTTCTCGGGTCAAATTTAGATTTGATTCAAGATCAGCTCCAGCTCTTGTTAAGACAATTTATATTACCAGAAGCAATTACTTTTCATACATATGTTCTCTCACTCAGCTCCCATTTTCTCCTTCTACTTTGTTTATTTTTCTTTCTCTCTTCTTTCTTTTTTTTTCTACAGACTGAAGTTGATCAGAGATCAACAATGCGTTCAGTTAAATCAATTAATATTTCGTTTGTTCTTTCTCACATACCTTTCTCTATCTATTTATATGTTCTTTCTCTTTGTGTTACCATTCTTTCTCCACCGCCCGTTCAAACAGCTTTCTTTCGACATTCCAGAATATTTCTTTTTTTCTCATTTTTTGTTTTTCAGAATCAATCTTTCTTTCTTTCTTTCTTTCTTTCTTTCTTTCTTTCTTTCTTTCTTTCTTTCCTTCCCTTCTTTCTTTCCTTCCCTTCTTTCTTTCCTTCCCTTCTTTCTTTCCTTCCCTTCTTTCTTTCCTTCCCTTCTTTCTTTCTTTCCTTCTTTCCTTCCCTTCTTTCTTTCTTTCTTTCTTTCTAATTTTGCCCACCCCGATTTTTTTTCTTTCTTTTTAGATTTCGGAATCATTTATTTTTTTTAAAGTTTTATTTCGGAAACTATTCTCTCTCTCTCTCTTCCTCTCTTTCTTTTCTTAAATTTGTACTCGACCTGTACTTTCTTTCTCAATATATTTGGGTAATGATCAATCCAGGTTTCTTAAACTCTAAATCGATTTATTTTAATATAATTTTTTTCATTCTCTTCTTGTATCTTGTGTAGAGTTTCTTTCTTTTTTTTCCTCTTCGGAAATCTCACGAGACGATGTGAAATCACGCAAAACTCCGACTCACGTTCACACTGAACCTTATTTGACCGAGTCGCACGAACAAGAGAGTAAATCAAATGGAGATTGCTACATAAACGGATTTTCTCTTGACGTGACTTTCGTAAAAAAGCATCCATTCTGTCCAAAATCTGATAAAATCCATTCGATTTCCATAAAATACAAAACTGTGTATATCTTGCCTTATTTATTTTATCGTATAGCTAACCTTTACAATTTCATAGACGATTCTTTAAAGTTTTGTTTTTCTTCCACAGTGCAGTTCCACTAAACAGTCTGTTTGTTATGACATTATAGAAAATGAAATAGGATGACAGAATTTGAACTCCAGCTGAGGTTGTTTACGTTGACATAAAATGAATACCATTTGGAAAAGTAAAAATCAACTTCCTTCTTGCATCATTAATATCTTGATAAAAATGTCCTATATTTGGCCTTTCACTATGGTTAACAAAGGTAAGATTTTGGAGAAACTACTCTCCTATATTTACTATAAAATGTGGTTGCATCTCCTGTAAACCTGTACAATTGTCAGCACAGCCTCCATCACTGGGATGTATGAGAAATATTTTTTTTTTTAGCGACTTCAAAGGTTAATTCGCATATACATATGAAAAGACACACACAAAAACATAAAATAAAAATATCATCAGTCTTTTCTCTCATGTATGTTCATCAATGTTCTTATGAATAGTCGTATGGATGGTCGGCCTTTTGAAGCGCCTGAGATCAATGAAGGCGTCTCCAAAAGCTTTCTCCTCGGCCCTATTCTCTTTCTGCTTTTTAACGATCAACCAAAGAACATATTCGCACGTGGTTGAGTAGTTAGCATGTTCGCTTTCCCATCATGAGACCTGGGTTCTAATCTCACCATGGTCGATTTGACAGGAAGTTAACTTCTTGATAGCATCAGCTTGGTGATTCATGCGTGGAGAATTTTTTGGAAAGTACCTGAAGTTGACCGAAGCCTTCTCATTGATATTGAGTAGAAAGAACGATGGGAGCCATTGATGTTTGTGTTAGGACGAAGTCACCAAGTGTTTGGGTGTACTGCCCTTGTTGACTCCCAGAAACTGTAACTAATATCCGCTCAGTCTAGTTAGATTATAAACCACAGGTGGTCTCTAAGTGGGTGTTCACAAATGTGCCTGAGGAGGCATCTACGAAAGGGATTGGCTAGTCACCCTAGAAGGCAGGCATGCTCGGATACGAGCGGCCAGGTGTTATGACTTTAGAATCATTAGGAAATACCATTGAATATGCACTTCCGAAAACCAAGTTGATCTTCGCTTTGACGGCGATACTCTGATCTAGTTCAAACAACTCAACGGGAGAATAACTCTATAAATAATCACTTTCAATACCGCAGAAACCAAGCTAGCATAATTTCGCCATTACCGTTTTGATTGTGCTTTTTTTTACCAGTCACAAATAATGGTTGCAATCTCAATGAGGGTTAATGTTTTTAACGTCTAGTGGTTCGTAAGTTCGTTATTTTTTGTTGCTTTCAATCTTGATTACTGATCTAAGGTGCCTACTTGGTGAATGAGATACTTGCGTTTTTCTCACCGGCGTCAATGGCTGCCTCTTGAAATTAAATTTACTCTTTACAATCTAAACTGATTCTCAAAATTTCTGGCCCTTCCGAGACGGTGTCAAATTTTTAGAAATCCGGTTAATATTAGTTAAGGTTTGCAGGAAAATATGAAGAGTGTTTTTCCAAATGCGGACTTGACTACCTTCAAGAGCAGTATTCGAGAATATTTGTCTTTAACTGAGTTCGAACTCTGATATTTAATCTTACTGTGCCTGCCCCCCCCCACCTCGGTTGTATTATGTATACTTTGGGAATTTCACGGATTCCATTTATTATGAAAATATCGACTTCAGCATTCTTTGTCTTTCAGTTTTCATATTGGTGACGCATTTTAGCGTCGAACTAGTGCAGCATGCGGAATAAGACTAACATTAGTTTTGCTAATTAAAACAATAGTAATTATAACAAAATACATAAACATGATGATAACAACAAAAAATTATTGGTAATAATTTGTAGTAGCGGTGGTGCGATGACAGTAAAATTAATAGCAGTGGATATAGTAATAACAGCAGCAGTAGTAGTAGTAGTAGTAGTAGTAGTAGGGATCATTTGGAAAGTTATTAACCAGGCTGAAATGTTCACTTTCTTTTCATCCTTAGATAATATAAGAATTCATCGTAAAATATTCCTTCTCAGTCAACTGTGACAGCTGTTATATAAGGTAACATCAACATTTCTGCTTTTTATTTATTGATCCAAAATGAAAAAAAGTAATATACTAGGCCTATACATTTTTTTTGTTACAAAACATAAAATTACTTTCAGATTATTAAGGTTTTGTGAATTATTAAAACTGTCAAAAGTGGTTTTCATTGAATTTTCGTACAGGAGATATACACATTGAATGACGTTACACGGTCGGGTTATGTTGATTACATTCAGATCAATGAATTACTTGAGACTACTCAACATTATACCACGCGGGAGATGTATCCAATGAAAGCGTTGAAAATTATTTGCATCAACTTTATTATTTTATTCACTTTGATGTGTAGCTTCCATATAAAGCGAGCAAACCTATTGGACGGTTTTTTATCCGCGTGAAGTCAGCAATTTAATAGCTATGAAAATATTCCGTTATGAAACATATTGTAATGGGCAATGCCAGGTTGATTATTTTGAATGCCAGAGACTTTGGGGCATTTGAATATGTATCAGATCTAATTGCAGAAAATGCCGGTTTTCACCCAAAAGAGGTTCTATTGTATATTTGGACGGATTGATAGGGATTTCACTTCAACAACTTCCTTATTGAAAAAAAAACCTAAAGTTTCGAAAAAGGAATGCTCCCAGTTAGATCAACTGAAGGCAGCGATCGACAAAAAGCATCCGAAACTTGTTAAAGAAAAATAGCTTGATATTCCATTGCGATAATGCTTATATATTTATTTATTTGTAGGCCATACAAACATTTTTGTAACTGGCGTTAGAATGTGTTTTTTTTTCTTATTTACCGCATTTACCAAATATTACAAAATCTTGGAATACCATTTATTGCGTTTCCTTACAGCTTTCGAGTTAAGAGAAAAAAATATTCGCTGAAAGACTGCAAATGTTAGCTTGAATATTCTACGTTTAGAAGTATAAAAATTCCGGAAGATCATTTAATCACCATAGAAAACGTTTTCGGCTTCTCGATGCAACCGTAAGTTCTATTCTAATAGTTACTTTTCTCACATTTCTCATCTATGGAACCCTTTTCCAGTTTCTTTGATTCCCTACTAACTACAATCTTCAAAAACTTTTAAATGCAACATCGATCGCCATCTTTTGTCTATGTGTCCTGCTCTTTTATTGTTCTTTCTCCCCACTAAAGTGTTCTCATTCTCTTTCACTCCCAGTAACTCCTTGCGTCTTAGTGGCATTATCGCCTTGCTTGGAGGGAAGTAATTAGAACAATATATAATCATAAACTTGCCTGAAAGATGGTTGTACATAAGAGAAGAAAACAGTTAGAATGTTAATCAATAAATAAATAAATAAATAAATAAATAAAAACAACTTTTATTTTTACTTAATAAACAGAGCGCATAATTTTGACTACCCATGCGGTTGCTGTAGTAGTAGTAGTAGTTGTTGTAATAATAATACTCATCATTATGTTTTAATTGGTAGTAGTGGTAGGTGTTGTAGTAGTAATTGTGCTCCGTAATATATTGAATCGATGAGTGAGGGGATGATCATAATTCTCTTTGCCGCTAATGGCCGGCCATCATGGTCAATTCTAATGGCCGCTTCTTTTTCTTCATATTTTATTGATTACATTGAGTCATTTTTTATTTATTTCCACTGCCTTTTGCCTAATGTGGCTTTATTAAATCTATACATATTCATCCTCTGTTTGCCTACACTTGTGGCCGGTCGGCGCACACCTCGCTGTTTCCTACCCGCGGGGGAACTTCGAAGACTTCGTCTGCTACGGTCCAAAGATTCATGAATAACGCATGAGGCCGGGTCTATTTTATTTATGATATTTTGTTTTGTTCTGATTTGCGACTGGTTCGCTTTTATTTTCTGTTTTGTGTGTGATGCTTTCGAGAAACTTTTCTGTTGAAAGCTGACCTACTTAGTTAAAACAGTAGTAGTAGTATCAATGAAACTCTCGGGACCACGTCATCTATTCTGCCATTACTTAATTACTTTCATTTAGTCAGGTGTTTGGTAGCTAGGTGGTCAGTTGTGGATTGGGCTTTATAAATACACTCGGTTCAATTCACTCCAAAGATTTTTTCCTAATAAAATATCGGTGAGAGCAAATCGACTTGTTATAATGGTTAGCAAGTTTGTCTCGCTAGATCAATTACGACTGAATATTGACTTCGATTACCACTGGGTGCCTCATATATTTGGCCTTGTGCCACATTTATGCTACACTTAGAAAATAATTTTGGGTACCTCGGTGCGGTGTAATGTTTAGCAAGCTTTTCTTGCTAGATCAATTACGACTTAGTAGTGAGTTCGATCCTCACTGGGTGCCACTATTTTGGATTTGTGCCACATCTAAGCTACGCTTAGAGAATTACCATAAAATAAAGGAATTATTTTGCTTTGGAGGAAGAAATTGTAATTAACATGGAATGCCTAGTGGTTTAAATAATTCCGTATTTCTCTCTGATGTCAGAGGGTGGTGTTTAAGCCATGATTTCAAATGCTGATTTTCTCAGCGGGTAGAAATTACCGACTTGGGAGAAGGGCATAATACACTGTTTTCATTTTACTCCCAATATTTGGGCTTGTGATTAATTGATTTGTTTTCTACTGTTTATCAACCCATTACAGGTTATTTAAAGCCAGAACATATTTCTAGAGTGTAAGAATTTTTTTTGAGATAATAATGTTTTAGTAATACAAATATTACTAATTAAACGGAATTGGAACTGGGATCTTTTCAATTTTGGCGCAGATTTGTTAGCTGCGTTGCCTACCTTTGTTTTGTGCATTCATCTAGTTCCTTGATTGCGTAATTGAGACGTTCTTCGAGGTTAAGTAGTTCTATTCATCTTTCTTCTCTTTTGACCTGTCTACGCCATCTCTCAAGAGCTTTACACATTGTAATCAGTTTGCTCGCTTTGTGTTTCTATGTTCTTTACTCATCATCAATATCCAACCTCTTGTGTATTAACTACAAGCGCCAGTATCATTAAACAATTTACTTCAATAAAGAATGCTGAATAATCTACTCAAAGATGAAGAGGTGACTTGAAACAACAGAAATATGTTCCACAGCAGAAGGATGCTGACGATACCATGGAGGGAACGTGTGAGCAAAGACGTGATTTTAGTCAAAATGAAGACAAAAAAAGGAAACTTAGACGTAACATCAGGATGAGGACAATGGAACTTTCTGGACAACGTAATGGAGGGCTTGGAAAATCAGGACTAGAGGAAAACAGCGCATAACGAACTTGACGAGCATAAGTAAATCGTTGGCGGAACAGGGTTTAGGAGAAATACCGAAAAGTCAAAATTTATTAAAAGCTACTAAGGACAAGAAATTGTGGAGAGCCTGAGGGGACACGGCATATAGAGAAGAAGAAGAAAAGCTACTTTGTATTATTATTATTATTATTATTACAACAACAAACAAACAACTGTGAGTCTAATCTTCTCAACAACACACAAATATTTATTTATAGGCTTCAGTAATAGAAATAACAATGGTACTTCTGATGATAAAACATAAGACTAACATTTACATTTCTTTGCTAACATTTCTTAAAATCTGTCGATCTGGTATCGTCATCGGTTCTTTGTATCTTTTCATCAAATAGTTTTCATAATGCCATCTTTTCACAACTAAAGTACAACCAGAGTTTTTTTCCGCCGTCAATTAATAAAAATAATAAGCGTAGACAAAGGGGAGAGCAAAAGAGAAGTTAGAATATGTCTAAAGAAAAGAAACCTTAAAATAGAAACAAAATGCATGAGAATAAGGCGAATTTAGTGTTAAATTGATTAAGGTTATGTGTGTGTGTGTGTGTGTGTGTGTGTGTGTGTGTGTGTGAGAGAGAGAGAGAGAGAGAGAGAGAGAGAGAAAGAAAGAAACTTTATATCGTAAAATATTCCGGGTTACTCACACAAATAAGTCCAGGAAAAAGAGCTTTAGAAGTTTGAAAGTTTTGCAAATTATTCGATATTAATCAAACTAAATAAAAACGATGGAAACATTGTCGGAAGGCCTAAAAGTCGCGGTGATCATATCCTCCATTTGAGAAAAGCGGATGTGGTTACAACAGACTAGTTAAAGTTCCCGGAAGGATCGTACATTGGGATAACATATATTGGGAGAAAATACCAGAATTTCGGTTTAGAGATAAAAAAATAAAAAAAATAAATCAAAACTCATAAATGAATTTTGGTTGTATTAATCACAGTAACACGGGAAATCGTCTAGAATACCCTTTTTGAAATACTGGACCGATTAAAAACTGAAACAAAAAGTATTGATCCATAGATACAGTTTTTGAAATTAACAGCATACACTGGAAAAGGTGCAACATCTCTGTGATTAAATAGAATTAACTCATCGTGAGCAGAACTGTCATGATGGATATATCGGGCCTCATATATGTGCATCCTAACGTCTCCTCGCTGGTGTTTATTATTATTATTATTAAAATAATAATAATTATTATTATTATAATATTAATAATAATTTAAAATTGAGCACTCTTGTCAATCGACATCATATGTCTTCTGGATTTCTGTTCTTTATATTATCCTTTCTCCTCAGCAACGTTTTCTCAGTTTTATTCAGCCCCAGTAACACCTTGGGTCTCAGTGTCTTTATCGACAAGCTTCTAACAGTTAAGAAAAGAATATATATATATATATATATATATATATATATATATATATATATATATATATATATATATATATATCTATATATATATATATATGAAGAAATATAGTCTTAAAGTGTGCTATATTTATGGGATAAAGTGCTCAATATCAGAGATAGAGCGTGTGTAAATATAAAAGTGAACATAGAAGTCAGCACTTAGAGACGACAGTCTGTTTCATGCTAGTGCAATCGTCAGGCATACAAAGAATAGATGAGTACTAGTAATAATAACAATTAGTATGAGATACAGCAGAGTCATTACTATGATTATTACAAATTCTGTTTGAGAATTTATTTACATAATTGTTGCTATTATCACAACGTTGAGGTCGATGAATTCTCCGGCCTTCACCAAGTGCTTGTCGATTGGAGTAACTGTCAGGGATTTTCCAACTGAACCCTTTATTCAATCAACGGGGGCAGATTGTTCTCGTTCTTCTGACAATGTCTAGTTATTATTTAGTTCTTATTTGGTACTACTCAGTGGTTGGTCGCCACTAAGTCCAAGTACACATTGCCCAGCCCAAGGATTGAACTCACAATTACTGTATCACCAAACTCACAAACCAATACTTTAATGAACTAGCTGATTGTTCCGTGGTCAATAGAACAACAAAAATAGGGGTGTTTTTTCGCATGTAAATAATGATAAGTCCTCGTCATAAAAATTCCGACAGAAAATAACAAAATTTCTTGGTCACATCCCAAAATCTAACCAAATTATTTTTAAAAAATTTATCGTTTGGAACAGCTTCTTCAGATAATTTTCAGCAATTTAGAACCAATGCTCAGAGAATAAGAAACGATGAAAAAATGGCGAACGTAACAAAGAAGAAAAATGGGAAAATAAACTCAACTAGAAGAATTAGTAGCCAGATAAAAAGATTCTGGACGAACGTCCCTGGACAGAGTAAGACAGAGAACATATGAAAAGAAAAACGAACGGTTTTTTTATCATTACAACCTAAAACGAATGCATAAGGACCAATTAACTAAACATAGTAACACAAAATGTAGAAAAACAGCAAATGTCGCCTTCTTAGAGAAAGAAGTGAAATTTTAAACCACATCAAATGTGGCTCTAGCAAGATCAGTAAAGAGGAACATAAAAACAGACTCAAAAGAGTAAAGACAGGAATGGAATTTTGCAGTTGACGTGTGCTCGACTAGGTAAACAAATGATTGCAGCTCTTTCCAAGAAAAAAAATGGGACTTTGACTGCCAAGCCGATCACCTCATCCAAACTCAAAGATCAGCTACTGTTATTATGAACAAACATAAGAAATTCTCTTAAAAGGTAAGTAGCGCCGGTGAGGCACAGCATTGCTGTGTTCTATATGCATACTGAGAAAGGTACTGTTTTTAGGGAGATTTACAGATGCAATAAATAAAATAAACTGAAAAGGTTCGGTTTGAATCAGGTAAACAAATGAAGTGAAGTGATATCAGAAACTGATTTGGAAAAATACACTACACTTTTGAACTTTGAAGTGCAGATAGAACATCCAATCTAAGCATAAAAATGCCCTGTCGTCTGAACGTAGAATACGCCAGCTGCATCCCCTGGATAGAAGTAAGACACAAGAAAAAAGGGGCCATTTATCAGGTGGATATTTGTTTGCGTAAAAAGCGACTATTATTCACACAGTCTCAGGGGTAAACGTCAGATATTTACCTATAGACTCAAGAATAAAAATGGCTAATAAACACGAGTAATTGCTATCAGACTGCAGCTTTTTCCAAAAAAAAATTTTTTTTTAAATATTGAGGAGGCTCGGATTGGGAAATCGGAGAGCCGAGTTCGAATTCCTGTCGAATCCATTATATTCATGTACGTGCTACTACCCTTGGGAAAGATGTGAATCCTCCTCTTCTTCTCCCCCCAACTATGGGTAAATAGCAGGACAGACTGGGTTCTATAGCCTTGGATGGAAACTAGTCTACCGCAGAAAGAAATGGCAAACTACTGCGGGGAAAAACTTGCCTCGTCAGTCATGTATCGAAAGATACATGATCGCCTAAGCGTGTATCACGCATCGCACATAACTGACTGGCTGAATTGTTGTCTATAGACTCAGATATAAACAGAAAAAATCTATATACAAGATTCAGATATAAACAGGAATAATGTTCATAGACACAAACCTATAGACTCAGATATAGGTTTATCTATTGACTTAAGAATAAACACGACTAATGTTTACTCATAGGATCGGTTATATATACAACAAATATTTATCTTTAGTCTCAGGTATAAATACGTTAAATGTTCACCTATAGACTTTAGTATTGACAAAGTTGTTATATCGTCAGATCCATCAGTCTAATCAAACCCAAGAAAGAAAACCATTTGTCAAGGAAAAATATAATCTCTCAGATCATGAGCGTGGCTGATCCGGCAGACCATAATGAAGAGAAAAGTTGAAAAAATCGAATGAAAAGTAAAAAGTAAAAATTCTTTGGCGAACTAGAAAAATGAGAAATATGAGAGTTAGTATCGTGACTAAATAATTGATAACCTAGGAAATGTCTCAAAACCGTACAGGCGAAATTGGAAATCCGAGGAAGATCCAAGGAAGGACAGAAACTATTTAGCTCAAAGCAGCGTTGATATCGACAATACTAGTACGAATACTGAAATGACATTAAGTAGTCACAGCTATCTACCACTTTTCTCAGCACTTTCCTCGGTGGCCGCACGGGAAGGGGTTTCAAAATTACAACCCGTGGGCAACATATCAAATATACAATAGTGTCATTGAATGGAAGAATTTGGAGACACTCATCTTTTCCTCAAGCGAAAGTTTTGCGTGAGGTGATGGTTTAAAGACAAACCAAGTAACTGAATGAACATCGAATATCCGATCATAAAGTTCCAATGTTGTTTCGTGAAGTCAACGTTTTAATAAAACATGTTTTATAGCCAAAAAGCCTTGTAGTCACATCTGGAAGCCAACAAAGAAATCTATTCTTTGGCCTACAGTCCGCTTCTAATCCATTCTATTACAAGTGAGATATAATGGCCGTGTATTCACTCAAAATAAATAAAATACCAATTTGTCATTCAATAATTCACTATCACCAAATTGTTCAGGCTCGGCACATTTTATCCAACAAAACCGAAATTAAGTAATGCGAGTCTTCTAAAAATGACAGTCATTAATAAAATAAGACTTGGTTATGTGCCAACGAGATGACAGTTATTAGGTTACAGCTTGGACTCTCTCATCAAAAGAATCATTAAAGTTAATATTGCTTACCAGAAAAAAAAACACTCACCAAGTCAGCACAATGGTTAGCGTGTTGGATCAGACAGTGTTTGATCAGATGATTTAATAGAATTAAAATAAAGGGAAAAAATAATTTCAGCAGGGAAAAAATAATTTAATTCAACGGCTGAAGAATAACCAAAAGAAAATGTAAAAAGAAAAAAAAATGATAGAAAATAAATTCAGAAAACTAGTAAAATTTGTGATATTTGATCTTAGAAATGTAAACGTGATGTAAATGTTTTCATTTTTGTTTCTGGGTAGTGTGTCCTTGAAGATAAAAGAATCCAGTGGATAAAAGCGTTGGTTGAATCCAGTAACTTGACAAACAAACAGTTGTGAATCCAATATGAAAAAATGTTTATTTAATAATTTCACCCCAAGCAAGGCTATAAAGCCACTAGGGTACAAGGTGTTACTGTGAAAGAGAATAAGAAAACTTTAATGAGGAGAATAGACAATAAAAGAACAGGTTTCTGGAAGACAGAAAATGGCTATTGGCGTTGCATTTACATTTTTGAAGATTGCAGGTGGCAGGAAAGCAAGAAATCGGAAGGGATTTCCACAGGCGAAAATTGCAAGAATAGAACTTACGGTTTGATTGTGGTATTTACAGATATTTCTTATTTCGACTCATGATTTTTGCAAAGGCATAACACACAAAGATCTGGAAAAATAACTACAAGCAATTAAATACATTTTTCTTTCTACCTTAATGACCTTAATGACCTCGTGTCGTATTTTGTATCACTGATTAGGCAAATAAACATTCCGGTATCTACATGGGCACTTCGACATGGTGTAATTGGTTAGCAAGCTTATCTTGCAAGATCAAATACAAAAAAGAAAGATTTAAGGCACTATTTTTAACACTGCCGTGACCTTTAAATCGAAATTCATATGAACTGTGTAAGCCGCAACTGCCAGTTCCCATGACTTAGACAACAAATCAGGGTTCCAGCTAACAAGAAGGAAAATGATTTAAAATCAAACACTGTCCTGTAGAAAGTAAAATTATACCAATATAAACAAAAGGTGAAGCAATAAAAAAATAAAATAAAATTATATTTATAATCTGCCGATTTGCATGAAGTTTTGGTTATAGTGAAAATTTTTATGATAATTTTTACGCAAAAAATAGAAGGTCGCACTATATACAAGTAATCTTTTTGAAGAGGTTAAAAATCATGCATTTTTTGTGACCGTGTTGCACTATACTCAAATGTGAGGGTAGCATTGGGTAACAAATACTATCATGATGAAATAAGCTTGAATGCTGACCTCTAAAACAGTGGAAAATCTGAAATGACTTAAGCGTTAGGTAACTGCAAAATATCGCTTTACATTGCTTTAGCCCTCACCATTACCAAATATACAGTTTTTAAATTCGGGTGTAAAAAATGTCTAAGTATTTTTCACCTATCAGGAACTAATATGGACTTAGCCTTGGTTCAGAAAGGTATACAGAATAAATAAAAATTTGATAAAGACCAACGAAAACGATGAACTTGTTTGTAACTAGATTATGGAAGGTGAATGTAATCATATATTGGACAATTTACAGGTATATTTCGAAAATCTGGAAAATGGTCCAAAGCATAGATTGACTAAAAGAAATTCTTGAAAAACTTTTGATCTTTAACCAAATTTGTATCAATAAAAAACTGCTACCCAAATACACCCAAAATTTAATAAAATAGATTTTTGTTTAAATTCTGAAGTTAAAATATGGTTTCCTCATATATGAAAAAAAATCTAGAAAGAAAAATTTAAAGAAAATTAGGTTATCTCGCTCTCATATGGTATAGGACATTAGTTCTGATCGTAAAAAGCGTGAAAAAATTTACGGCGATGTTTCGTTGAACGCATTGATTTTCTTTATATCTCGGAGTTAATCCGTATCGAAAACGACCAATACTTAAATATTTGCTTTCATTAACATCAAATACTCTAAGCGATTAGTAGTCTTGTGTCATTCTAAACAAAGGGATCCAAATCTTATATAGTATTCCCTATACTAAACCATAACTCAGACAAAACTAAATAATTATTTTCAAATAGAGATATGCTTTTCATTTGATGAACAAGTTTCGATGTTTTTCTAGGTTTTATATGACTTTTCTAGTTCGAATTAAAAATCAGTTTTGTAGTTTCGAAACGGGGCTTATCCCAAAATTATTAAAAAATCATTTTTCATCTGGTGCTTCAAAAATTACAAAAAGTCTGGAATGAACCGTAGAAAAAGAAAATTAGAAAGAAAACCGAGTCTGTACTATTATCTTATCAGGATATGCGAGAAGATTTTATGAAAGCCACTTTGATTAATGACCTTCATGCACTGACTTAACTCCTACAAATGCCGTCAGAAATGATAGCATCCGATTTAAAACACCAGAAACCCACACATAAAAAAGTAAGCATAACTTGCTCCTTCCCCAACTCTAACTTTGTAAACAGCACTAAATGCCTTTTCCCTTTTTATGACGATTTCGTTTCATGTTGTATGCATAAGACAGATTTAAAAAAAAAATAATCCAACATACTATTAACACGCGTTAGGTCAGAGGAGTGCTAATGAAGTCTTGATGGGTAAGTTTTATCAAGTCGCATTATCAAAGATTTTACAAGCACAGCGTCAGAAAGAGAGAGAGAGAGAGGATTTAAACTGATGTTTATTAGAATTTTCCGATCTCATTACTCTCCGTTTTGAAGTGTCTTTTAATCGATTCTTTGTGGAAAAGCTTAATCTGACATAAGGGCGCATATGTGGCACACCCAGTGAGGATTAAACTCACTACAATAGTAATGGTTTATTCGACGAAAGTGTTAATCATTTACTAACTTCTTTCAACATAAAGAGACAAATGATGGGCGCTTAATGAGGATCGAACTCGGTATATTGGTAATGGGGTCTGGGAGACTCACTCCACGGTGAGATTTCTCATTAAACTAAGCTTAGCATAAGCCATAGTTAAATGTCTAGCTAGTGTGAATTGAACCCACTACACCTTAATAATGGTCTCAGAAGCTAGATAGCTACACACTGCTGCAAGCCGAGCTTTCTCATTATTACGCTTAACTTAGCGCCAAATTGACAAGTGGATAGCACATTTGAAGATAGAATTCATTACACTGTATTAGTAATGGTCCATGAGAGTAGGTTTCTAACCGGTGTTTTCCAGCGAGACAAAAGTCTCTTTCTCTATGGACGTAAGAGTGTTTGTGTGTGTATGTAGGGTGAGTTAAATGTAACGCCTGATTTTTTATGCAATCATCTAAGATACCAGCATGAAGTTTCGTTGTCATCGTAAAGAAGAAAAAGAATTAAGAAAGAAAATTAATAATCTAAAAGATGAATAAGAATATGACATCGCGGTTTGATTATTTTTCTTTTTATGGTTTATCAACTCTTTGTATGTTATTTAACGCCGAAACATTTTGGGATTTTAAGAATAATTGTTTCTCTCCGAGTGAATTAATATTTACTTTTAGAATAACCATTATTTTTATAGATACAAGTCATACTATTTATCTCAGAGCTGTGGGAGGAGATGATTGATACATTTCCTAAGTGAATGTAACAGCGAAACAAGTCTCTCTATCAAAGTAAGAGTGTCTGTGTGCGTATGAAGGGTGAGTCAAAAGCAACGCCCGATTTCTGTTCTTATGACTATTAGTTAATTTTGTATTATAGGGTAAACGAAGATCTTGATCTAACAATTTATTTTTTGGGAGATGGGGGAAACCTTAAGGAACTACACACAGCTGTTTTACTTACAATGTTCAAACTGTTATCACTAGTGATCAATGCCCAAATGCAGCCGAGCAGGTGCAGAGTGCTATCAATTTCATTAAATTTTGAAGTGATTTGAGCCTTCAATTTCTGAATGGTACGAAGCTTCTCCCGATAAGCAAGATGTTTCGTGAGTCACTCCATCCTCCCAAAAAGTGAAATCTAGCTGAGGTCTGGTGAGCGTTGCTGCCACTCAATTTGAACCGTTGCATCCAATTCACTTTTTGAGTAAATTTTCATTAAGCAGCTGATGAAACAATACAAAAAAAAATCGACTTAGAAAATTAATAAACCGCAAGTCAAATATTAACAACATGAATTCCCAGACTCTGGGTGCTACTTTGAACTCATTCTATATTGCCTGTTAATGAAAATGATTAGCTGAATTCATCATTGTGTTAGAGAATAGATCGAACGTCAAAAATAACTTTCAGTAGAAAAAGTGAGTGACAAAAGCGACATAACTCATTGTACGAAATAAAGTGTTCGTACAAATTTCCGTTTTACATCGGTAGAACATAGGAGAATATACCGGTCGAAACGTTGTAATAAAAACTTAATAAATTCTACCCAATATCTGAATAGACACGATTGAAACATGCATTGTTTCGTTTTTTATAGTTTTTCAACCTTTAGCAGGTTATTTAAAACCAGAAAATATTTCCAGATTCCAAGAACATTTTGGAGATAACAATGATTTTTTTTACTGATAGAAGTTCTATTAATTAACCAAATGTCTAAGGGGGTGTATTCATGGCTTTCCCAAAAATATTCGCGCTTAAGTGAATATAACAAACCTGACTGGAAGTGGAACTCTGCTACGCGATTTCCAATTCCGAGACGTTAACCATTACGTCCAAGATTACATCACCTCTTTATTCCCAAGCGGTCACCCATGTAGGTACTCACCAGGCCCGACGTTGCTTAATTCCAGTGATTTTATGTGTAAGTGAATATAACGAACCCGACTGGAATTGGAACTCTACTCACCGACTTTCAATTCTGAGCCGTTATCCATAAAGCATTTCCAAAGTAAGCTAAGATACGGTGACAGGTATTATTAAGTTAGCAAAGCACAAAGCAACAAGTTTGACACGCCAATGATTGAATTAATTAGTACTGTCTATTGTTAAATTAGCTTGATAACCATAGTGATGTATCCGAAGTTCGTTATTTTACTATTTGGCTAGTAAACATTGCATCAATACGTCATTATACGAATAAATAGATAATAAACAATAATTTATCTAGATTTACCTAGTTTACAAGATTCCCTCAATGGGGTGTATTAATAAATAACACATATACACTGGGCTTAATTTGACACTTCCGTTTTGTAACTTGGCGATGTTCAATGCGAATTATATAATGATACCCTACCCGCCCAAACGTAAAGACATGTAAGATTCGACGGTGCCGATTCGGGACAATTATGAGGTGAATGTATAGCCTAATCACCACCACCACAACCTGGTCAGTTTTCGATTATTCATGCATGTCTTTTAAGCCATTTCTGTCACTGAAGCATATCAAATTGAAGAAACTATATTATTAAAACTGCCAACATTATCCTCCATTTTGTTTAACTTTTATTACTACTTAATAAAAGGGATTAATATTGTTACAACGAGATATGTCACATCCTTTCAGATGAGTAAAAGAGAATTGAAAAAATATATATATAATATATATATATATACTTTA
>OZ038487.1:82718490-82793490 GCA_964036315.1 Acanthosepion esculentum
TTTAATGCTGAAATCTAAATATTTTGAACAATTTTATGGCTTCAAGTAAATATATTTTGAACCTAACTGTGTGCACTCAAATACAGATAAAATGTATTATTGGTATTTTTTATATGTATTGCTGGTCTTTTTACTACCAAAATATTTTTATACTTTCATATAGTTCAGTTTTTGTTTGGGTGTTCACTATTTGCCCATAGCTGGAACCCTAACAGGTGCTACCACTCCGGGTCAGTGCAGATCCGGGAACAACAGTAATTAAGAGATTATATAAGTAGGCATTCACCATGGTTTGTTTTTGCCTGGAGGTTTGCTATTTGCCCATAGCTGGGTTACTAATAGGTGCTACCACTCCGAATCAGGGTGGATCTGGGAACAACAGCAATTAAGAGGTGGTTCCACGCTCCTCAAAATCTCCAATATCCCGATCAGAGGCCTTTCTACCGGATGTTTCACTAGAATGCCTTACATGACAGCTTTGTAGACATTTATTTTTTGTCTTTAGGTGGCCTATCCAGTTTGTCACAGGTTTTACTAAAGATGTACACGTCGTGTAATTTATATTAGCCCGGAAAAAAATCCCGGAGAAACTAGTTCAAATTCTGTGCTAGTCTACTGAGCATCTTTACATAGATACAATTAGGAATGGTATGAATCTGTCTCTTATCCTCCCAGCTATATGTTAAATAGCATGCTAGACTGGGTTGGAGCCAGTATAAAGGGAAGAAAATTTGAATTTAAAACCGTGGATAAAACATGTCCTGAATGTAAATGGCGTTAAAAATGTATGTTAGTAATAAAACCGTATCCTATAAATAGAAGTAACAATGATGAGATGGCTTGCAAAAACCCACAGTCTCCAAGGTTCGGTAACACGTAGAAGAATGTTCAGCATAACAGCTTCGTAGACGTTTACTCATTTGACGTTTGTTTGACTTTTAAGTAGGTACCTTTACAAAATCGCTAAAAATCAGCATACCGTGATGAAAACATGCTCCAAACATAATGAAAACAGTTTTATCGCCAAAATCGTGGTTATTATTAAGAGGAAGCATCAAAGTATTTTTTAATTATTTAATTAAAATTTCTACTACTTTTTAGAAAATTTGGAATTTTAATTTAAAAACTTCTTTCTTCTGTCAGCAATTGTACTAACTTTTAGCAAAGCAAATTTTCGCTTCTTTTTTATGGTGCTGTCACCTCAAAAAAAGAGGTGAAATTTTGGAAATTCCTTACATTCATAAATTAATTTGGAAATTCTTGCAAAAATCAAATAGTTGTCGGATTTTAATGAAATTTTCAGGACTTATTCACAAACGGATGACATTATTTTGATTTTTTTATTAGAAAATCTTGGTAAAAATAGTTTTAATTTACATGTGTTTCTCGTCGTTATTTAATTTTACGAAAGCTTGAGAAATTCATCGAGATAATTTTTAATGACTATATTAGTTAAAAGCAGAATTTTTTGAAGAATTTAAATCATCGATGGTTTTGCAAAATCGGACCCGATCTTACCGAAAATCTGTTCTGAAAAGGAAACTAAAAAACACAATAAAATTATTTAATTATAGAAGCTTTTAATTGCTTTTATGAATAATATATATTAAAGAAAATATTGTCTGAAGAAAAAAATTCGATGAAAAATTAATTTTCATGTGATTTGTCTTCATTTTTTACAATTTAAAATTAAATAATTTATAAAGTTTTTGAATCTTTTAAAGTTCAATTTCGATGAGATAATTCTTAGCGAATATTATTAGTAAGTAAAACTATATTTACTAATCATATATTTTTAAGCTTACGAGGGGAAAAACCCTAATGAAAATTATCTTCTGCTACACCATAGTTAACTATGAACACGTTCGGCGGTCAATCCGTCAATAAATCAATTAACATGTCAGAAAAACAAAACCCCGTGGTTAGGAAATGCTTGTAAACAATATTTTATGCTATAAGTAAGTAATATTTATTTCAAATCAGATTAACTTAACTGTAAATTTGCTAATTTTCCTCAAATAGCGTTTCAGAAATATAAATTTTATTTTTTCAAGATTTTTAAAACGGAAAATAAAGTTTTGTTTAAAAATGTCTAAAAAAATGGCTGACGTTATCGATTTTACTGAAAAAATCTAAGTCTATTCCAATCAATATAACTTCTGTTTCAAATTTACTATACCCGGTAAGCAAAACACCAAAGTGTTTTGCTTACCGGGTATAGTAAATTTAATCCTTTAGTTTTCATTTGGAGCTAAATTGAAAGCCTCAGGAAAGCGTTTTCACTTTTACAAATTCATTATAAACCTTACGTATACACAATTTATGGAGGTACCTACTTTTAATCTCCACAGTTTTCTAAAGATTTTATTTAATTCTGGTATCTATTCTGGTGTTTATCCTTTTGTTAATTTTGATCTTAAAAAAACCTATGATGTCTATATGCCTGTATATGTATGTTCTGTTATTATGTTCACAGGTATGTATCGATAGGCATGTATATGTATCATATACATAAAAAATAAAAATGGGCCCCAACACATATGTATACCTGGGTTGATGTATATGAAAGGATGTATATATGTATGAGCATACTGTGTGCATGTATGTATATATGTGTGTGCGTGCGTGTTTGTGTGTGGTTGTGTGTAAAGAAACAGATATAGATAAAACAAACAAGTACAGAGACATATAGACTCTCTTCAATTGTCAAATCAGAACATCCACATAATAATCCAGAGTGATTAATATGATTTACGACAAACAACTTATCCTCAGTGATCTCAAAATACCACTACTAACACATTGCTTGGCCTTTCTACTTTTAGCTGAATTGATGACGCCAATGAGAACGTTAGCTAAGCTTTTCTCCTGCGAAACGCGTCTTTGATGAAAAACGTTTTGTTTTGTTTCACTATCTTCACATAGAACTTACACCATGCCCTAGTTAAGTAGACATTGTACACTAAAATTATTCTCTAAATTTAATTCCGACTGGTACAAGGAGATATAGAAATGTAGGTGGGGTGAGTAGGAAGGTTGTATTCAATTTTTCTTATTAGGAGGTATAATATGCATACCTTAAAATTTTCGGATTTTCCAGAAATTAAAAAAAGAAAAGGTATTTGAAATATTTTCCCCCATAAACTTATTTTTTTGTCAAAAGACACGGCGCGTGCAATTTGAATGATTAACTACTTTCGATACGCACCAAGCTGAAGGCTTTGCGGCACAAGAAATGAATGTAGGGAGATTGTATAGCGCCAATCTTCTATGTCAGAATGGTTTAAATAATTTGAAAAAATCAGGATTTAAAATTCTGATTTTTCATGATATTCAAACCATGACTTTCGTAACTGATGAGAAATATGAAAAATAATCCAGTCTCATTTCTTCCTTTCGACTTATTATTTGCCGGTTTGCTGCATATTCTATTTTTTAAAGGAAGTTTTTTTTTAGCCAGAAGAGCGTCCACTGGTTGATACATGAAACACTAAGTTACATACAGGGTGCGATGGATAAACTGTCGTCGAAAAAACCGAAAAAAAGAAAATAATAATGACATCTTATTTTAACAGATACATTTACCAAAATTACACAAAAATATCTTGAAATACTAAATAGTAAATTTATTTAATAAAATTGCCATTGGATTCAACCACAGACTGAAGAGGACTTCGGAATCTCCTGCAACTCGTCTGGACGGTCTCCTTGTTTAAGTTGGGGAATGCAGCCATAATCCTTGTTTTCAGTTCATCATTGATGTTACAAGGAGTTTTCCTGGTTTCTCGCTCAGCTTCGCCCCACACATAATAATCAAGCGGGTTGTAGTCTCGGGAGTTAGGTGGCCAGATGTAAGTGGTCGCAGAAATTGTCTGGCAGCAATGACTGGGTCCTCCAGCTTATGTGGCATGGTGCAGAGTCCTGTTGCCAGACATAGAGTCTTCCAGCAGCCACACTCTTGACCCAAGGCAGAACTACCTGCTCAAGGCACTTGATGTAGGCCTCCCTATTGAGTCTAAGACCCTCAACAACAAATTCGTAAGTTTTTTTTTATCAGAACGATCAAAGTGAGCTACTGTACCTTTGTAATCACCATTAGACTCATCCAACTCTTTCCGAATCCTCTGCACTGTCCTCAGATTGACACCCAAACACGCTGAAATGTTCGTATTGGAGCTTCCGATGCGAATAGCAAGCAGTACAGTACACGGTTTCCAAATTTCTCGTGGAGTGATTTGCGTCATGGTGCTCATTTCCTGACAGACGATGCCCAACTGAACCTACTTTACTGTGTAGTCGACAAAATCTAAAAAAAAAAAAAAAAAGCGAAATTAAAAATATAAAATGGCAACAATTTACCCATCGCAACATGTAGATATTATTTTTCCACATAACTCGATCGAGAAAACATGACATGTTAGAAGTTGTGGCAAATCGATGATATATAAGTAAATAAATTAAAAGACAGTAAATTGTATAGTGACACCTTTTGTTTAGAATGGAATTCGGTCAAATAAAGGTTTTGTTGATGGAATGAAATTGCTTAAATAAAGAAAAATATACTAAAAGGGAGGCCCATTTTCTTCAGGAGACTAGATCTCTGGGTCGTTTTCTTAGCTGTTTAAAAACACATGGATTATGGCAATTGATCTGACGAATTTTCCTCTTTGGTATCTCGATTTCATGGATTTAAGCGTAGTATTAGGTTGACAGCAACGCCTCATAACTTTACTGTTGAAATTGCTAAATGTAACCGTAAGTCCTATTATAATAGTTTATTTCTCTTACACTTCTCGAATGTAGAACTCTTTTTCGGATTCTTTCTTTCCTGCCAACTACGATCTTATTGCATCATCAAAAATGATGATGCAATATCAGTTGTTAGCTTTTGTCTCATTGAATACTATTTTGTTTTTTAAATATCTGTCAACTCAGTAAAGTTTTCTCAATTTCTTTCACTTTCAGTAACACCTTGTGCCTTAATAGCTTTATCATCTTACTTCGGGTGAACTAATAAATAAAAAAAAAACAGAAAAATAACTAAAACAACACATGTACTCACAAAACATATAGTTCATAGCCACATGTATATATATATATATATATATATATATATATATATATATATATGTATATATATATATATATATATATATATATATATATATATATATATATATATATATATTTAAAGACATTTATATTATGTTTAACGTTCTTTTTATAGATACAAGTATTTAAGCAAATGCTCTGTTTTATAATAAACAGTATTAAATAACATTTACCGGCCTGAATGTCCGAGAATAAATAAATTTGCTTAAATACTTGTATCTATAAAAAGAACGTTAAACATAATATAAATGTCTTTAAATAAATTGTCGGACAATGTCCAATTCTAAAATATATATATATATATATATATATATATATATATATATATATACAAATTTAAGACTACTTGTAATTTTTTTTTTAAAAAGACTGTTTTTCATGGCAAAACTTTTAAACTAATTTTATAATCTAAAAGGTTATGTAGACAAAAAGTTATAATCCGAACGTTTTATTGAGAAATTGATATTTTTATAAAATGAGGCGTTTTACACTTGATCAAAATTATAAGACCAGAGACAAAAATTATACGAAATTATACGAAAAGTGTACGAAAACATTCAACAACCAAATTTAATAATGACTTCTGCCTCCACTGGTTTTGATGACTTCAAAAGTTCTTTGGGGCCTGCTAGAAATTAGTGTTTGCATTAAGCTGCGAGAAATATTGCTGCAGCTTCTGAAGATAGCTTCACGGAGTTCATTTTGTGTTGAATATTGTTTGCCATTTCGATAAACATCTCTTGCCATCCATCCATTTAGGCATGGTGACACCTTTACGCAGTGATTGCTAATCTCTAACTGAACTAAAAAGATTGGAATTATCCTAGATCTAACAATTTATACCCAGTGGTCTTAGAATTTTGATCAGGTGTAAAACACCTCATTTTATAAAAATGTCAATTTCTCAATAAAACGTTTGTCTACATAACCTTTTAGATTATAAAATTAGTAACCTTAAGTAAGAAATGTTTAAAATTTTTCC
Organism: Acanthosepion esculentum; assembly: GCA_964036315.1. Lineage (NCBI taxonomy): Eukaryota > Metazoa > Mollusca > Cephalopoda > Sepiida > Sepiidae > Acanthosepion > Acanthosepion esculentum. The sequence continues at coordinate 82,724,585 of OZ038487.1, forward strand.
ATGAAAAATAGTCTTTTTTAAAAAGATTTTTTCAAGCCGTCTTAAATTTTTGATCAGGAGTATATATATATATATATATATATATATATATATATATATATATATATATATATATATTTGTGTGTGTGTGTGTGCGTGCGCGCGTGTGTGTTTGTGCGTGTGCGTGTGCGTGTGTGTGTTAAATGTTTCCAGCAATACATTTTGCATAATGTAATGAAAATCTTAGAAGTGTTATTGAAGTATGTAGTTACTAGCTCTTCAGAATTGCTTGTATATAATTGACAAATTTATTTTATTTTGTTGAAAATCCGAGTTAACTATAAGAAGCCCATTAAAACACTGTTTAATTAAGAAAAATCGGTAATGGATCACTGAATCCTACGATCATGATGTATTTGGTGCAATCCCGTGTCGGAAGTGGTTTGTTAGAAGTTCGTGAAAAAGAGATTTTCAATCCAAGGTCAAAGAATATTCTGGAAGAGCCGAGAAACTAGAAGATGAAGAATGAGAATAATCTTTGAAGGAAGATGCAGAACAAACTGCACGCGATCTTGCTGGAAAGCGAGTTGAATCAGTCGCCTCGTTTGAAGGCAGCATTGAAATTGAAAAGCAATTAATTGCTTGCCAATGTAGTTAAGAAGCCCGTACAAATACAACACAGCAAATGGTCACCGGAAGCGGAAGTTCTTTAGACTATCATCTATTTTGTTTCATAAAAGGCTCCTTGTTTGGTCAGTGATTCTAGAATTATTAAATATTGAAAAATTCTACGAAAAATAATAATCAAAAACGGAATTATACTTTTATGATAAAATACACAATTTACATGGAAGAACCAAGAGATTCTGGAAAAAAATCCAAAGAATCTGTAATATTATCGTTCCAGACATGGCATCTCAATTTCAACCATCTTTCCACCACAGTAATGTAGCTTTCCTGTGCCTTTTCTGTAAATATTTTCATAGAAATTGTTCTGATGAGCATTCTTCTTTGGTATCTCGACATCGTGAATACTAGAGTTACAGTTAGGTTTCATTATTTTACTGTTGAAATTGCTAAATGTAACCGTAACTTCTATTCTAATAATTTCTTCTCTGACACTTCTCACTTGAGGAAATCTCTTCCAGCTTCTTGCTTTCTTATCAACTACAGTCTTCAAAAATTTAAATACAATGTCAATCGTCATCTTCTGTCTCACCGAATCAGGGTTTTTTTGTTGTCCTTTCTCCTCAATAACATTTTCTCAGTTTTCTTTACCGTCTTTCACTCTCAGTAACCCCTTGTATCATAGTGGCTTTATTGCTTTGCGCGCGTTGAACAGATTTAAAAAAATGCGGTGCAAAGTTATAGAAAACTGTGAAAAATAATTTGTTGATTGAATAATGATTTTATACAATTATATCGATATATTAGAAATGAGATTTTGCAACAAATTTCGCATGTATTGCCAATAAATTATATGAAGGAAATATTTCTAGATTTTAAGATGGGAAAAGGTGGGGGCAGCAGAAAGATAATTCACCAAACTATTCAGCATTAATCTGAATACTTCTATATTAATGCCATAAAACGATTATAAGATACTTTGTAATATCAATAAAAGAATGGAGTTGAAATTAAACTGAATATTTCGGAAATGTAAGGTTACGCAAAAAAATAAAAAAAAATGTATTTATTGTTTCTTACGTATTTGGCGCCTTTTTCTCAACTTCCGCTCTGTTGAAGAATTCCCTCAAATAAGAAAAAAATAACATAGTGATTCGCATTTTTTGACAGCCACTGTTAAATATGAAATTTCCAATTTGGTCCCATTTTACAAAAGTCATTCATGCAGAACCAAGGTTGCCGGGTCCTATGGTAGGAAATGGGTATTTTGTTCAAAGTAGCATGTTTTAATTGCTTCTCGGATTAAATTAATCATTTATATAATTACTTTAATGGAAATTTATCGATTTTACTTGCCTACGCCATTATACTGACTTGTCGAACATATATGAGATCGACAGAACGATAAACTTTTCAATCCTATATATATATATATATATATATATATATATATATATATATATATATATATATATCACACACACACATGCTCGACATGGATTGGATTGCTCCGAAAGTAATGAGGATTACAGCCATATCATGTTGAAACACCGGTTTTCGTACGATCACCAAGTTAAGCAACATCGAGACTTGTCAGTACCTAGATGGATGACCGCTTGGGAATACCAAGTGCTGAATGCTAGGATGTGTGGGACATTAGATAACAGCTTCGTATTGGAAATCCAGTCGGGTTCTTTTTATTTACTTACGCGTTAAAAAAGTATGTATCATACCCTCTCCTCTCCCAGCTATGGGTTAATTAACAGGACTTGTATCAGTAAATCATTATTATCTCCCCAAAAGTCTCACAATCTAAAAATAAGTTTTGGATTTAAATAATCTGAAAAAGCCATAAAAAACTAATAAATAAATTAATGAATGTGAAAGTGATAGCTTCTGTTTTATTATATCGGCTCGACATCACAGATGAAGAAGTGGTGTGTCGGTGGATTTAATCCTCCTTGTGCCAAATTGCACCTACTGACTATTCATTGTGTCTCGCTAAATGTTTACGGAGACCAAACAGTGGACGGGAACATAGACGTTGGGTAATGTGTTTCAGCAGTAGCGGCAGTGAATCGTGTGACAAGCTACATTCTGCTTGGTCTTGCACATCTATCAACCCAGGGAATAAAGAGCACCTTAATCAACGGCGGTGGCTATAAAAAAATAGTGTTTTTTGGGGGTTAGATCCAACGATGAAACTCTCTCTCTCTCTCCCATTCTTTCTCTCTCTCTGTCTGCTTTCCTGTAACTGTCGGTGTCTGAGATCTGGTAAATAGCAATTTCAAGATTGGCAGGTTACTTCAACTAATAATATTGGTCCGACAATATCTTCCTTATTCTTTATAAGATCCCTATTCTTCATGAGATCATTAAGTATCTCTATTTTTCTATCTAACTATATATATATATATATATATATATATATATATATATATATATATATATATATATATATATATATTATAAAATGGATTAAGTCCGACAATTATTTAATATATTTTCTGTTTATGCAAATGGTGAACAGGAAGATGATTGTGATTGAACAATAGAGGCTTGAGGAGTTGCATCGAGGGAAAAGTACCTTACGTTATGAGAAGAGTTGTAGCTGCTGGCTATCACAAGTCAATATCTGCTCAGAATCGACTGCGTCGCCCTATGGGAAGAAATATGATATTGTAAGATCCGAAAGTATTAATGATCTACTAAAGACATCACTGTTGAAGTGTGACAAAGTATCGAATATACTGTATATATATATATATATATATATATATATATATATATATATATATATATATATATATATAATCAAAAATAAATATAAATAAATGTACATGCAATTGTTCACACACACACACATATATATATAATCAAATAAATAAATATAAATAAATTTACGCGCAATTGTTTACACACACACAGACACACAAACACACACACAAATAATTATCTATGATGGACTCACCCGTCGAGTTCGACGTATGAGGCTCCGATGAGCACGAACTAATTATCTGCATACCTATGACGGGCATGAGACCGGCTCGAGAATTGCACAAAAACCACAAACAGTACAGGACAATGTATTGTATCCAAGTGCAGCAGGAACACTGTTAGATGTCTTATTTTGCTTTCTCGTTTCATGTAGTCGACCCATGGTTACCTCTCAGTGCGGCTATATCAATGTTGTACTTCTTTAGCTCCAATGCGACCAGAGCAGGTTTTTTCTGGTGCTGAGTTGTTTTCCTGGAGAGTTCGTACATTCCAAGTGCCAAAATGAGTTTTTATATATATCCGTTGGTGTAAATAAAACAGTGCCCAATGAAAAATAACAGAGCTATGAAATATATATAAATAAATATACATAATATCCCACGCCGACAGTCCTAACGTTCTATATATCCGAGCGCTTTCTGCTATCCTATTAGCCATTTTCAAGGATGTTTTTGTATTTTAATTTTTAAATGAATATTTAGATTTTTCTGTATGAATCTGGAATGATAGGAATGCTTTTTTTTATTTTCCAAACACGATCCGTACATAGTTGACGTGTTCATAGTTGATAATTCTTAAGTGTTTGGCTTTTCTTCTTATTAACACTTCCATTATTATTAACCTTTTTACATGTGGATGAGGTTATTATATTTGCATTTTCTAAAGTATACTGCGGATAGTGTTTGGTTGGCTTCGATGTGTGTTTAAATGAGTCCTAACTGAGCTATGGTCAGAGAGATGCAACTTGATAGGCATCTAGTGTTATGTCCAATATAATTATTCCTGAATAATTAAAATGAAAATGACTAATACAACAGTCGAAAGCGCATGGGTATATAGAACATTTGAACAGTTTTTACACACTTTATGTCCAGAAAATAAATCACTTATACGAACGCAAGAAAAATTGAATGAAAAGCTTAAACGTAGTATATTGTAAGTCGTCTTTAATGAACCACACACACACACACACACACACACACACATATATATATATATATATATATATATATATATATATATATATATATATATATGAGCGTTATTTCGGCGGAAAAATTCCCTCAAATATGTTTTGTAAATAATATTGACAATTTCTATAATTTATTTTTTATTAAATCATTCAAATTTCTGAATATTTCTTTGTTTTATCAGTAAATTTTCCAGAATTCATATTAACTTTTATTTTATATTATTTTTCTCCGAGTACTTTCGAATGACACACCGTTCGTTTTCAAGGATTTTTCTCTGTGTAGTGACGCAACTAGTTTTTAATTCCGGTGTTCTTATGTTTGATGGAATCAATTTCAACTCACTCAAGGTGACGTTATATAAACGGTTAAATTTTTAAGTGTCTGTGTGTTTTTCTTTTTAAACACCGTTCGATATACCGTGCCCTATGGAGAAATACACCCGATTGAATGCTGGCTGCTTCTCTTTTATTACAACGGCCCCCAGAATTTGAAGTTTTTCTTTGCACTGTGTCCTGTATAAAATTTTTTTGTGTTGTCAACTAAAATTTATATAATGTTAATATTATTTTGTTTATTTGCCATATGTCTGTCTGTCTGTCTGTCTGTCTATCTATCTATGTGTATTACTTCAAACGTTATTTTATTTCTATATAGCTACACCCCGAGAAAACCTATTAAAGAAAATGTGCCATCCGGTCGGATTAGAACTTCCGTGTTGCTTTTTATGAGAAACTGCCGTCTTATACGGCGTGCTTTAACCGCTCGGCTACGAAGAGCTTCATCATGAAAAATATATTGGATTAAAAAGGTATTATATATATATATATATATATATATATATATATATATATATATATATATATATATATATATATATATATATATATATATATATAAATTTTGATCAAATACAGTTCAAATATGGATTGGAGACACAATAATAGATTGTTTTTCATTGGTTAACGTGAAAAACAAACAACGTAAAAATTAAAAACATCAGATATTTTTTTCTTTTTCTCTTCTATTTTTCAATCCCTGATGAAGCTGTAATAAAAGTGAAACAGGTTAGATTTATAACAGTTTACTATTTTTTCCTTATCCTATCATATAAGGGATATTGAGAGGGAAGACGTGAAAGAAAAGACAAAACACCGATAAGTAGAATGTTAGATCGACAGATGTTTCGGTGAAGGTGGGTGTTAACAAGAACTGACCTCGAAAACGTTACGAACTCGACTCCTGCCGACTGATGATTTTGAAAACACCAATGATTTCTTTCACTGCTCTTTATTGAGCTAAAGAGGTATTTTATTACGCACCCACATATCAAATTGCAGCTCGCTGTTCCTTTGAACAGTAGGACTCGTTTTACTGATCATTGGTTCATCGTTTAAAAGCTAGAAAGCGGCAACCTGATGATCGGCACAGCGCCAACACTGCGCGATATTCCAATACAATTACATTCATTGTTGAGTTGAAGTCATTAACAGTACGGTAATGACAACAGCTTGCGAGAAATAGCTAGACTTAAAGCCGTGTCGATAACAATGCGACGCAGGGTGCGCGACTTCTGGCTCTAGGAACAACGGCTAAAGAAAGGGAGGGCTACACAAAGCATTAATGTCCATATGAGGCTTCGGTAATGTAAACGAGATCTAATGAAGAGAATTTGTTTAATATTGTCATCGTCTTTTGTCAAAATCGCTTTCTGTCTCCTTTCTTGACGTAAATATAAATCCGCTTAATTAAGAAGCGAAGAGCTGATGTTTCCGCTTGTGTTTATTTCATATTTGTCCAGTTTGGATTGGCTTGATTCTATTGTGTTCGGTGCTTCAGAAATGCCAAAGTTAGTGAGCAGCCATTGTTTGGAAAGCGCCCTTACTACGTCTGTGAATTTTAGCATTGTGATAATGCGCCAATCAGCGAAGTCTATAATGAAATCTATTGAATAAATAGAGTCATAAATGAGAGAATAACTCACAATTGCTTCTACTTTAGCTTCCGCGTTGACCTTTTAGTGCTAAATATGGCGCTTCAATACGAATGTTGCATAGAACAGCCGAATACAAGCTTTCATACGTTTACAGCAAGTTATTAGTAGAATTATTAATATTATCAATCGATATGGGTTGTACTAAATTATTTTAATTATATATATATATATATATATATATATATATATATGATATACGTTTGTGTGTGCGTATAACTATATTAATAGTATATATATGTGAATTTTTAGGCACACGCATACGCACAATTCATATATATATATATATATATATATATATATATATATATATATATGTATATATATATATATATTGTTGGATTGATGGGAGTTTGTGATCCTATGTTTCACGCTTTTGCGATCGTCAGAGAGCGTGAAATCCAGGATCACAAACTCACATAAATCCAACTAAATATGTTCGCTCTATCACTGAGTGATCGTTATATTGAGTGCTTTCTAATAAGTACCGCGCATATATAATATATAAATAATATATATTATAAATTGCATATATACATATATTTATATTTATATACACACACATTTCACACACACACACACACACACACACACACACACACACACACACACACACACACATATATATATATATATATATATATATATATATATATAAAGAAAGAGATACCTACCTGTTATATATTTGCAAAAGTTTCTGATGCGTTAGTATATAGAAAATAATTGTATTCTAATATATGAAGTGATGCTAAAATAGTCTCAACTCTACTAAGAAGAGAATGCTTCATTAGGTTTTGAAAGTGAATCCAACTGAGAAAGTTTCAACATCAACTCATATATATATATATATATATATATATATATATATATATATATATATATATGTGTGTGTGTGTGTGTGTGTGTGTGTGTGTGTGTGTGTGTGTGTACGTGCGTGTGTGTGTACGCGTGTGTATTTGTATGTGTATGCGAATCTATTTTATTATTTTAAATTTTTGTGTAGTTTTTTTTTCATTTGTTAATCTATAATAAAAGCGAAACATGTTAGATTTAAAAGTTTCCTATTTGGTCTATTCTGTCGGATTTTGATCCATACTTGATGTATATTTACTTCGAATTTATACACACACTCACCGCACATACACACACACAAATATATATATATAGTATACGAGAGTGTAGCGATAATAATTACAGTTTAGCTGCCTGCTCCCATTTTCGCTCTAGTGTCTTTTGGAAATGCACAAATCCTATTGTTATATGTCTCGTTAAAGTTCTTTTCTTTGACCTGTCACAATGCTTGCCAGATTGAGTACATTAGCACTTTAGCGAAACAACTTTTGGCAAAAAGACCGGAGTAAAACCTAGTACAGTTATTTCATAAAAGTTGAATTTCCAACTGTAATATGGATATTATCTCAATTAATTAAACATACACTCGTATATCTAATTGATAAGCGTGTACTGAGTTTTAGGGAATTCCACTTTTTGGGCATACATTTTCGATACCTAAGGTTTAAAATTAAATTTTAAAAATGAAAAATCTTTCTTGAATATTTCATTTTAGCTTTAATTGAAAGTTTAATAATTAAATTTACTATTTCCATTAAGTAAAATATTCCGGTGTATTTCAGATAGAAATTATATAGATTGGAATGTCAAATTTAATTTTAATTTCTTAAAATTTTCTTAAAAGCGGCCATTTTCTTAATTTTAAGAAATTTGTAAACAAAACATATTTTTCTAATTTAAAATTCATTTAAAAAATAAATATATATTTCTGACACGTTATTTTAGTAAAATTAGAAAATTTAAAGTTAAATTAATCTGATTTGAAATAAATATTACTTACTTATAGCATAAAAAAATATTCAAGCAATTATTAACGATTGGACCTGTTCATCTGATCCAACGTTTGATGGAGTGCTGAGGAAAGAGTCGAGTCGCAGTCTCTGACTGTGCGCGACTCTTGTCGAACTCTCTGCTTTGGCAGAGAGGAACCCGGACGAGGCTTTGCCGCAGGGCAAAGTGTCGTCCGGGGAGGTAGCCAGTCCCTGAACCCGTTTATACGGGTTCTAAATGGGCATATTTTTGGCCGAGCCTACGGGCTCAGGGAGCCCACATTAAACCGGCCTTGTGCCACATTCGACCCACGTGGGAGGGTTGTTAAATATCTAGACGAGGCGGTGACAGCTACTATGGATGACCCAATTGTCAAATTTAATAGTGAACGCATATTTTTGGTTTTTAACTACCTAGTAATTTTTACAAATGAACATATTTTCCGCAATTATTTAATATTTTATTGACTTTTATTTACTTTTCGAAGATGCAAAGATAAAATTTTTTTAAATACTATAAAATTTTCTTCAATTAATTTTATAATTTAATAACAAATGAAATACCATGATTACTCAATTGGTGTATGTCTCACACTAGCGTAAATACATAAAATAAAAATATTTAGCGAAATAGTAATTGTAAAAAGGAAAACTTACTTTAAGCTTTAAACTTTTAAAGTTGGATAGAAATTTTGAAAACCTGTTGAAACGTAACTGAAGCGATATAATAAAGGGACACAACTTTTAGATCATAATAATGACAATTTCAGTCTACCGTACCTGAAAATAATGAATGTATTAAGTAAAAAAAATAAAAAATAAAAAAATATTATTTTAAAAATAAAATAGCTCAACTAAGTTGATTAATCTTTTCAATTTTGGATTTTAAAATTTTGTTTCCACTTAATTACTATATCACATCCAGGAAATAGCCTAATACAGAGTTTTACAAGATATAAAACTATTATAAATTATTATAATTTAAATTTTAAAAAGATGAAAAAATTCTTGTAAAACTTCATTATTCATCAGAAAATTTTTATTTCTTCTGACAATAATGTCCTTAATATTACTTATTTACAAAAGCAATTAAAAGCTTTTCTAATTAAGTAATATCATAGTTTTATTGGCTTCATTATTTTTCAATTCAGAGCAGATTTTCAGTTAGATAGCTCAAATTTGAAAAAAAAAACAGTAGGTGATTTACAATCTCCAAAGACTCCTACTTTTAACAAAAAAAAAATTCAGGAACTAGAAAGGTTTTGTGCGAAATTTCATGAAATTAAGTAAGTTGGGGGTAACCTATTTAAAAAAGATTTTTTTACCAAAATTTTCTAAAAAATAACATTTAAAAAATAATTTCATTCACTTGTGAATAAGTCTTGAAAATTTCATTAAAATCGGATAATTACTTGATTTTTACAAGAATTTCCAAATCAATGTGTTTTCAACGGAAAGAAGCGCAAAAAAAGAAAACAATGTTATTTTCATGTCACCTCGATGACGTAAACAAAAGAAGATTTTAACCAAAATTTCGAGCGTGTTAGAAAGGATTAAAAAATTTCAAAAAATAATTAAAAAATACTTTAGTCTTTCATCTTAATAATAACACAAGCATTTTGACGATAAAACTTTATTTTCGTCAAGTTTGTGGAATTTTTCATTACACTATCTGTTTTCCCGCGAAAAAACGAAGGTACCTAGTTTATGTCTTAGTATTTTACATAATATTCACATTCACATTTTACATAATATCCACGCACATACACGCTCGATATTCAGCATAGCTTGTATATTTAATTAATTTTAAGGGCTTTTAGCGGACACAAACTAATATTAAGCTTTACAAATATATTAGGTACCTCCACAGAAAACGCGATACCCAATGTTTAAAATGAAATTAAAAGAAATGAAAAATCTGTCTTGAAGCTTTTATTTTAATTTTAATTTCAACCTAATAGATTAAATGTAATATCTCCAGTAAGCAAAATACTTTGTTGTACTTCAAAAACTAATTTAAATTGACTGGAAGAAGATTTCTTCTCTTTTGTTAAAATAGCTGATTTTTTAATCTTCTTTCAACGTAATGTAAATCTCTTTATTCAAAAATCTTCCAAAAATAAAATACACTTTTCTGGAACTTTATTTGAGGAATTTATAGTATAATTAATTTGATTTGCAACAAATATTATTTACATTAATTTTTTAAATATCGCAAAAATGTATTTTTTAAAACCCAACCGTAGCTGTTTATTTAAGGTGTTGACGTGTTGACAGTGATGACAGATCTAATGTTGTTCTACGGGGACTTTGTCTGTAAAACATAATTGGTGTTAGCGTCCTTTTTATACAATTTTTAAATACTCAGTAATCTTTAAAATTTAGGAAAATATTCCTCGTGATCAAATGTTTTATTGAATTGTACATAACTACGGCTTTAATTTTAGTATAGTTATCGCTCTTATTTTCTGATTATATCGTGTATGAACGACCGTATCTACAAAAATAGGCACCTTAATACACATACAAAAAAAAATTCAAAATTCATTTAAAAATATTGGTATGTGAAAACTTTTACTAAGCTTTTCCATTTGTAAATATAGTTTTTACTTAATAATGTCATCTAAAAGGATGAAACTGATACAGAATATTAAAAGATTTGAAAACTTTATAAATTATTCTAATTAAAATAAAAAAAAATAAAAATAATTCTTGTAAAAATTCATTATTATTCAAAACATGTTTTTTCTTAAGACAAAAGTTCTTTAATATATCTTTAGTATTATAAAAGCAATTAAAAGTTTTTCTAATTAAATAATTTCATAGTTTTATTGCGTTTTTAATTTTACCATTCAAAGCAGATTTTTGGTAAATAGCGTTTCTATTTGACAAAAATTTTAATTCTTCAGGGAATCTTGCTTATAACTAATATAAATATTGAAAAAGGCTGGAATTTTAATTTATCTAAATTTCATAAAATTAAGTAAGTGATAGTAATAGATGTAAAAGAAAATATTTCTACCAAGATTTTATATAAAAAAAACCCCTTCAAATCTAATTTCATTCATTTGTAAATAAGTCCTCAAAATTTCATTAAACTCTGACAATTATTTGATATTTGAAAGAATTTCCTAAACGATGTTTTTTACAACAAAAACACGCAACATTTCCAATACCAAACTTTGTCCCACCGGCTAACGCAAGAAAAACATGATTTTCTCAAAATTTCGAATGTGATAGAATGGATTAAAAAATTAATGAAATTAAAAAAGTAAAAAAAAAAGAAGTATTTCCTCTTAATAATAGCATAAATATTTTGACGATGAAACTTTGTTTTTATCAATTTGGGGGGCTTTTGTCATCATGGTATACTCATTTTAGCGAATGTTTGGAATAATCTAATATATATATATATATATATATATATATATATATATATATATATATATATATATATATTTTATATATATATTATTTCATAATATATATATATTATTTCATAATATATATATATATTATTTCATAATATTTATATATATATTTCATAATATATATATTATTTCATAATACATATATATATTTTATTATTTCATAATATATATATATATTTCATAATATATATATATATATATATATATATATATATATATATATATATATATATTATTTCTTAATATATCTATATACATATATTATTTCATATATGCGCATTCCAGAAATCTATGTAAAGAAAATATGTCATCCGTCAGGGATCGAATCTGTATTCCCCTTTGTAGGGGAAATTACAATTTGATCCGGCATTCTTTATCGTTCGGCCATGAAGGACTTCGCCGTAAGCAAGGCTCTTTTTACCCCATTTAAGGAAGCCCATCCATTTCGCTCAGAACATTTTTCTATAAAGAATCAGATATCAAACATTTCTTTGAAGATTTTATCACAAATGCAATCGTACCTTAGAAATACACAATTTAGTTGAAAAGTTGCGTGAATATCATCATGACTGAATAATGACTGATTTTATATATAAAAAGATATTGTAAGATATTTTGTGTGTATATATATTAATATATATATATTTTCACTTAAATATTTCTTTTAGTAGATTCTCATATTTACTAAACAATATATTTTATTTATGCACGTCTAATGGCCTGAATATACAAGAAATCTTATTAAAGTAATGGTGCAAAACCTGGCTGGATTCGAACTTGGGTCCTCCTAACAGGAAAACCCAACGTTAGATCTGATGTTCTTTAGAGTAACTCGGTGAGACACTTCGTGGCTTCATATCGATGATAGAGCGTTTATAAATAGTGTGGATATAGGCATCCACACTGCATAGTTTCATGCCTGTAGGTGATATTAACTTGATCCCAAGATAGTTTGAAGCTGATAGTCACCTTGCAGTGTGGATCCGTATATCCACACTGACTATATCTATAAATGCTCTCTCACTCTCTCTTCCCCCCCATATATATATATATATATATATATATATATATGTGTGTGTGTGTGTGTGTGTCTCTCTCTCTCTCTCTCTGTGTCTGTGTGTGTGTGTGTGTGTGTGTGTGTACCTTATCTTGTTTTTAAAATATATGCATCTTCCGTATCGCGGTCAGTTGTTTGTTTTTGTTATTCAAAAACGTATGTGTTCAGATTTTTAATACTGACTTCAAAGTATATACAAATGAATTTTCCTGGCGCATCACAATCATTTTCCCTTAGTTTACTCTGATTTGGCCTTGTATTGGGCTTATTAAATATTTATACTGTCTTTCTTCTTTTCTTCTTCTCTAGATGTATTTGTGTGTTATACGTTTTCTCTCTCGCCCCTACATACACACACACATACACGCACACATACGTATGCATGCAAGTATGTATGCGTGTGTGTGTATGTATGTTTATGTGTGTCCATGAATATTATGGTTTATTTCTCACTCACTTAAAATGTAGCCCTCAAAATAACATTATTGGTTTTGCGTGTATTTTGCTGGAAACTCGATGTATATGAACTGGTATATATGAAATGTTTTATAAATGTTGTGTAGTATACTTGTGTACGTGAGAAAGTTTGTGAGTGCGTGTATAAAAAGGAAGGTACGAGATAGAGAGAGGAAGAAAGCGAGAGAAAGGTTTGAGAGAGTTGAGCATCGTAATGCGAGTACGTAATTGAAAAAAAGTTTGTCTTTCTGCATCAAATAATATAATTGAATTGATATTTAATGGTTTTCAATCAAAATGATTTCAGTGGTTCTTGATTTGAATATATTTCCAGAATAAGTTCATGAATCTCTTTCATGTATCTCTTGTTCTATCTCATTATATATATATATATATATATATATATATATATATATATATATATATATATATATATATATATATATATATATATATATTAGGTTGGTGCAAAAATAATGTCGTTTTTTGACATGATCTTGAACGTCAAAAAACGACATTATTTTTGCACCAACCTAATATATATATATATATATATATATATATATATATATATATATATATATATATATATATATATATATATATATATGTATAGTTTCTTTCTCTATCTAATTATATAAAGTTGCCATCTCTTTCTCATTCTATCTAATCCCATTCTCTATCTCATTATATAAAGTCGCTTTCTCTAATAAGTCTGTTTCATCAGAGACTTGGAATTCTTCGGCAAGCTTACCACAGATTTATTTATTGTCCTCCTCTATGGTTGCCTTTAGGGTCTCATACTGGACCTGTGGCTGGCCATAGCGGGGTTCATCACAAACGGACAGTCTCTTTTTCTATCTTATCATATATAGTCTCCTCTCCTATAGGACAATCTCATTATATAAAGTCCCTTTCTCTATCTCATTATGTAAAGTCTTTCTCATTATGTCTTGTCTCCTTTATTTCAATATATATAGTCTCTCTCAGTATCTCATTATATATAGTCTCCTTCTCGTTCTCATTATATCTAATCTCCTCTCTCTCTCATTATATAAAGTTTCTTTCTCTATCTAATTACATATGTTAACCAAAAAGGGTCCTTGCCGCTTTTTACGTCGTGTAGGAAGAAGTGATCAATGATACACAAATAAGTGAGTCACGTGTCGGGAAAGCGGTGGGATGGGGGTGACATATTGTTCTTTAGTAGTACAGATGCGTTGCGCACTCACATCAGTCATAGTTCGAGCAGCGAGCAGCGGCGAGAAAATTTTGCAGTGTCAAAGAAACAGGGTTGTTTGATTTAAAACTTTAAGGTGGGCTTCTCCGCAGCGAGTAGCCGAATACGTCAAGATTTTCGAGATAATGCTGTTAGTGAACGCACTGCCAGACATTGGTTCCAGATCTGTGTCTTTGTGATGAACTCCGCTGTAACCAGTCACAAGTCCTGTATAAGTCCCTGAAGGCGACCATAGAAGAGGACAATTGACAAACCTCTGGTAAGCTTGCCGAACAATTCCAAGTCTGATGAAGCAGTCAGACTTGCTAGAGAAAGTGACTTTATATAATGAGATAGAGAAAGAAACTACATATATATATATATATATATATATATATATATATATATATATATATATATATATATATATGTTGAAAGGGATTCATGAACTTATTCTGGAAACATACTCAAATCAAGAACCACTGAAATCATTTTGATTGAAAACCATTAAATGTCAATTCAATTATATTATTTGATGCAGAATGACAAACTTTTTTCAATTACGTACTCGCATTACGGTGCTTATCTCTCTCGATCTTTTCTCTCTCTTTCTTCCTATCTCTTCCTCTCTCTGTTTCCTAACTTACTTCTCATACCTGCACTGTATAGGAAATGCGTACAAGTGCATGACGAAAAGAGTGCCAGACATTGGTTGTTACCACGGGACTATGTACCTTACACGACCAGACCACCTCTACACCCAGGCAAGATCATGCGCTGTATCTGGTGGGCTAATCGACAAGTGGTACACTATGAACTACTTTCAATGGGCCAAAGCATCACTGCGGCCCCGTACTGGCAGCAGTTCTATTATATATAATAATAATAATGTATATTTGAACGTATATACTGAATTTATTAATCTTCTATTTTATTCGGTCCATGTAAGCACATACACATGTCCCCCCCCATATATATATACTAACAGCATGGCCCGGCGTTGCCAGTGCTTGATTCAAAACTCGTACGACTCATACAGCAATCGCTATCACTTGACTTAAAATATTTTTGCCCTTCCTTGCCTTTAAAGGAGTGCCCTTTGCCGTGCTGATGTTGCTACATGCCTTACTACTTGCCTATCTCACACTGCGAATTTTTTATGAGCTCTATACTAAACATTAAATCTGTTGCGAAAAAAGAACTAAACAAAATGAACACAAAACGATCAGCTTTAAAAAAGGACTCGTAACTGGAAAAACCGAATGAAAAAAGAATGTTAACAACAAATACTTTTTCACACCCAACCCAGTTCTGCGGAATCAGAATCAACGTTGAGTTTAAGCAAGCGAATGATCCAATTGGAGTAAAGTGCCATGCAGATTTAAATTTTTCCCACTTGTGACGAATGCAGCTATCGATTTTTTTTGCATGCTAGCATGCTAGTTAACATTCGTGTCCCCCAATACCTTATCCGTGTCCTACGCTGTTTCTGATCTTTATTAATGATCTTCCTGATGTCATCAATTCCCAAGTAGACATTTATTCAAATGATACTACTACCATTTACTCTTGTCTTAATAGAAAATCTCTCAGAGCTGACAGTTAACCTGGCCGCTGATCTTGAAAAGGATCTTCAATCAATGATTAACTGGGGCAGGAAATGGCTTGTTGTAAATTTTAATGTCTCCAAATGCAAACATCTCTCATTTAATCACCATAAAGAAACTTTTCTGCCCGCTATCAGCATGGCGGATGCTAAACTCCTGGAGTCCGACACACTGTACCTTCTTGGCCACACGTTTTCAACTGACTTGAAGGGGAACCACTACATCGAATCTATAGCTGCATCTAACGCAAGAAAAGCTGCGCCACTGTGTCATTTCAGAATACCTTTCTCATGAGAGTCTAGCTTGCACATTTAGTGCATTGAATGTTGTTGCCACATCTCTTCCGGTGTTCCTGCTATTCATCTCAAGATTCTTGACAAAATATAAAGAATGGTCTGCAATGTAATCGATTCTTCAACTTCAATTCAGCATCAGTCACTTTCTTACCGACGTGACGTGGCTTCCGTTTGTCTTTCCTAGAAATATTTTCATAGCAACTATTCTGACGTGTTTTTTTCCTGGTGCCTAGATTACACAAATTTAAGCCTGATACTAGATTGGCATTTAGGTCCCACCAATTTACTGTTGACATAGTTAAATGTAACGGCCATTTTTGCTCCAACAGTTTTTTTTTTCTCGCAATTCCCGCCAGTGGAACTCTCTTCCGTTTACTTGCTTTCCTGATAATCTTCAATCTTCAGAAATTTAAATGCAATGTCAATCGCCATCTATCTTCTTGATCCCGTTCATGTTTTATTCTTTCCTTGATCTCCGCTATACCCAGTCTTTTCGCTCATTTTTCCTCTCTGTCTCCCCTTGTGTACTAGCGTCATTTCCGCCTTGCTTGGCGTGAAATGATTATATATATATATATATATATATATATATATATATATATATATATATATATATATATATATATAATATATATAAATATATATATGGTGCATGAAAAATACTTTTACAATCTTTTGGATCGGGTTCCTCACAACAAAACAAGGTCCATATAAATATATGCCCGCAAGTGATTCGTTTTTGAGTTATTACATTTAATGTAAGTTTAGATGGCGCTGTGTTGTCATTTAGACTTGGTGACATTTGTCATTCGTGTAAATTTGTCGCTAGTCTGTCTTGAAAGTTTAACGTGTATAGTAGTGAGTTAACTGAGAAGTGTTCCGTTTAACAATGGCAGGGTATTCATATGTTGAGCAGGCAGATATGACTTTCACATACGGCCGCGGGAGTGGCAGTGAACACAAGGCTGCCCGGCTGTCTAAGATCGCGTTTCCAGACTGAAGGCAGCCTAATCATCCAAATTTTGCTGTTGTTTATCGTCGCGTTGCTGAGACAGGATCCATGGCACCACAAATTATGGCTCGAGACAAACCGAGTTCTATTCGTACAACTGACCATGAAAAATACATTCTACAAGCTGTCGGAAACAATCAAGGTATCAGCACACGTCAAATGGCACTAGCAAGTCCTTCATCTGATAGTCCCCGCATAGAGGCTACTTCGAGGAGCTTCTGTATACGTATCATTTGCAACGTATGCGTGGTCTTTCCTCTTCTGATCACTCACCACGGGAGAACTTTTGCCGATGCTTTATTGCAAAAACTACCGATCTTGTTTTCTTCAGTCTTGTTTACGGATTAGGTAACATTTGGAAGAGATGAGATAACAAATTTCCACAATGAACATTTGCGGGAGGATCAGAATCCCTATGGTACAAAACATGCTAGACACCAGCATCAGTTTACGATTAATGTGTAGACTGTAATTGTAGGTGACTGTCTGGTAAGGTCCATAGGTTCTCCAAGCACGTCTTACAGGAGCTGTATACAGGGAATTTACTTCGGACACACTTCAAGATATGCTAAAGGATGTACACGTTTTAATAAGAAGAGGCATGTGGTTCCTGCATGTTGGGGCTCCAGTATATTTTAGTCACATTGTTCGCGAGGCTCTACCATGAAAGATGGATGAGTAGGGGAGCAGCAGTTCCATGACACCTGCTCATTTTCCCCAACCTGAATTATTTGGAATTTTATCTGTGCGGCCACCTAAAACAATTGGTTTATAGAGCAGACGCTAATAAATCAGAGACGCTTTATCAACGTGTCATTGGGGCCTACGAAAGCATTCGACACCGTTTGGGAGTATTTGAAAGGACTCGCCAGTCAATGATCCTTCGGCTGCATGCGTGTGTAGAAGTAAACGGAGGATATTTTGAACATTTGTTTTGAGTTTCTGTGTTTAGGTACAATGATAGCCTTTGGACATATGTTTATGTTGACATTTTACCTTGTTTTGGTGTCAGGATCCCGCTTCTAAAGCTTGTAAATGTATTTTTGGATTTTATCTTGGATTGTGCATTTAACACCGTCTACCGTTGACGAAGAATTTGCGCACATATCTTTATATGGACTTTTGTCCTTGCAAATTTAAAAAAAATTCTTCTTTACATACAGGCGAGTGTATATGCAAATCCAATGATTATAGATGTCGTCTGTGTATTTGTGATAGACAACTTTCAACCATACATCTGGTCTTGTTTAAGACCCGGGGTTATACGAATGTGTTATTTATTTATGTGATTTTTTCTTTGGTTAAATATATAGCCAGTTTTTGAAGGAATCATTGACTCACGACATCAATATAAGATACAACAGCCAAGCCCAATTAAAAAATATATATTTGAATATGAGAAAGACAGCACGTTTACTCTTACGCGTCTAATAGAATGTAAGGACGTTTATTTATCTGTTGTTTTCTTTTGTTTTTTAAGAGATTTCCTCCTATCCCTGAGCTTATTAGGGAGTCCCTGTTTATTAAAGTCATCCTTTCCCCAGAACTCAAACTGGAAACAGGAATTAATATAATCGGTTCAAATTTTATTTGTCCGCTTTTATTAAATACCCGTTTTTATGAGATGCTTGCTTTTATGATGCCAGTTGAAAGATTCTATTCTATTCCTCAGTCTTTTCCTCAGTCGTGTCCCTTCAGGACGTAGGCGATCATAGCTCTCCACATCTTCCTGTACCTTGTAAGTCTTAAGTTTTGTTTTTTTGCTATTTTCCCCCAACCCTGTTCTGACATCCATTTGCTCAAACCCATCAAGTATGTTACGCGCTCCTTTCATTTGTCCCTTTTCCCTTTAATCTGTCCTATGAGTATCATATTTTCCAAGTCTTCCTTCCTCATTATGCGTCCCATAAATCTCATCTTCCTTATGTTATAGTATAAGTTTCCTTTTCGTCCCAGATTTCTCTAAAACCTCGTTGTTGGCCGCATGTTCGGTCAATGGTATCCTCACCATATTTCTGTAGAACCACATTTCTTTTGCTTCAGTCTCCTCTTCATCTTTGAAGAGATTGTCCAGCATTTGCTGCCATACATAGTTTTATAAAAAATATATTTTTATTATTAATAATTACATTCTGTAACGTCAGCAAGTTAAATAAAAAGTTGGAATGGATGTCCATGACACATAAACGACGAATAGGATTCTAGTGCGTAAGGGATCATTTTCTTGTCTTTTTACATATAATAAGAAGTTTGAAATAAATTTAACAATGAGTAATGCTAAAGACACTGATCGGATATCCTCTGATATAAAAATACTCTAAAATATCTTTTGAGGTGCATAAAATAAACAGCTCTTTCGAAGTTTCAAGATATCGATTAGGGAACTTTATAAAATAATTAGAATTCACAGTAATGGTTCTCAAAACATTTATTTACGTAGATTCTAAATTTCTTGCGGTTTAAAAGATTTTCCGACCTCCCTATATTGCATATACAGAAAAAAATTCACCAACTAATAATAACCCATCTCGTTGTATCAGTCACCTAAGAGAACATAACTCCGGATCTTGAAGAACTTTATATATATATATATATATATATATATATATATATATATATATATATATATATATATATATATATGGATGGATAAATGTTTGGCTTATTTCTGAGGCCACACAAGAATTTAACTGATAATTTTTACACCCTGGAGAAAGAATTTCTCTCGATTCAGCTAAAACTACGCCATCATCTCTAGAAAACTAGCTTCATTTTTTTTTATCTTTGTCTTTGAACCGAAAGCTAATTATTTGCACATTTCTTATGGCAAGGATTATGTTTATCGCTTTTACTTGCCAGACATTTTCAAAAATTATCTCTTCTATCTGTCTGGCGATTAGTTTAGACTGATATCGTTACCAACCTCTGCTGCCGCCATTTTTTATTTTAAATTGTATGTTCCCCACCAAGATCATTGTTACTATAGGTCTACTCTTACTACTTTTACTATAAGTATTGTCACCATTAATCTGGCCATTACTTCCAGCTCTACTGCTACTGCCACAGTCGTAAAGGTCCTCTGGAATGAGTTCGATCCTTAATAGATGCCATACAATTGTAAACGTATTATAGAATATACTAAGTTTAGCGAATGATCGTCCGTCATAAAGTGTTGGCTGATATATATGAGCTTATTTCAACCTCATATGTTCTCCGCTGTTATGGACTGGTGTCTTCTGTCCTTGCTATATTCGGGTCTTCGGAAGGTAATGTCAGTTCACCTGAAATGATAAAAAAAGCAATGATTTATTAACATTTAAATTTATTTAGGTTGTCGGAAAGTATTGACGTTTTACTAGAAAGAATATAAAACAAATGTTAAGTTGAATTTATTATCGTAAATCGTAATCACTTTCTTTTCCAACAATTGCAGTCAAACAGGAAGGCAGATTTTCCATTACATGTTTAAAGAAATCTGTGTTTTACTGCGAAAAATGTTTGAAATTCTGTTACAACTTTTTTGTTTCTGAAGGACATACATCGAAACAACTGAAAATCTCTCGGTTCTAAGTCTAATGAATATGGAAGAGGTAGAAAACCTCCTATCCTAATGTCTTTATTCTTCCTTGTGTGTGTGTGTGTGTGTGTGTGTGTGTGTGTGTGTGTGTGTGTGTGTGTGTGTGTTTTGAAGCAGGTGGTGATTTTGCATTGTCATACTGGAAAGAATGGGAACGTGGCCTAGTGGTTAGAACGTTCGCATTCATGAAACACGGGTTCGAATATCACCATGGTCGATTTGTCAGGAAGGAGACTTCTTGATGTTATCGGATTGGAGGGGTCAGTCCCAGCGTGCAGCACCTTTGGAAAGTGCCTGAAAACCATACCACGAGTTGACCCAAACCTTGTAAGTGAAGTTGGATAGACGGAACCCTTGCGTGTTAGATAACACAATCTTTCCTAGAAACTGTAACTAAGGTCAGCTGAGCATAGTTGCAGTATAAAGCACAGGTGGTCTCTGTGAGTGTTGAACAAACACAAATGTGCCTGAGCAAGCGTGTGCAATAGGGATCGGCTATCCGCCCGAGTAGAATACGAGTGGCCGGCTATACATACTGGAAATAATACTTTTCTGTTTTGGATGTCTGTGTCACACTTTCCGTCGGATGTTACGATACTGCACATAGAATCAGTTATCATATTTCTTCATATTTCCTTGTTTGACAATGTTAATGGTGAAATTAGCCGTTTTGTTAACGTTACTATCGAATGGAATTTATAAAATCCTTTCGTAAAAACAGTTTTTCAGAAAATTAGACTTCAAAATCCAGTAACTGTTATAGCTCATTCTAATTTTGTTTCCTTCCAAGATTTGTGTTTGAAGCAGTCTGGAAATGTAATAGTTACATCTTATATCTTTGTTGTTTCTACTCTTGGAATGCTCAAGTGATGTGGTTTATGTCGTTTGATAAAACTCTTTGTGATTAACCAATTATCGACGAAGATATTCTCAGTATTATCTTGAACTTTTAATCCATAAAAAGAAAACTCTGTATCGTCAGCTATGAGTCTAATGTTTATCAATCTAGCTTCGCAGACCCATTCGGTAGTATTGAATCTGGTACTCATGGGTGACCCGGACTTATGGCTTTACGTGAGACTCTGCTTATAAAGCGGCGTCTCTGTGGTATAATGTTTGGCAAGATAAAATCTCAGCTCATTACTGTAGTTTTAATTGAATCTACTAAATTTTGACTCGTGCCAGACAAATGCAACTTTGTAAATATCACGAGATACCTTGCCATTGTGTAATGGCGGAAAAGCTACGCTTGCAAACTTCTGCTACTGTAGTAGTTCGAACATCGGCGTTTCACCGTTTGTCGTCTTGTACCCAACTAAGCAACATTTAGCGAATGATGATTTAGAAAAGAATTAGTTTCTTGTTATCTAAAGACAAACCAAACTTTGGACTGAAGGGCGAGGCTTGATTTATTCTATTTCATTATGAAAACATCCAATGAGTAGTCGAAATTACTGATCGTTTGTTTACTTTCGTTCAGTGTAGAATCGTTGTGAGGAATATGAACAAACAACGCAATAATCTTTTGAGGATCCGATCACGAAACTGCTAATTAGAATAGCACCTGCTCAGCTGGAAAAAAAAATCATAATCATTGAAGACGTTTATTGAATATTTAGAGAAGTGTCACCTTTAGTTGTTTTTAATTTTTACTGTTTAATATTTCTTTAAAAAATCCATGCTGTTTAATAATAAAAAAAAAATCTTACGGCGTGGAGACACAAAACACAATTTTTGATGATTAATTTTGCAAGAGTTCCAGAAGAATCTAAAGAACAAATTATGGAATTTTATTACTTTGGAAATTTTGAAGTACTGAAAGTAAGAAGCAAACAAAGAAATAAATAGTACTGAAAATTTTATCGCGTGTGTGGACCAGCTCGTCACAAATTTTATCTGATGAGTGAGATTTTAATAAGAAGCTAATTTAAAAAAAACAAAAAAACTAAACGTACGCTAAACATGCATGCAAATATATATGTAGATCGGTGCGGCTATCTTTACGTATAAAGACATTCGTTTAAAATCACACATACTTTCTATGCCTAATGGAGCATCAGTGTATACCGAGAGACGTAACGACGTACTGGCATATGGTAGATGGAATCGGCATACAGAGTTCAAATTATAATTAATTTTTTTTTCACTTGTTATTAATGCCAATTGGAAAGACATGCATTTATTTCTTCCTGTTTTGTCACTGGGATGCCATGATGACTAACGGAGAAGAGAATGGATGAGTGAGCACTTGCGGAAATCACTTCCTCAAGATTTCTTTATCCGCCTAAGTAGCAACAGTAGAAAATATGCCTATATATATATATATATATATGGCGTATTGAGGCATAAATTCGACAGAAGAAATTACAAGTGAATTATTATGTTGTGTCAGTTTTGTAAGAGTGCTTGCTTGCCTTGAAAATCTGCATTTAAAATCCAGATTTTTACTGACCAGACTAGAAATCCCCATAAGTTATTTTCAGTAAGCGTAACTTAAAAGGATAGAATGGGGAGTATTGGAGGAAGGAAGATTGCGTTGCGCCATCTGATCTTGGCTTGGAATACTGACATCTGATGCCAATGGCCAACACTAATTTAATTCTACAAGTAAGCAGCATTCTAAAGTCTTTCGGGAACTCATAAAATGACGTTGTTGTTGTTACTTATTAGACTTATCTTAGTCTTCACAAAAGGCCACAAATATGGGGAACCCAGTGGGGATCGAACTCACTATTCAGTAGTAACGATTTGTATAGTGATATACTATTTTGCTAATTAAGGGGAAAGAGAGTGAAAGAATGACCATATAATGGGACATGAAAGTAGCTTGAAGAAAGTAGGGTCGACACTCCTTTATATCTGATCAGTCTTCAGACATTTTAGTCTGAGATGAATGTCATCTAGAAGAGGTTTCGTTTCGCCATTGGGACTTCCCAGTCTGCGCTACGAGTAATTAGCCCAATCTTAGACACTTTATTTTTCCCAAAGTCTAGTAGCAGTCTTTCCGTTTCCATGTTGAAGTACATGAATGATTCTATAATCATTTTTCGACGTCTGTGAATGGTTCACTCTTTGATGATGACACATCCAGCCACAGCGATCACTTGAGAAGCGTCATCTAAAACCCAACGAGATGTTGGTTCAAAGTACAATGCTACATCTACAAGACTAATCGTTATATCACGACGAAGCAACCATAAAATGTTGATTCACGACTAGATAGGTAAATCCTCACTTTATAGAAAAAAAACAGTACAACCCACGCAGTCGTGTGAAAAATTTTGGAAAGAAAAACTTTGATGAATTCAGTTCATTGAAGACTTGGCAAAAAAAAAGAAATTCTGTTAGGAGGGCGTCTACTGTAGCATAAGTTCGTCTCGCATTCAGCTCATTAAAGTATTTCTATTCTTCCTGAGTGCATAAAAATTGTGGTCTTGTGTCAAATTAAGCAACGTCCCTTGGGCATCGCATCGTTGTGTCATTGTTGATACGTTTGCCTTACCAGTTTGCATATAATTACTAGTGTATTATATCCTCACGGGGTGCCATTAACTTATAGACTTGTACCAAATTAAATATTCGTAAATAAAACTTAGACGCCTCTGGGAAGAGTAACGGTTAGTGAGTAGATCTGCTTCAGAGGGTGCCCTGCGGTTTTGTACCAAACTTAGTGAAGGTTAATAAATAAACATTTGAACTCCTTGCTATAGATTAGTGGTTAGCAAGCTAGGCCTTTTTAGCGAGTTCGATTGCCGTGAGGCTCTCAATAATATTGTTTTATGCTAGACTAAGCTTGTGTTGTAGTCTATCTTTTACAGTTGGGAGATCCAAGATCTCCACAACTTCCTATCTCTTATAGCGGTAAATAATATTTATTACCTTACTATCACTCCCAGTCCCTGTTCTGTCACCCATTTACACAAGCTCGATATATAGGCAAGTCGATTATGTTTCGCATGCCTTCAGTGTCCCATGAGTTTCAAATTTTCCAAGTTTTCTTTCCTCATTGTCACAGAATTTGAACAGTTTTTTTTCTGATTTTAATTATAAAGTGTTTTTTATTCCTATTTTCTTTAAACCTTTTCGTTGCTCACATGTTCCATTTATGTTATTCTCAGCATCCTTTTGTAGAACCACATTTCTGTAACTGCAAGTTTCCTCCTCATAGTTTGATGGCCAATCATTTAATACTGGCACAATTTCCTTTATGAAAAAAGTTACATTGTTTTAAAGATGGTTCACTTTTTCGATTCACTTTTTGATTCGGTCCACTTTTTGATTCGGCATGATTTCGGGCAAAAATATCTTACTTAGTCTTGTATCCAGCCGCTCAGAAGTTTTTTACTCGGTAAGGATCGAAACCGCTTTGCAAGCAAATGGATCTACGAGACGAGAGTGTAAACAATCGCACTACATTAGACGCCCGCGGTAGTTTGGCACAAGAAATGAGTATCGAATAAAGATCGAACTCACTGCACTAACAAATTGGTTTGTGAGATGTGTTAACTGTTTATTTAATTTCACTAACCTCAGATTTGACTGGCACAAGACTAGAAAAGTTGGACACCTAGAGACAATCGAACTAATTACATCACTAAATTGACATGCAAGATGAGCTTTTAGGCAATCGCCTATAGCAGGTGCGTGTGATTCATCAGTGTGTGTGTGTGTGTGTGTTTGTGTGTGTGTGTGTGCGTCAGTCGCAGATGTTTATTAACAAAACTGGAAACTTAGAAATAAAGCGGAGAAGGGGTGAGAATCGATGAAAAGATTAGCATAACGAACTTTCTCGGCATCTGATTTTTAAGTATTTTAACTCATAAAAGTTTCAATTTCATAGACATACGTTTGAATTTAGCTGGTTCTATTAAAAAGAGTTTTTTGTTATCTGCATCTCTATATTTAATTGACTTTATCAATTTTGACATGAGACTATGTCTATGGAGTAACCAGTAAGAAACTAATGCAGAGACAATTGGGTGCGTCCAGTACGCTAGCAATTACTCTACGGTTGCTATTCTCGTTATTATATTTAGTACATCTATATGGAGATTTAAAAGAAGGTCGTTTTGAGCCAAACTTTTAAATCGAGATGCCTTTTTGCCAAAAATGATTAAAGTTTTTGCTTTTATGGTGATTTGTACACTGGCCGCCAGTGAACATAAAACACATGTAACTTTTTCAGCCACCAAACGGACTTCTCAATTGTGACTATTTGAAGAATTACGACAATATTGAAAAATAAAACTTGGGTTGCTTGCAATGAAGTCATAATTATCAAGATATCGTTAACGATTAGGTTGTTTGGAAAATAATGTGCGATTTTAGAATCAACTTTTATCACTGAATAAATGTATTTAAACTGTGTTTAAATCAGTCAAAATGGAAACATTGATCATCTATACATTTCTACCATTGAGTTACAAGGTTATTTATGCCTTTATGATAAAGATCTAAAGGTTTGAAATCGGAGAAATATTTGAATACAGTTTGTGCACCTTCTTTTGAACGGAATGTGTTTTGGCATAAAAAGATTGTCAAGATGCTTCAAAAGTAGTAGTCAGTTGGCGAGAGATCGGGAGAATGTGGTGGATGTGGCAAAGTCTCGTATCACAAATCGGTGAGCTTCTGCAGTGCCATCATGCCAACTTTGGACGAGCATTGTCATATAGATTGGACCTCATCGATTAACCAGTTCCGCATTTTGATTAACTGAATGTGCATTTTATTCAGTTGTGGGCAGTGAAGTTTGGCAATGATGCTGTGTTCAGATTTCAGAATGCTTTAATGCATAACGCAAATGGCAAATCATTTGGCAGCCACCATAATCTCCTGTTGGTGCAATTTCGGTTTTGGAAAGTGTTTTAGTCCTTCGTCACGATCAAAACATTGAGCTAATTGGTTACAAGTGTCATAAGGGACACATTTCTCATTACAAGTCACTCACTATTCGGTTAGGAAATGGTTAATCGACTGCATAGATATAATTCAAAACGTCGAACCATTTGAAGGTTACTGAGTTCATGCGAAACCCATTTATCGAGGTTCACGACCATACCAATTTTCTTGAGATGGTCCGATATTGTTGAAATTCTGACACTCATTATCTGAGAAATTTCTCTGACATTTTGACGTGGATTTTGTTCGATTATTGTTTTCAGATGTTGATTGTCAATTATAGATGGAGTCATCTTGATCTTCAAGACTTGTATCTCCACAGCACTGTCCGATCGCAAGTGGATCCTTCACCCAACGCTCTGCTAAAGTTAACAGCAGTTTAAGAACAATTATAGATGACCTTGCCAAAAAGTAAGCGCAGTTCGACTTTTCCATGTTCAAGATGAGGGGTATATAATGCTGTAAATTAAATTCTGACAGAGATTAATATAAAATTAACGAAGATAACATTTTAATCATTACGAATGCGTAATATGTTTATTCAACTATGATAATAATAGTATTATAACACAATTAAAAAGTTTATTCTAAAAGCGGCCATTATTTTTCGAACAACCTCATATTTGATGTTCAGTCATTATTTGGTGCTCCAATATTCTAGTCTTCTAACAGACTAAGCTAGGCACATCATGCTTGTCTGACAGACCATTTCAAAAATGTTGTGAAGGAAGTACCCAGTGAGTGCTCAACTTTCAGTTAGATAAATACGTTAACACTGTGTATATATGTATATATATATATATATATATATATATATATATATATATATATATATATATATATATATAATGTGTGTGTGTGTGTGTGTGTGTGTGTGTGTGTGTGTGTGTGTGTGTGTGTGTGTGTGTAAATAAATGTGAATATCAGTGTCTGAAAGTTTGGATTCCTAAGTTTTCATTACTGCGATTGTTTTCGGCGAATTTTTTACGTGATTTTTGCGACGATAACAATTTTTATAAATTGGAGATACATTTGGGAATAATTGAAATTAATTGTGAAATCCAGCGAAAGTCAACCATGAAATATGAATAATCGAATAATGGGATAACCATATAGATTTTCCTTGGGAAACGAAATATGACAAAATGGAAAACGTTTCCGTGTGACGAAACGCGTCACATCAAATTTATCATACTTCTTTTCCCATAATATATATATATATATATATATATATATATATATATATATATATATATATATATATATATATATATATGCGCGTGCGTGGGTGTAAAAATTCAAATGCATTAAAATTTATTTATTTTACAGCGAGGTTTTTCCTTTCCAAGGACATGCAGTGAGTTACGTTTGGAGGCCATTTGTGTATATAGGCTTGGTTAACCCTAACCGTGAACAAGTTAAGATTGTAATGATCAGGGAAACATCAAGTTGGTAGTCGGTTCCACAAGGCAGTGGTCTGCGAGAAGAAGCTGATCGAGTGAAACTTACTCCTAACCAATATAATACGGAGGGAATGTTGGTGGTTTGCTACTACGTAAGTGTCATGTCGTGTTCTTTCTGCAATGGTTTACCTCGGCGTGACCAGAGAATGTGGTCCGTCCGAACACTTTCCGTAGAAGTATCGGTAGAGCAGCGAGAGGCTTGTCACATTCCGCCTGTCGGGGAGATGTTGAAGGGTGGAGAATAATCCGTCAACCGCAAGGTCTCGGAGACGCTTTTTAACTCTATTAAGGCTGGAAGGTGAGGTGTGGGTAGATCCCTCCTAAATATGACAACAGTACTCCATTTGTGGCATGATCTGGCTCTTGTAAAGATAGTGGATTGCTGGAGGAGTCAGGTACTTACTGGAGCGGTAGAAAGAGCCGACCATTATAACTGCATCCTTAGCAGTGGATGAGTTGAGTGTGAGTTTGAGACCCTGCAGTCTTCCAAGACATAGTGCTTTTCCGAGAGGACCTCCGTTCATCCTTATTGGTGGTAGTTCGGTGTCTGATCGGCGATGATGGAAAGGAACTAGTTTGTTCTTCGAGGCATAGAATATAACCAACCAGTTTTTACCCCATTGGGTATCTTGTGCAAGATCGGGAAGCAGATCAGTCGCCAATCTCTGACCTTGCGACCGTATATAATCGTATCATCGGCATAGATGTTTACAAATGATCTGAGTACATTCTTAGGCAGATAATTTATATAGACCAATAAATAGGTCGATCCGAGGAGTGACACCTGGGGGACGTCTGCGTTGACCTCTAAGGCACCGGAGGATTGCCCACTGCTAAAGACCTTCAGCGGTCTACCAGCTAGGAAGGATTTTATGATCGAGAATATTCTATAACTGGAGAGCTTGTGTAGTAAACGTTTGTGTAGTAAGCGTTTGTGCCAAACCTTGTCAAAGGCCTTTTAAGTATCTAGGACCTCACTGATTCTGTGAGTGATGATAGTTAGGACGTCGGTAGTGGATCGGGCCGACCGAAACCCTTGATGCTTGTCGCTGAGGAGTTTGTCTTTTCTAGATTCTTACTGATTATGGCTTCAAAAAGGTTGCTGATGATACTGAGGAGACAAATGGGTCTGTACTGAGAGAGGGAAGATCACACGGACGCGTTCTTGAAAATAAGGCATTCGCTTGACACTTCCCACAGTCTTGAAGCAGTGGCTGAATAATTTTGCTAGGATAATTCCAGGTTGATGTTCTTAAGGAAAACCACTGGAATTTTGTCTGGACCAGTGGCTTTCTTAGGGTCAAAGCCTTTGATAAGTCTAGAGACTTCTTCTGCTGTGATGGTAATATTACTGAGATTGTGCTCAGTAAGACATGGGAACTTGGGAAGGGGGTGGTCTTTGTTATTTAACGTTGAGTTTAAGGTAAAGATGGGGCCGAAGAGGTTCGCCTTATCTTTCGAGGAATATATGACTTCGGGGACATTTATTATTGTGGATACAGCTGTTTTACTTCTGTTCATGATTCACGGGATCCAATTTGTTTCTTTTCAATCTTGGTATGGACATATCGTTTTCTAGAACTTTTTAAAACGATAGCGAGTAGTTCTGAATGCAGTGAGGGATGAACTACTTCGCTCCTTGCGATAGATATTGAAGTAGCGCATTAAAGAATCCAATAAGTGATAAGTGCAGCAATTTTTGAGGCAGTATGCTTGAAGACGGTTGGGAGGAGGAGCTTCCAGCATATAGGATCGAAAGCTCTCCCAGTCTGCCTTCGTATAGCGAAAAACCGTTCTATGGAACAGTACGTCAGGGGATACCTTAGGTTTAGCATCAATCTGGACACTGATTAGAGAATGCTCTGATGTGCCTAGCTGAGGTAAAACTTTTGATAGGCATTTATCAGGGCAGGGGGTTATCTACAAAAGACGATATGAATAAGGGCCCAAAAGGAAAACTTATTTTTGATGACGCGTTTCGCTCTTCGATTGACTTTATATAAGCCTCACACACACACATACACACAAACACACACACACGCGCGTGCACACACACACACACACACATATATATATACATATATATATATATATATATATATATATATATATATAATATATATAAACTCTTTGATAATAGATTATGAAAATCAAAAGTATTCAGATACAGGATAATTTATATTTAAACTTTCAATGGAAACCAAGAAAAAGCCCCAAGCAAAGAAAAATAAACAAAATGTCATTAAAAAAGAACTTCCGTTGGTCTTTAATCAAATTTGTATAAATTAAAAATTTCCGCGCAAATAAACACACACACACACACACACACACACACACACACACACACACACACACACACACACACACACATATATATATATATATATATATATATATATATATCTGTATCTATAAATGGCCTTCTGTTAGTGTGTCTGTTTGTCACCTTGTTACATCATCCTGAGCAAACCGTTCGTCCGATTGGCATGAAAATTGACACACACATCGGAAATTTACGGCATTCGTACTTGACGTTTTCGGATTTTTCGATTGTTCCTCCGATTTTGTAAAAATCGATATAACCGATATGGCGTCGAATATTGATTCGAAAAAAATTCATCAGTTTTTCAGTGATAGTTTTCACAAATTACAAGTGATATCCACCAAACTCACGTTGAGCAATGCTTTTACTTATAGTTTTGAGGTGGGTGCTGTTCTTTGTTTTTAAAAATTTATATCAGTTATCGGAAAAAATCGATAAAATCGATCACTTTGAGACATCCGATTCAAATCCAAATTAGCTGATCTTTGGCTCTGTTTTTCGCAAACTGCAAGGAATTTTCACGAAAATCATGTTGAGCATTAGTTTTATCAACAGTTATTATTTGCTGACCTTTTTCTTTAATATCGGTATCAGTTATCGGAAAAAATCGATAACATCATGCCATTTGGACTTTCAATTCAAATCCAGTCAAGCTGATTTTTGGCTATATTTTTGCAAATGGCGAAGAATTTCCACCAAAATTACGTTGAGCATTGTTTTTATCAAAAGTTATGAGGTGCTGACATTCATTTTCAATATCGATATCAATTACTGGAAAAATCAATACAATCGATCATTTTGGGACATCCGATTCAAGTTTGTCTAGCTGATTTTGGGCTATATTTTTCGCAAATGGCGAAGAATTTCCAGCAAAATTCCCGTTGAACATAGTATTTACCGACAGTATTGAGTTGCTGACTTTCGTTTTCAATATCGGTTTCAATTATCGGATAAAACTCGATTAAATCATACCCATTTTGACTTACCATTCAAATCGAGTTTACCTGAATTTGGCGATGCTTTTTGCAACTTGCTTGGGATTTTGATTAACTTTATCAGCTTTAGTCGTGACAATTAAAATCTTTTGCCCGTTGAGCTTCTTTGTGACCAACTAATACCTGAGGGAAGTCGATACAATCATGTCTTCATCGGAATTTGCGAATACACCAATCAAACGTATGTTCAACTGAGACATCTACACTACAGACTGTACAGCTGATTATTATTCACACACGCGTGGCCATGATTCACATAGCGGTATCTCATTGACTGAGTGCAGTACGCGGTCGCGGATTGGTGTTCGAGACCCTAGGACGCTCGCTGATTGGCACAACCGATTGGCCAGTAATACTTCGTATTTAAACCTGCTGTGCACAGCTGTGGGACGAAGGTCTCACTTCTGCTTCTGTTACGCCGCCAACTGATCCTTTCTCCTACCGCAATTTGTTTCTTACGTTTTTGTTTTCCATTTGTCTGTTTAACTACATTTTTCCAACTACCATAAACAATTTATTCAGCTGTTTTACTTAAATACCTGCCTTTTCGATACTGGCTCACACTTTGCGATACTAAGTTAGACTTTGAACTCCTGGAATTGAGCAACCCTAATCAACCACTACTAGCATCACTTTTCCCCATGCCGCCACAAAGCAGAGTACGTCTTAGCCTTCGGTCTGCAAGAGTTTCCGCTATGAGGGCAAGAAGGGCCCGCGAGTCCCAGGAGCAGACTACAATGCGACTATCACGGGTCTCTCAACGCAGCGCCCTCACGCAGGCCTCGCAGTCACAAGAAGAGCGTGCCACCTGCTTGGCTGGGAAAGCTGCCTACAGGGCTTCGTTGCAATCAAGGCTCAAGAATACACAATGGTCGAGAATGAACGCACCGGCTGCAGCAACCGCCTCTGCATCTCGGGCTTCCGAGACTCATCATCAAAGGCTTCTTCGTAACGTAAGAAATGCTGCTGCCACTGCGAAATCAAGGGCAATAGAGACACTTGACCGCAGGCGCGCCCGTCAATCCAGGGACGCTGCTGCAACAGCGAGCACTAGGGCTGCTGAGACACTGCTACATAGGTCTGTTCGAAATGCTAGGAATGCTGCAACCACTGCCAGGTCGAGGGCAGCTGAAACATTTGACCGCAGGTGCGTCCGTCAATCGAGGGACGCTGCTGCAATAGCTAGGTCGAGGGAGTCCGAGAGAGAGCTGTAGTGGGTAACCCGCAATGCCCGCAACTCTGCAGCGACTTCTGCCAGAAACTCCGAGGGCCCACAGACAAAGACCACCAGACCTTCAATGGCTGTTACAAACATGGCCGTTGTGCGCTTATCTCAAACTCCCCAAGCTCGCCGCATACGCCTCGACGGCGACATTCAGCGCCTTGCGGCTCCCGTGCTGTTACCTGTCCCAGTAGCTCTTTTTGGTCTTTCTTGCCTTCAGTTACGACCCCGGCATTAACTTAACTACGCGTGACGACATCAATGTAGGGTCCATGACCTGCGTTTGCCAATTCTGCAACGCCCGCAAATGGGCCGGGGAGCCTGCCGCTCTGTGCTGCTCCTCCGGCAAAGTTCGTTGAGGGGACTAATAGCCGGCTCCCATTCTGACTCCAACTACTTCCTTAAAACATTTAGGCAATAAAGCAACTTTCAAATGACCACATTTGGGGCTCAGGTGGTTCGAGAAGAGGGTTGGATGCCCACTTCCAAAGTACAGTGGCAGGTATACCACCGAATAGGGTCTCTGCTGCCTGAGGAGACCGATACGCCTCTATTCCTTCAACTGTACTTTATTGCAGACTACAACCTACAGGCCGAAACCCGGATTGGTATTTTGCCGTCGGGAAGAGTTCCTCGCACGGACGTCATACTACTACTTCAGACCATGCTTCACGGGGTTAACAGCTACATTCGCAGTTTCAAATATGCTTTGGAAAATGCTCCCTTTCCTTCCTGCAGCATTGTAATTGACGCCGACAAACGGCCCTATGATGAACTCGAACGCCGCTACAATGCTCCTGCGTGCAACGAAGTGGCCGCTATTATACATGGGGAGCAAGAACGCACTCGCGATATTGTTCTCAAATCAAGAGGCGGCGCTCTTCGTAGGATTTCAGAGACCCATCGATCATATAACGCATTGCAGTATTCTTACCCTTATGGTGACGATGCCTACTACTTCGGCATCCCCCCTTATACTCCGGGTGGCCAACCTACAACGTCTTCCAAAGCCTTATCGTGCAAGGCCTTCGATTCATACCGTTTCATGGTTAAGGATGGAGACTTCAACCTGCTTCATAGATGCAGGGAGCTTTTCCACCAGTTTGCGGTTGACATGGCCGCTAAGATGTAATCTGAGAGGTTTTGTTTTATACGGAATCATCAGAAACAGCTGTGCTCAGACTCCTACGTACACTTACGCGATAGCCTTCGTCAATCCCGGCGGCCTAGGCAAGCTGTGCATAGGAAAACCTATGGACTTAATAATGAAGGGGCGAGTTCTACAGTGAAAACGCAATCACTATTTTACATTACCAGAATTAAAAATCTTGACCGATTATGAACGGGTGGCAGACTTCAGGTAAGCACGGAGCAGCAACACAGCAGCCACCTATTGCAACCGGTTGCCCTTGAGCTCATTGATTTTGCTACCAGTGAGATTCCCGGCCTCTCAGTGACTTGTACAACTGCGGATACGTGCGTAAGTTCAATAATTCAAACCCCAAAGCAATGTAACTACATAAAACCCCCGAGCAACGCCGGGCTTTACAGCTAGTATATATATATATATATATATATATATATATATATATATACAAGAATAGAATCTCATATTCCTTTTAACTTGGGAGACAACTTTCAAGTCAGACATGCTTTAACACTTAGGTTTATGATACCATTACAGAAAAGCAATATTCAATTGCCGGAAAATTTTGTTAGAAAAAAGGAAAAGTACTGAACAGGTATCTAATATCGGTTCTTCTATATAACAGTGAATGCTGGACAATCTCATCACAGATTAAGAAGAGACTTCGGACCGTAGAAGTCGGGGTCTACAGAAGGATACTGAGAATAGCAGTGATTAAACATGTTAGCAACGACGAAGTCAGAGAAAATGGAAGCAAAAAGGACACGTATGCTTAATATCAGAAAAAGACAGTGGACATTTCTGGGGCACAATTAGGAAAGGTGGCTTGAGGGTGGCTCTCACAGGACATATTGAAAGCAAGAGGGGCAGAGGAAAGCAGCGCAACGAACCTAGGTAAATGGTTGCTAGAACAGGAGAGATAGCAAAAAAGACAATCTTTATTAAGAACTACAAAGGATAGGAAATTGTCGAAACCTATGATCGACCACATCCTGAAAAGACACTGCACATAGAAGAAGAAGAAGAAGAAGAAGAAGAAGAAGAAGAAGAAGAAGAAGAAGAAGAAGAAGAAGAAGAAGAAGAAGACGACAAGATTTGTTTTGTTACATTTTTACAATAAATGCAAAAGTATGGAATTGTGGCAAACTTAATACACAATGCTGCAATATACAACTGGCTTGTTTAAATGGTGTAGTGAAACAGAAAATTACTTTTCTAGGAAATTAACCCGGAATGTTTTTGTATGACATACTATATGCACATTTGGCAATTCCGACGCAGCAGATGATTTCTTACATAAAAGATATTTTCTAGAACTGTAACATTCAGAACGTCATTTGTTTCTTCCCATATAGCACTCTTGTCTGATCAGCCGTCCCTACAGAAGATATCGAAAAACCCATCACAAAATTCACCGACTCAAAGATAAACCATTCTTTTTTTTTTCCTTCTTTCATATGTCATATGAGGACGTGACCGATCATGGCTCTTTACAACTTTCATGATCTTTTCTCTTTTTCTTTGAGATCCTAGTCTACCGGCCCTTCACTCAAGTATGAGGATTTTCTAAGCGTAGCTTAGATGTGGCACCCAGTGAGGATCGAACTCACTATTCAGTTGTAATTTATCTAACGAGGCGAGTTTGTTAACCATGACACCAAGTGCTCAAATTCGTCGAGTATGTTACCCGATGTTTTTACTTCTTGTCTTCAATAAGTCCTGTGAATGTTAAATTCTCTAAGCCTTTTTCATTATGTGCTCCTAACTGGGTATTTCTGCTTGCAATCAACAGTTTCCGTGCAATTATTAATTTCCTTAAAACTTCTTCGTTTCTTCCATAATCGGTACATGGTATTCTTAGCAGTTGTTTGGTAGAACATCTTTATCGCTACAAGTTTGTTTCTTCATCTGTGAGGAAATTGTTCAACACTCATTGTCATATAGGAGAGTAGATATTTCATAAGAATTCAGAATTCCTTTCTTTTCTCGTAAGGACATTTTCTCTTTTCTCAATATCTTGCTCAGTTTCTGGAAGGCACCTTTTTATTCTTATACATCTTCGAAATTCTGTGTCACACTTTCTACTTATTACATTACCCAGATAGTTTGGTGATACAAGAAACAATGTATCTGAAAGGTAGCCCTAAGAGACTGAAACGAAGAGAACCTTCTCTGACTTCTGAATAATCATTTTATGATTTTATATGAATAAAATATTTAGCCAATAATAATAATAATAATAATAATAATAATAATAATCTTCTTCTTCTTCTTCTTCCTTTTCTTCTTCTACGTTTCTGCTTCTTGAGCGCGGATCAATAAGTCTTTAGCCATTTAATTAGCTGTTGATTTTTCCTGAGGTTTATCCGATTAATATTTTCCACAGAATTAAGTGCATTGACAAAGAAGGAAATTATATGAGAACATAAAAATAGTTATATAAATTAAACGATTTTTTACTATGTGGCTACAGACATATTGATTTATCTATGTGTATTAATTACTTTATGGCATGTGTTCCAAGTTCATTTATTATCAGCAGGTGGACGAAAAATCCATATTCGTTTTATGATTTTCTTGGTAGCAATAAGAATTTCCCACTTAACTATGAGTTGAAAAATTATATCTAATAAAATACGGGCGTTGAGTGCAAATATTTCAAATTAAATGCATTAAAATTATTTTTATCTCATCCGTTGACATGAACTACAAATTCTTATTTTTTAGATTTTCTTATTTTTCGTTTTTATTCATTTTGAAATAATGACTAGTCGCCCTAAAATTCTGCTCAGAGTGAACTAACATTAATTATCCGTAGAGTTGTTGCACCTTTCTCAATTCTTGCTGTTTTAAAAAAATGATTCAGTGTATATCTATTTTTTAAGTTTGATCAGTAATCACTTCAGTAATTAAAAAAAGTAAGACCATCTAGACGATTCCCAATGTTACTGTGATTTAGGTTGTTAATCTCTAAATCGAAATTCTGGTATTCTTTCCCAATGTTTTTTATTCCACTCTACGATCATTCTGGAGATCAACACAGATTTAATAAATATTTTATTAGCGTTTTCTAACCGTATCCACTTCTCTCAAATAGAAAAGATGATTATTGCGCACTGTTGTGTTCTTTTAATGTCTCCGATAATGTCTCTATTGTTTTTTATTTAGTTTGGACCCATTTGTATGAGTAACCCGGATTGTTCACTTCCTTTAGGATATAAAGGTTCTCTCTCTCTCTCTCTCTCTCGCACGCACGCACACACACACACACACACACACACACACACACACACACACACACACACGCACACACACACACCGCAATGTTAGTTTTAGCCATTGCCATAAACTTTATCAATTTAACACTAAATTGGCTGTATTTTCATGCATTTTGTTTCTATTTTAAGGTTTCTTTTCTTTAGACATATTCAGGTTTCTCTTTTGATTTGCCCTTTCTCTGTGTTTATTATTTTTATTAATGGATCCATACCTGCATCGCATTAGAATGTCTGAAGACCAACTTCTCGAGAGCTCCTCTCTGCGGCTGCTCGGTCTCACGCTGTCTGCTGATCTGAGATGAAACAAATACATCGAGTCAGTTGCATCATCCACCGCCAGGAAAGTTGGTTCGCTGTGCCGAGCCAGGAAATTTTTCTCCCCGGAATCGATCCTCCAAGTTTATAAATCGACCATTCGCCCTTGCATGGAGTATTGCTGCCATATATGGTCTGGGGCCCCTGCTGTTTGCCTCAGGGTTCTTGATAAGATCCAGAGACGGATAGGCAACGTGATTGGCCCTGATCTGTCATCTCGTCTGCAGTCGCTCTCTCACAGACGCGATGTTGCCTCGCTCTGCCTTTTTTACAAGTATTTCACGGTAATTGCTCCGAGGAGCTGCTTTCGCTTGTCCCTAGGCCTCGTGAATTTAAACGTCCCACGAGGCTGGCATCCCGCTCCCACCCCATACACTGTGGAAACTGTTAGATGTAGACGTCTCTTCTACTCCAATAGCTTCATGTCTCGCACATCTCGCCTATGGAACTCCCTTCCCTATTACTGTTTCCCTGACAAATACAATCTCCAACGGTTTAAGTGTAGCGTCAATCGACATCTCCAGTTGCCCTGATCTATCCACTTTCCCTTCTCCACATCCTTTCATTTTTCATTCCTATCTGCTCTTGCTCCAAATCTTCTGTAAACCCCTGGCCTTGATCGACCCACTGTCTTTCTCTTTCTCCACATCCTCTCCTTTACCACTCCTATCTGCTCTTCCTCCAACCCTTCTTTAACCCCCTGCGTGATAGTAGCCTCCAGCCTTGCTTGGGTTGATACGCCTAAAAAAAAAAAATTGAGGACAGGAAAAAACTTTGGTTGCACTTTAGTTGTGAAAAAAAAAGGCATTAAATCTATTATTTGAGGAAAAGACGTAAAGATGAGAAGATAATACCCGATTGACTGCTTATCATTTTTAATATTATTTTGAAAGAAAAAATGGCACCAAGAAATATAAAGTCGTTTGGTATTTTATTACAAGAAACACAATTGTTATTTATATTATTGAAGCCAAGTTATTGTAGTGTTTGTGAGGAAAAATAAATAAATTAATATTTGGTAAAATGAACAAAATAGTCAGATTCAAATTATAATAGACACCTTATCATAAATCTTCTGTTAATTAATCAATTTCAGACAAAAGAAAAACAGAAAAAGATCTTTAAATCTTTTTACTGAACACTACTGTGTTACCAACTTAAAATAAAATTTACTTCACATATATAAAATATATAAATAAATAAATCAGTTTTTAAACCCGTATAGTTATTAAATTATTGTACATGTTCAAATCTTCAAGTAATTAACCTTAGAATTGACCCGAAGATTTTTTCTGTTAAATATTCGTGCGTTTTTATGACTGTGCACTAGGCATAAATATAACGTATCAAGTCAGCACAAGTCAGCTTCCAAGCAACCCGCGTGATAATACTTGTGACAGGCTGGATACAACAGTCCGAGCCGAAGACATTAAGAACTCTTCCTGTGTTTAGTATATTTCCTGCCATACGAAAACTATCTCCACGAGAAGAATCTGGACTAAAACAAAAAGAAAATATTCTGGGATATACAAATTTCAATATTTACAAGATAAAATAACCCCTTCACAATAAAAATGTTCGGTGATTAAATTTATTATTATTATTATTATTATTATTATTATTATTATTATTATTATTATTATTATTATTATTATTATTAATATTATTATTATTGAGTGATGCTAGGCTGGAAATATATGAAGCCCAATATGGGCTCAATCTGATAAGGTTATACCTGGCACATCCATCACAGCCAAATGCGTGCGATGTAATGACGGCCTTTGATACAAGCAGCAAGTTGAGTAACCCAGCCCAGTCTATAATTGAGATTATTCCCAAGTAACTAAATGTGACTCTCAATTAACCTTGGCTGCCTCGTTCTTCAGACTTGAAAATACTCAACGCTCTCGCATTCTGGCCATAGTACTCCTGACTACTTCCGCTCATGAACAGAGTCGCACAACGCGTCCGCTCATTCTCAGGCAATTAACAACCAAATCTGTGGTAGTGAACGAGATAGTTACCGTAGCCCAATATAATTCATCAAGTTAAAACATATGCATGTTAACATCTCCAATAAATTAAGGTCAGAAGCCACGAGAGCCATGTCTGCTGTAGAATGAAGGCATTTATTATTATTATTATTGGGGTTTCGTGCCAGTAGTAGCAGGCTTACAATGGTGCTTAAGTGATAGCAACTTTTCTCAGTACACCTGCGCTCTTCTCCGTATCCGAGTGACTTTCAACAGGACAGTCACCTTGATGGTTCCAACTCTTTCCCGGAGTTCTAATTCTCTCAGTCCTTTTTATCAGGCTTTTCGAGGCCATTTCCAGCGTTCTGATACTGACTGGCTCGACTGCCACATTTCCAACTTCCTTAGATCCCTGACAAATTCGAGATACTTATCTATTTTTTTTTCATTTTCTTTCAGATTATAACCTGTGCTACTCCAAAACAACGGAATCCAGTACTTGGTATGTTCTCTTGTTCCATATTACCAAAATATGGTCTACTGCTCTCGATTGCGTGATCCGAAAAAATAAGCTAGGCTATATATGGAAAAAAATGGTAATCACAGGAAAAAAAGAAGTAAGGTCGACTATTATTTTTTTTTAGATAAGTATTATTTACTGTATTTATGATTTCTAATAATGATATGCGTACTAGGGATACGCAATACAATTTTATACACACACATGCACACACATATATAGATATGCAGTCAGTCAGTGACAAGTCAAGTTAAAAATTATAGACATGCAAAACATATATAATCTATCTATCTATCTATCTATCTATCTATCTATCTATCTATCTATCTATCTATGTGCATTTTTGACAGCTGAGACGTTAGAATGATTGATTCCGACAACATTAGGAGCTTTGAGTCTAGATAAAACCTATATAAACACCATTTTTGCAAAGATGATTGACCCTACACAATTTCCTCATCTTCATCGCAACCGCTGTCTGCCTGTCTGAGTGTCTGTCTGTGTTTGTCTCTGTCTGTCTGTCTGTCTGTCTCTCTCTCTCTCTATATATATATATATATTTGTGTATGCATGTGTACACATTAAAGAGATCTATACATGAGGGCTGTCACTTCATTTTTCTATAATGACTTTTGGCTTTCACACGAATGACACCTCATAGTCACTTCGCAAAATAACATTTTTTTTAATGTACTGATAGGTTATTTACGGCTTAAAACGATCGATAAAACTCGGAAGGAGTCGGCAAATTTCCATTACCTATATACGATATGTTTCTCCACGAATTGGAACTGAAGCCTTACACCATCATTTGTGTAGCAAATACAAGAATCATATATCGACCGTATGAATATACATAACGCGTAAAAATATAAAAGGAAAAAAGGTTTTAAGCCAAACGACTTTTAAAAGAAAACATTTCTCGTGTTGTCGATCATTAAAGAAATGAAGAGAGGGAGAGAAAGACACTGAGATAACATTAAATGTTTCATACAAAAAAAAATAACAAAGTGGAATTATTATGACTTCTACTTTCTTCTTTTATAAGCCCTGTCTCTTCAGGAAGTGGGCGATCATAACTCTCCATGACTTCCTATCTTAGTAATATCTATCTGTTTATTATATCTCCCAGTCGCTCTTCTGCTATCTATTTATACAAGCTCGTTGGGAAGGTTAGTTGATATTCGTCTGTCTCTATCTCCTTCAGTGTACCTGTGAAGGTACATTGTGAATGTACCTTACGAAGGTTAAAATTTCCAGTACGTTTCTTTTCATTCTGTGTCCCCAAAATTTCAACCGTTTCTGTCTGATTCTAAGTACAAGTGTACGTGTTGTCCCCATTTTCTTTAAAACTTCCTGATTGCTCACATGTTCCGTCCATGCTATTCCCAGCATTCTTCGGTGGAACAATATCACAGCTGCCTCAAGTCTCTTTTTCTGTGATGACATTGTCCAACATTCACGGCCATACAGCAGGATTGATATTAAACATGAGTTCAGCTCTGTTATATAAGTATTAGTTCTATAAATGTTTTGATTGACAGGAATGAGGGGGGCAATATGATCCCGTGGGATCTGGGCAAAAATTGGCAGTTACCCACTCCTGCCAGTAGGATATGCCAAATACACAAGTTAGAATAAAAAATATTTAAAACTTTGAAAATATTAACGTAAAAAATCAGTAAAAACAAGCTAAAATATCACATCTAGTCTTCATAAAGATATGATCTGTCACATAGTATATATTGCTATCCCAACAGATCGCAGAGTGAATTGAAATAAACTGAAAAAACTGAAAAATATATGGCGCTGTCAGAGAGATAAAATATAGAGTATGAATTTGTTGTACTCATCATAACTTGAGCACTGCTAATAATCCCAAAGAGATTTTCGCCAGTAAATTTTCAGATATCAGATATTTAAATATCAAAGGCAGAAACGATGAAAGTTAGATAACGGCTTTATACAAAAGTACACAGTAGAATTCTTGGGAATTCTTCAAGAGGGCCATTTATTTAGTTAAAAACAATACAAAATTCTAATCACCTTCAAATTAAGATCTTCCGTCTTTAATACACTTGTTCTAGCGCTCGAAACGCCTTTTGAAAATTCTCTCTATTCCTCGAAGTAAAGATGTCAAAAGTCCTCATCATAACCTCGGTCATCTCATCCACGTTTTTAAAAAGCCTTTTCCTGACCAGTATTAATAACTTTATAGGTAACCGCCCCTTTTTTTGGACGACCCTAACACAAAAGTTGCATAGTAAGCCTTTAACATATCCCCAAACAGTTGTGACAAGTCGTGTGTAGCAGGTAAATATTTGTGTTGCTGTATCGGCCTGATATTTGAAACCAAATAATTTGATTAAGATTATTATAACTATTATATGGATGTATTACATTGAAAATTATCAAGTACAATTAAATTAAATGTATTTCTCAAAAAAAACCCAAACAAACAAAAAACAAAAAAAGAAAGAAAACAAAATCGCTAAACTTCTGGATTGTATTTTGTACATCATGTGTTCAAACAGAACGGTTATTTACTAAACTTATTTTTGTCTGTCACAAAGCCACAAATTTATATCACTCAAAGAGGATTAAACTCACTTCAGTAGTAACGTTCCGCGAGACATTCTTGGTAACTATTACTCCCTTACGAGACGTCCATTTACCAATCTTAACATAATCTGGTACTAGAGCGGGACAAATGGTAAGGGCCAAAGTTAGAACACTTGTAATGGTTCATTGGACTACCTTATAGAGTAATATTTGACATCGCGATGCATTTATATAAACACCATATCATACACACACAGGCAAACAGACAAACACTCACACACATATTTAGGTATTTACTAAGCTTTGTTAAATATAAAACCATAAGTGTTGGATATTCATTGAGAAAAAGCCTCATGATATTTACCCATCTGCTGAGAATACCATGACCAGAGCTGCTTGAAGAAAAAGGAATCAGGGATAGTTGAAATCTCTTGGACACAAAAGAAGGTAAAGGGTTTAGCGAATTTAACACTCACAGGACATACTGAAGGGAAGAGATAAGGGGAATAGCAAGTAACCTACGTAACGAGTTTGTGTGAATGGGTAGCAGAACAAAGAGGGATGGTGAAGGTCAAATATTAATTAGAGCGACAAAAGACAGGGGGTTGTGGAGAGCCATGATGCCACATTGTCTGAAAGGACATATATAAAAGAAGAACGAAAACATACTCTCCGGCGAGATGTAGTCGTTGAATGTTGGAATGATTTCAATTGAAATTAAGCGATGAAGTGTAGTTAGTTATTTTTATCTTTTTATAAATTTAACTTAGTAAAACAATCACTAAAACCAGTCCAGATTTGAAAAACAAATGATAAAATTGGATATTGATAATTATACTTAAAAATAAAGCAGACATTAGCCATTTAGAATTTTACGGATCAACTACTCTCGACTTTTCGGGAGTATCTTTGCATTATTTTCTCCTCTAGAACAGAATCTCTACTGAATGTTATATCTGTAATTCCTTCCATGGTTTCTGCTGTCATCTCCAAACTAGATCTGCACAATTCCCCCGGCAATTGTCCCGAGGAAAATATTCTCCTGAACTGGCTCCTGTTCTCTCCAAGCTCTACAATAGATGCCTTGCTAGTTCTTGCTTTCTAGCTTGTTAGGAATCTTCCTCTGTAGTTCATGTCTTTAAGAACCTTTGAATCTCTAGAATAATCACCCTATACGCGTTTTACCTCCTTATGGAAAAATACTAATCAGCTTCGAATTGGTTAAGCATCCCACGTCACACGACTTCCTTTCAGCTTAACAATATGGCTTTCGTTTCTCTAGGTCTACCGCCTAAACAGACACACCTCTAGATCATTTCATAGTAATGCGGGGTAACCAACTAAGTATTTATGCTGAAGAAACAACAATTTACTCCTGTCTTAATAATAAGTCCAATAGTTCCCTTAAAGTAAAACTGTTAACGGCTTTTGAAAATTACCCCAATCAGTTGTTAACTGGGACAAGGAATGGCTTGTAAATTTTAACGCCTCCAAAACGAAACTGTTCTTATTTAAGGAAAATAGATCAATTTTGGGCTTTCCCTCAGCATGGCTGATGCTAACCTCCAAGAGAACAACTCGTTGTGCCTTCTTGAAATAGATCGATTATATTGAATCAATTGCTAGTGTTGATTCACTGCGACATGTCAAACAATTTTTTTCGTCAAAACCCATCTTACACATTTATAGATCTACCATCTGTCCATGCATTGAATATTGTTGACATCTGGTTTAGTGACCCTGCTATATATCTCGAGATTCTCACAAAATCCAAAGCAGGGTCTGTAATGTAATGTGTCCTGACCTGGCATCTCGACCATTCACTTTCCTACCACCGTGATGTGGAC
This sequence comes from Acanthosepion esculentum, assembly GCA_964036315.1. Lineage (NCBI taxonomy): Eukaryota > Metazoa > Mollusca > Cephalopoda > Sepiida > Sepiidae > Acanthosepion > Acanthosepion esculentum. The sequence continues at coordinate 82,769,191 of OZ038487.1, forward strand.
TTTCTCTGCCTTTTCTATAAATATTTTTGTGCCAGATTTATTATATTTCTTTCTTGGTATCTCAACTGCATGAAATTAAGCGATTGACAACTAAGTTTCCAATTAAATTAGCCACATGTAAGCGCATGTTTTATACTAATACTTGCTTTTCTCGCACTTTAGTCTGTGGAACTATCTTCCTGTTTCTTGCTTCAAACGTTTTAAAACATATCTAGAAAAAATTTAAATCGCTATTTTCTGTCTTAAGTCTGTTCTTGTATTGTCCTTTCTTCTCACTAGTTTTCGCATTGTTTTTCACTCCCAATTACCCCATTGCATCTTAGTGGCATTATCATCTTGCTTGGAGAGAAACAATAAAAAGAACTGCAAAAGACGAAAATTTATGCGTTTTTAATGGGTTGACAACAAATGTAAATGGAATATTAATACGTGTTTTTAGAGCCATCAAATACTTTTTTAATGAGCATCTTCATATTTATTACTTATATATCAGAGTCTTGGCCAATGCATTCTATATTTGCATTAGGTAAAAAAAAAAAAAAATAGAAAGCGTAGGATATATATATATATATATATATATATATATATATATATATATATATATATATATGTATATATATATATATATATATATATATATATATATATATATAGAGAGAGAGAGAGAGAGAGAGAGAGTGTGTGTGTGTGTGTGTGTGAGAGAGAGAGAGAGAGAGCAGGGGAAAACAGAAATGATATTATGAAGAATTTGAAGGAAGTTGAGAGGAAAAGAAATATTGTATAACACAGTTGCTGATTGTCGAACATGAAATCATTTTGTCTTTTGTGCGTTTATTACGAAGAAAGTTCATCTGCTCAGATGAAGGTGAAGAATCTCTGACCAATTCACCTTCAGTTCAATAATCAGTCTAGTAGCCTATTCTTACCGGTTCAAAACAAGGGGAAATAAAATAGATGGCGATAAAGACAGCGAGGTCATCTATCATGGTTGACTCAGACCATATTCTTTTCGTCATAACAAACACCCGTAAATGTTTCCGTTCTGAAGATGGGATTCTTCAAGCGGCAGGATTCCCAAGAGCGAAAGGTAAGACCCGGAAACAAAAGATTGTATCAAATGATAAAGGAAAAAGAGACTCTCTCGGCTCAAGCCAATGCGAAAGAAAGTATTGTAAACAAAACTAAGGGCAAATAAAAGAAAATGCAGGAACGAACTGAATATTTTGTTTATGAATCAGTCAAACTATTCCTTGTTTACCCGAACGTCTGTCTCGAAACAGTTTGGTGTATGAAGCATATTTTGACAAACAGGATCCAATACGTGAGTATCAGACAATAGCCTATTAGTTTGAAAAGAAGAACAAGATTAAAGAAGATGAAGGTGGAGGATGGGGATGAGGATATAATTGTAACATCTAATAGATAACAAACGAGATGATGCAATTTGATGATAATGACGATGATGAAGAAAAATGGGGTAAGGAAATGGTATTGAATAGATATTAAACATTATGATACAATTTAATGATGCTGCTGCTGATGATGATAATGAAAAAGAAGAAAAAGAAATATAACATTAAATATTAAACAATATAATAGAATTTGTTTCTATTGTTGTTGTTGATGATGGTATGAAGATGATGAAGAATTAGAAGATGAACAGTATTATTGAAAAGATATTCGAAAGTATAATACAATTTGGTGATGAGGATGACGAATGTAATAAGGAAAAGGGGTTTAATACTAATAGATAATAAACAGTATAATCGATTTTGATGAGGATAATGATGAAGTGTATGAAATTTAATAGATATAAAAAGTAATGATGATGAAGAAGAAATCAAAGAAGTTGAGGAAGAAATGAATTAAGGAAAAGGTGTGTATACAAGTTAAGCAGAAGGATGGCATAAAATGATTCAAGCAACAAAAATAAAGAAACGAGAAAAAGATGAAGGGCTCTGCGTAAAATTCTGTCAAATTCTCCTGCATATGAGCTTATTTTAACTTGACATTCTCGCTTGATTTATTTTTCTGTGCTCCCTGCCACCGCCAACTTTCTGTACTGTCTGTTCCGCACAATCTTTCTTATTTCGATTAATTTCTTGTCACCGTTTTCTTTGCTTTCTTTTATCATTGCAGTGTTCCTCTTATCAGTCTTTCCATTTCCGCTTCATTAGTGATTCCAGTTAATCGCTTAAAGGATTTGAGTATCGCTTCTTTTACTTGCTGCCACCCGTTGACATCAAATTAGGAACCTTTTCACCCGACGACCTTGTCTCACGGTTAGATGTCAACTTTGATTTCTGTCAATAAGGCAAGACGCACGCATATATTTTTAAAAGACCACTTCCACGAAATTTTATTTCCCACATTCTTTGTTCGCTTCTTTCTTTCGTTCTTTTTTTCTTCCGTTCTCTTTTTCTTTCGTTCTCCTTCTTTCTTTTCCTTCTTTCTTTTATTTGATTTTTCATTCTTTTTGATATTGGACATAGAGTGCCGTTGTTCACCTGTCTCGTTGCACAAGCAAAATAATGAAACTTTTCTAAACTCTGTATAAGTTGGCTTTTATTAATTTTTGTCTTTAAATTTAGTATTAACATCATCAACATAAGATACATATAAGAAATATTGGGAAAGAAGAATTCTGAGACAAGGTAGATGAGAAAAACTGGAAGAAAGAACTATCAATTGCAAAAAGTATATGAGATCGCCAACTAAAGGGACAGCCCAACGTGTGGGCTACGGATTGAATACATCAGAAGCGAGAAAGTAAAGAAATGTATACATCCGAATAGTGTCGTAACAGGCGATGGAAAATGTGATGATTAAAAAAGCTTTTTGGAATTTGTTTTTTGAATAACTTCACTCCAAGCAAGGTAATAAAGCCACTAAGACATAAGGGGTTACTGAGTAAGAGAGAATATGAGAAAAACTACTATTAAGGAGAGAGGACATTAACAGAACAAGAATTAAGAAAACAGAAAACGATTGACAGCGCATTTAAATTATTTGGAGGTCAAAGGTGACTGGGAAGCAAGAAGACGAAAGAGAGTTCCACAGGCGAGAAGTGTGATAGAAGAAACAAACTGTATAGAACTTAAGGTTACATCTAGTCATTTAAACTGTAAAATGACGAGATCTTACCGCCAATCTAGTACTTGACTTAAATTGATAAATTTTAGGCAGCATAACGGAAAGTTCATCAGAACCATGGAAATATTTATAGAAAAGGCACAGGGGTGCGACGTTACGTAGGAAAGGGACTGAAGCCGAGAATAGCAAAAAAAAAAATGCGGTTTACAGGCCAAACCAATTATTATTCTTTATAAACGAAGAAGAGTGCTTAACTGCTATGCAATACGAATTCTCCTAAATGACAGCGAATACTGTTCAACTTCCTTGCGGATAAAAATGAAACTTGAAGCGACGGCGGTTTTTTCTGTCGAAGAATGCAAAGAATGCCATGAACAGAACATGTGAGCAACAAGGAAGTTTTAAGGAAAATGAGAACAAAGAAGAGCACTTATACTTTTTTTAAATACTACTAGTTGACTCAATTGAAAGCCCAAGAAACAATAAGGGTAGAGGATTACTGAGCAAGAGAATAAGGGAGAGGGATGGAAGGCTTAAGAAGTGCACACTATGAGAACGCGTAGGGTAGATATTGCTTGACCCTGATCTTGAAGAGACATAGATTGTAGTTATCAGGGAAGCATCCTGTCGGCAATTTGTTCCCCAAAGTAATACTTCTGGGAAAGAAGGTGTCTGGGTGGAACGTATTCTTTATCAAAATGAAACGAAGGGAATGTAGATGATTTTCCACCGTGTACCTGACATAGTGGATCCTAGTTGTGAAGGTCTGAGCTGGTAGAATTAAAGAATTTAACTCGTCTGAACATCTTCCATATTAACAGCACAGAGTAGAGAGACTGGTAACATTTTGTACGTGGAATAAGAATTGCAGAATCGGTTATTATTCATCACCAGCCCAGTTTATATTTCTAGAACTTGATAAGAGGAAGGAAGACTTTGAGAATTTAACACTCACAGATCGTATTGAATGAAAGCAAAGCAGAAGGAAGCAACAATTAGCTTAAATCACGAGTTTATGTAAATGGGAGGCAGATCAGGGACTAGGAGTAAGGGAACAAACATCATTTGAAACTAAAATGATAGGAAGACGTGGAGAATCATGATCGTCCATGTGCTAAAGCGACACGGTGCATAAAAGAAAAAAATTAAAAAAACATTATTTTACATTAATATATACAAAATTGCACCCAATATCTATAGTTTTGTATTGTTTTTTAGTTAATTTTTTTTAAATTTTTTCCTCGAAATATTTTCACCTATCGCCCACTTCAAACTCCTCCCTGGTGTTTGGAACAGGAGTAGAGGTTTATCCTTTGTTTCCTGTTTAGTATTGTGTTTCCCATTCCTTCTAAAGTCTACTTCAAATCTATACTTCTAACATCTCCGCCTAAACTCTGAAATTTAATTGAATATTTTTTTGTTTATTTTTTTCCTCAATAGAAGTAGATCGGTTCACTTATCGTTCAGTTCACGTTTCTTCCCGCTCTTTTGAACAGGAGTAGAGTTTTATTCTTTGTTTCCTGTTTAGGATTGAATTTCCGGTTCTTTCTAAAGTCTACTTCAACTCTGTACTTTTAATGTCTCTGAACTATTTTTTCTCCTCAATAGTAGGTAAGTTCGTCTGTCTGGTCCACACTCCCCTCCGATGTTTGAACAGGAGTAGAGGTTTATCCTATGTTTCCTGTTTACGGTTGGCTTTTCTCGTTCCTTCTGAAGTCTTTTAATTCTCTTTCACTCCTAATAGCCCCTTGCGTCGTAGTGGCATTGTCACCTTTCCCGAGGTGAATTGATTAAAAAGCATCAAGAAATGTGCATTGAAAATATTTTAAGAATGTCTCTCTGAATTTGTTCACAGCACAAGAACAGTTTTTCTGAGTAGGTGCAAATAATTTTACAAGATTGATGTAGGTTTTAATGTTAAGTGTGAAAATATCGAAACAATTTTAATTATTGTTTTCTTAAATCTCTGATTACTGTCATATGATGAGATTGCTGGTGTTAAGAGAGTTTATATTAAATATTCAAAAATATAAATTACTGAGTTAGCCTTCTGATGAAAGCATTTCACAACTTTTGAATTTTATTTGCTGCATATTTTGTCATTTTCTGGTGGTAAATGGAATAATTTTAAGCTGAAAAAACTCCATTGAAGATATGTAAAGTCATTTATGATCTTAAAAATTAAACTAATACTCGACAATACAAGTTATTTTGGTACAAAATGATTTAGTTTTTCTTGCGTGGGAAAAAAACTCCAATAAAAGCTTTATATTTGGGATGTATATTCACATTCTTATCAGAATATATTGGTATGGAAAGACTGCAAGTAGACATCGAAATGTCATTATATTCGAGCGACAATGTTTTTCCGTTCTCCGTTTTTTTTGTTTCTGATATCGTCTGTTAGTGAATACATTTTCTTTTTTTCAAATATTTGTACTGTATATTCTGTTTTGACAATCAGTGGCAATGAAAGTGTTCGACTGTCGTCACTCTGGCCATTTCCTTTTCTTATCTTCTGCTGCTTTCGGTTTTCATCTTTGGCCCTTTGGGCTTCACATTACAACGACTTCCCTTTGAGGCCACAGACATTAAAAACCTGTCAACTGTCGACAAATAGCCAGTTCCATTTATTCAGAGGTGAGGGACATCGCTTGCGGCACCAGTTCAAGTCGATGCAACTTCATACATTTTCAAGGGAAACTGACGGGCTTTTCTTCTTCTTCTTCTTCTTCTTCTTCTTCTTCTTCTTCTTCTTCTTCTTCTTATTATTATTATTATTATTATTATTATTATTATTAAAAGAAGAAGAAGAAAAAGCTGAAGAAAAGTGGAAGAGGAGGAGGAGGAGGAACAATAATAAAGAATAATATCACTGCGCCAGTCGTATCAGTATGAACAACAATAAAATAGTTATTCGTTATGAATTCTATTTGTGTGTGTAAGATATTTACCAACTCCTGTGGACTTTTATGTGCGGCACATGGTCAGGTCAAGGTGGGGTGCCAATACGCGAACATACGGACCAAAACTTTTTCCATGCCCCATGACTCCTGTCATTTTGATGTCCTTATCCAGTGCAATTTTCAACGGAAACGGACGGGTTTTACGTCGTCTTCTTCTTCTTCTTCTTCTTCTTCTTCTTCTTCTTCTTCTTCTTATTATTATTATTATTATTATTATTATTATTATTATTATTATTATTATTACAAGAAGAAGAACTGGTGGAGGAGGAAAACGAGGAGGAGCAATAATAAAGCATAATATCACTGCGCCAGTCGTATCAGTATGAATCACAATAAAGTAGTTGTTCATTGTGAATTCTATCGGCGTCTTGCAGTCAGCCATAGAAACACAATAAATGATCACAAAGCAGAACTTTTAACAAAAAGTAAGAGACGGATTACCAAATACAAGATTATAAATTAATAATAATTATATTTTTTAATTTATGTGCTAGAAGAAATATTTTAGTTTTGTTTTATGTGAAGCTATTTATCCCGGATACACTATGTTATTCTATTAGTATTTAACTAAACTTGCTAAATGGTTCAGTATATGTTTACAATAAATAACAACAGCTAAAAATGAAATTCAACATTTAAATAATGAAATCCAAAAACATAATGCGATACTAAAATCACCTTGCCTGAAAACTTAGCCGCAGTTCCTTGTTTTTAATGAAACTTGTATACAAGATGGATTGCTGCAAAAATACACACACACACGTGTGTGTGTGTGTGTGTGTGTGTGTGTGTGTGTGTGTGTGTGTGTGTGTGCGTTTTGAACAATAAAACATATTAAAAAACAAAATTTTAAGACACACCGGGGAGCCGACTTGATCCGATTCCGATAATTATTAATTCTGTAATGAATTCAGATTTTTCCACATATTGTTTCTGGTACAGTGTGCATTCTAATAAGTAACTCATGTTATGACTTCTACAGTTAGAGTTGTGGAACATTTTGAAAGTAGATTTAGTGACTGAGCCAGTGAACGAATTGGTATGTCTAATGTGCTTACAATATAAACTCCTTTTATTGTTACATAGTTGGGAAAATCCTGTTGTGTTTGTTTTTGGTCTATTATAGGTTACCTTATCATCTGACATTTGCTTTTAGTTTTTAATTTAGTTATATTTTGATCAGTCACTTTATCGTTCCATGATCTCCGTTAAGCTTCTTTGGTATCCTCAAAGTGAACATTCCCTCACACAATAACTTTTCTGTTTTTCAGCAATTTTAGATCCTTTTTATTATCGATATTTCAAAATATATTATGGAAAAAAATAGATTTTATTAGATTTCAGATGTGTTAAACTAATACTAGTTTAATCTGTGTAATACCTTCCTACTGCCGTTTTTATAATAAACTTATTAACTTTAATAAGATATTTTGAAACTATTTAAAAATTTAACTCAAGCTTTGTTTCGACGTCTAAGTTTATCATTTAAAATTTGACAAAAATTGTTCAAAATAAATTCGAGTCATTGTCGAGTTATATGATTTGCATAATAACTTCAGACGGACTGTCCTCTTCTGGTTAGTATACAGAAAATGATATGAATATACATAGAAATACTTGTAAAATTCAATGGAATACTTTTTCTGTATCCTTAATGTTGAAACTTGACTAATGCATGGAATAATAATGCAACACAAAATGTACTTAGAACAAAATGTATTGAAACAAGAAAGTGTACACAATATTTACATATAGTCTTTTGTATATTCCTGGAAAGACCGTTCCTGGAGAATGTGTTGACTAAGTCGCAGTCGGGCAGAGTCTATAGTTGGATCTCTTGATTCGCCTCCCTGTCTTCCCGGTACCAACCATATTTATATAGTCAGTACTCCACTATGCAAATTAGGTGGATCCTTCCACAACACTTATATTATTAGTTACATTAGTATTCGAATTTTAACTATTAGTTACAAAATTTGTAACAGAATATTTTTGTTTATGTTTTCTGAAAATGATGTAAGTAAACATCGAAATATTCACCAAAATTTATGTCACGGCGTTCGCTTAAATTCGCAAATGGAATATTGATTATCTACAAAGGAGTTTTTCTTTACATCTAAAGTGTGGTGTAAATATCAATCGTAAATTTCAGTCTTTCAAACACAAATGATGCATAATGGCTGACGCTCATCTTCCTTGATTTTCCTGGTTAAAAAGAAATTGTATCGAATACCCATTTCAAAATGAGATTCTATGCTACGCATTTGATACTGTTTGTCAATTTCTCGACAGGGAAAATTGGTTGGCTTCTACGCTCTTTAAAAGTAAAAAAAGAAAAAAAAAGAATACAACATTTATTTCCGTATCGCCGTCTCTATACTGAATTACTTGATGCAGACATCCGCAATTCACCTCGGATTGTTTATCGTTTTTTTTTGTTTGTATTTTTGTTTTCTCCCTCTTTCTTTTGGAATTGTCAAGAGTCGATTGAAATATTGATCGTGCGAGTTTCATCCAATGTCTTCTATCAGCGACGCATCGCTTCTTCGGCGTCACTTCTGGCCTCTTTTGTTCAGGACGAGATCCAATCCTATCAATTGTCTCTTTGCTGCAATTGTAGTGTCATTGTCACGTTTCAATCAGACGAACGCAAAAGATTCAGACAAAGTTCGATATTTTTTAAATACATTATATAGATTTCATGGAGAATATCCCCAATCGAATATTAGTTCGATTTTGAATAAAAGCAGAGATATTTTTTGGCTTTCAATATTTTAATGATTCGGAGAAAAAAATCTTTTCTTTTTTTCAGCATTGAGACTTCCAAATCTTTCCTTTCATTAATAATAAAAGAGTAATATTAGGCGGCTTGATCAAAGAAAATAATCTTTTTAAATATATCAAAGTTAAATGAATGACTATTTAAAAGCTGTTTTAAAACAAAAAATAAAATCATTACTTACGTACTGTGAGAAAATGCATTCAAAATCCAGTTGAGTGGCCTCTGCAGGAATATGCTATCACTGGCTATGGCAATTATTTTGCTGTCACCAACTTAAAAAATAGTTATGGGGATACGATTTCCTTTGTATTTTCTGGTTTATTCTTTTCTCTGTGCAAAATGGGGGCATATCAGACTGCACGGTGGCTTGTTGACAACTTGAGTCATGGTTCCATGGGGTCTGCGTCATCTACCATTACATTTACGTACTGCTATCTCCTATTTTATGAAATTTTAATGTATATACGAAAGCGTCGTTACACAAGATGCGGCAGTATCGATTTTCTTTCCGGAACAGCATCATTCCGACGTAAAATTAAATGATCGTAAAAGCTCTGTGTTGCAATTACAGATCCCCCCAAAATACAAACGTTTCAACCGCAAACAGACAGTTTGCTCCGCTCCAAGCCATGGTGGTAACTGATGGTATGTGAAAAACAAATGGTAAGACAGTAACTAGATGAAGGACTCCACTGCCACTTACCAAAGTTCATATCACCGCACAGAGGACAGTTTAAAATGTATACTGTATTTCTCCAGCACTCTGTATTTTTTGCCTGAAATTGAACTCGATAAAGAAAAACGAGGAAAGTCATATCAGCAACGTACAACGGCAAAGCTTATCAGTCACACGTAATGACGTATATTTTTTAAATAGTTATTTTAAAAAAATTACCAGCTATGACGGTGTTACACAAAAAGAATAGCGGAAAGCGCTTGATTGAAAACTGAAGTTCTTGTATACTTGATATATATCTTGTATCTACTAACACGCGTTTACGCGTACAGGAACAAAAGTAAATGCGGTCTGGACTCTAATTAAAGATGTAATAATGAAAAATAAATACACGTTACTTGGACTATATATCTAATGATAGGTCTCCATTCATTTTTCACGTATGATAGAACAAAAACTCAAAGTTCAGTTTTCGTGTTTATGCCTCGGTTGAGTTTTTAGGTCAGTCGCCTATTTGCATACCCACCCATATTTGCAGAATATGCTGTATTTTTGAATGAGTGTTGGTGCTAGATTTTAATTCATGAACTTGGTCAAGGTGTGGTTTCTGGATGTTATTGATTCTCTTTATGGCAAGCGGGTTCCTCATTCAGTTTGATCAGTTGTTGTGATCGCAAAAGAAGAAAGACGAATACGGACAGACATTTTGTTTTTACAATAATGTTCACACTGTAGAAAGTCCGAGGGTCACTCGAGATGGAGGGCTACAGAGTAAGATGATCAGCTTATGCGAATATATGTTAACCCTAGACTTGAACAAGTTAAGATTGAAGTGATCGAGGAATCAGCCTCTTAAGTCAGCTCCAAAAGGCAGTGGTTTGTGGGAAGAAACTGCTCAAGTGGAACTTAAATCCCACCATTGGAATACGAAGCGAACGAGCGTGGTTTGCTACAATATCTGTGAAGTTTGACGCCTGGTGGAACTAGGTATTTACTCTCACTAAGACGAGTTGTGACACAAGATCTTTTTTAAGGTGGGGACCCGAGCGCGTACAACCGGGCCAGGAACAAAAATAGCCCGCAGCCCCCGCACGACTGGTGGAACTAAGAAGTGAAGTTCACTTGAAAACCCTTAATGGAAATAGCGATAGAGCAGAGAGAGGCTTGAGGAGTCTCGCCTATGATAAAGAGGTAGTAGGGTGGAAAATAAGTCGTTACCCACAAGGACGCGAGGACACTTTTGAACTCTATCGAGAGTGGAAAGTGAAAACTGGGCAGTTTCTGCCCATATATAGCTGCAGTACTCCATTTTCGGCCGCATATGGCTTATTTCTAAGATCTCAGGAAGAGTGAGATACTTGCTGAAGCGATAATGGAAACCGGCCATTTTCTCAACAACTTTAACTATGGATCGTATGTAAGAGTTCTATTTGAGATCTGGGCTGAGTTTAAGTTCCAATAGGCGTTCAAGATATAGGCACTCGCTGAGGGAACATCATTTTAGTTGAAGCAGTAAATTCGCCTGTCGTAAATCTAAGCTATGGGATCTGTTATACAAGGACTATGAAATCTTATTTTTTCCTCTTCTTTCCACCAGATCTACATTCAATTGATGTTGTATTTGAATTTGTCTTCGAAGCAAAGAAATGCTCTACATCTGTTACGTTTGTCATCATCAAGATGACAATACACGAGACGTGTTAGTGTTCCCACGACATAACCAACCCATATGTGATGAGATTACATTTAACAAGATTCAATCCCATCAATTTCCCATTTGACCAGTTTATGTCATCATTGGGCACTCATCATCCAGTGGGACACAGCAGATGGTATGATAACAATTTTTCTGGAAGAAATCGAGTTTTTTTGTTTGTCAATAAGGATTAAGTAAGTGGCCAATGCTTCCGAGCAATAACGGATGGTCGTGTGTACTACAGCACAGTAGATGCTGATCTTTGTTTTCAGGGACACTTTGACACTCCAGAAAGGTGATAGTGTCCACTAAAAGCATCAGTCGTTTTGGAGCTGCAGGTGACTATTAAATGTCGGAACGAAAGACACATTAAGTCTCAGGATAGATTTGTTTAACAAGTTTGGATACGGGTTTCTCACTCCTCCTTGTTGTTTTGAACAGGAGTAGAGTTTTATCCCTTGTTTCCTGTTTAGGATTGGGTTTCCGGTTCCTTCTAAAATTTGCTTCAACTCTTTATTTCTAACGTCTCCAATTGGACGCTTATTTAATTATTTTCTCCCCTAAACATGAATAGATAGGTTCGCCTATCGTCTGGTTCAAACTCCTTTCCGGCTTTTGAACTGGAGTAGAGGATTATTCCTTGTTTCTTGTTTCGGGTTTGGTTTCGGATTCCGTCTGAAGTCTTTTCATTCTCTTTCACTCTCAGTAGCCTCCTTGCGTCTTAGCGGCATTATCGCCTTGATGGGATGAATTTATTAAAAAAATAGATTCCATTAAGAATAAAAGTATGCGTCAGTTCCAACTGAGGCCAGGAGGATATGGGTGAATTTGCTATCAAAAAACATTATGTTTATTAAAGCAGAACATGAATAAATCTATGCCGGTGGAGTAGCGCTGAGGCCAGTGGGAATGAAGAAGAAACATGAAACATTCTGTTAAAAAAACATTGCTATATTATTGTATGACATCCATATTTGCCTGAATTGTGTTCGCATTAATATCCGGAACGAGTAACGCGTGAGTGAATTAGTGATTGTTTTGTTGTATTTGTTATTGCTATTGGTGCGCATGTATTTTTACAAGTTTTTAGAAAATTCAGTAATGTCAGGTATTTATAGAACAAAAAAATTATATAAAACTTCACTAATCCGAATATTTTGAATTTGCTTTGACCAGTAAATCGGAAAAATTCTAACAACAGTTTCGTGTGTGTAAGTGCGTGGATACGAAAAAGAGGAAAGTGATGAGAAATACTGAAAAAAACAATGGCTCAATAATCCGAAAACTGGGATTCATTTCCACCAATAATCTGGACACAATTTTAGTGTACATTTATCTCTATCTCTCTGTAATTTTCCTGCAGGGCATCGACATTCATGTCTCTCCACAACTCTCAGCAGTACTTGCTTCCACAGAGTCTAAAAACCCTCATTTCCTACGTGTTCCAATGGAAGGAAGAAAGTTCTAAGTTTTTTTTTTTTTAACCAAGAACTTCTATTTTATGAAAAAGACTTTTGCGTGTGTGCTTCTCTGAATATTGTAATATAGCCTCTTTAAGTCAAAGGTCAGTCGCTATCTATCCGTCTTATCATAATCTTTACTTCCACCATCTCTTTCATTTATATCACACACCGCATTCATTATTACCATTTTTAACAGTAACCCTCTACTTTCAGTGGTTACAGAGCATTGTATTGAGTGAATTCTAGCGTTAAAAAAACTTACCTCGTCTAACAATTTTATCAGGTTTCGTTTTGGATTTTCTGTTAACACAATTTCATCCATGTAGTGCATGTCATTACAGAAAGTGCAACATTGATATTCAAAGGCGCATTGGTTATAGCGAAAGGTGCTTTCCAAAAGATAAGCAGAGTATTAAGAAATAGAAACCTTCGCCAGAAATGTACTGAACTGTTACGTGATATCTGTCCTCCTATATGGTAGTGAGTGCTGGACAACCTCCTTAACGATGTAGAAGGGACTTGAAGCAATAGAAATGTCGGTTCTACAGAAGGCTGATGTGAATAACATGGAGCAATTATGTAAGCAACGACGAAATTTTAGAGAAAATAGTTACAAAAAGGAAATGTGTACTTAATAACAGGAAGAGACAGTTGAAATTTCTATGACACATAATGGGGAAAGAGGTCTTGGAAAATCTGATACTCACAGGATAGATTGAAGGCAAGAGGGACAGAGGTAAACAACGCATAACGTACTTAGTGAGCTTGATTAAACGGATGACGGAAGAGTGATTAGGAGAAATAGCAAAAAGACAATATCTTTGTAGCTTTTCCCTAGACTTTCTTTCTTCATTATGTGTCCAAGAAAATTCGGTTGTCTTTTTCATATCGTTAACGACATTTTTCTTATGGTTCTTATTTCCTTATTTGCTTGCGGTGAAATGATTTTAAAAAAAATTGTCAAATACGAACAATTTAAAGGTCCACAACATTTTGCATTTTTGTAGCTCTGAATAACATGAAGTTGTGGAGAGCCATGATCATCTACGTTCTGAGGGGATACAACAGAAAGAAATGGATGTTGTTAAGCTGACTTCTGTTAAAAGTAAATCTTGGTCGATTCACTAATTCAGTTAGGATCAGAAAAATAACCATCCGAATTGCTGAATACCTTTCTCAACCTTTAACGATTCGGCAAGTCTTCGTCATATCAGAAAACTGTAATTTGAAATCCTTCACATATTTTTTTAATTACCCGCAGTTCTCTGCCAATATAAAAAAAAACGAACAACTACGGAATAGGAACGAAAAAATAGTATCTTAACATTTTTAACTCGGAGTAAGTGACATTTTTCCTTCGGGAATGCACCTTGAGGCTTCAACCTCCCTGACGGTTTTTATTATTCTTTACACCTCGCCTTCGTTTTTTCCTTTCCGCCACCTCCGCTCGCCAACGTTCGCAATTTAATTTCCTCAGTTGAAGGTTTCTTCAATTTCATTGAGGCGTAGCGAGAGCAACAGAAAGAGGAACAGAGGCGAAAGCAAGATAATCGAATTTGAAAATCGTAAGCAGATAACGATCAGAGGCCCGGCATTCTGCTCACGCGCCATTCGGTGCCCGGCGTGGTGTTCCCACGTGATGGATAAGATATCACGCAGCCCTGACTGGAATCACATCCAACATTCATAGTGAAATGTTGATAGCCGAAAAAAAAAAACAACAAAAAAACAAAACAAAGGAAAGCGAAAGAGAAAGAAATCCAACCATTAAACTCTCAGCAAATCATTTTATTTCGCTCGTTCCCGCCTTCATCTCGTTCAATCGCTATTCTCATTATTATTGTTCTTGCAATCGGCCATATTGCTTTTGCTGTCATTTTTTTTCCTTGATGTGTGTGCGGCAGAGTGTGGGTTGGGATAGTTCTTGTTCATTTTTTCTTATTTTGTTATTTTTTCCCAGCTTCTGTGGGATTTTAAAAAAATTTTCCTTGTGTTTATAGGTCTTTTAATTATTGTTTTTAAACAGTTCTTTTACTCTTCGCGATTTGTCATTTCTTTTCCTAATATTTCCTTCCCCTTCTTCTTCTTCTTCTCTTTTAAATCATTTTCTAAATTTATTATCTAGTTTTTGCGTTTATCTCTGCCTCATTCCCTCTCTCTGTCTCTGTCTGTCTGTCTGTCTGTCTGTCTGTCTCTCTCTCTCTCTCTCTCTATATATATATATATATATATATATATATATATATATATATATATATATACGTATTGAGATACATTAATAAATTGGTACGTACAGATATATGTAATATATACGTGAATTTGTTGATCAATGGATTTCTTCCTTTGTGTTTATTATTTTTTTCCTTTCCCTCGATAGACGTCATCGGCGGCATCTAACAATGGAGAAAAACAATTATTTCTCAACATAATATTCTCTTTACCAGGAGAATTACTCCAGTGGCAAATCTTAATCACGCAATTCAAACATTATTTTGTAAGAATTTCGGCTAATATTCAGCTAAAGTCATTGTGAAGTTAAGAGAAAAAGATTTTCAACAATGCAAAATGTTGGGGACCTTTAAAATGTTCGTATTTGACAAGATTTTAAAATCATTTCACCCCAAGCAAATAAGGAAATAAGAAGCAAAAGAAAAATGTCGTTAACGACAAGAAAAAGACAACTGAATTTTCTTGGACACATAATGAAGAAAGAAAGCTTGGGGAATTTAACTGTCAAATTATATCTTATTTATAATAATTGTTAACCCACTACAAGGCCCAAGAGCCACTATGTAGAGGTTTATTGAATGAATTTATTGGGCGTAAATGGAGGACGTCAGAAGTGCATATTGTGAGGATATGTAAGATTGACAACAGTTGGGCCTAGTCTTGAAGTCATTAAGATTGTAGTGATTGGAGGGGTATCCTCTCGGGATTCTGTTCCACAATGTAACAGTTCTATTAAAAAAGACATCCGAATGGAACGTCCTTCTTGACAATGAAATACGATGGCAATGATTGATGAATCGATCTTGTAAACGTGACATGGCGGGTTGCAGCTGTGAATATCTGAACTGGTGGGACTAACGGGTGTAGCTCGTCAAAGTAAGAAAAGCAGAACACAGCGAATAACCTACTTGACGTGTTTGAGTGAACTAATGGTCAAGGGTTACTAAGAACAGTTGTTCTCAACCGTGATACATGTAACATTACTGGGGGCCCACACAAAAGAAAAGCAAATTAGGGGACCATGGTAATATTTTAGTGGTCAACTGAGCAATTTGTTACAACAGAGAACTGGAATTTCTACAGTAATCTACGCCATATTAAAATAATAAAAATAGAAAAACATATCTAAAACTAGCAGAAAACGAGATCAAGTGGTATAAATTAGCGACCCTATTAATGTATCGGGTGCTTTGATTGTAAAAGTAGAATAAAAACTGAGAACTATATATAATGGAAGGGTTATATGCATGAAGGAAAACTATATAAAGTTTATTCGTTATATAAATTAATTTAATACATTAATAATAAATAATTATATTGATTTTAAATATCAATAAAATATTGATATATTAATATAAATTAATTAATATAAAACATTAAAAAATAAAATAATAATAATAAAATAAATTTCAGATATAAATTATATAAAGATTATATATAAAGGAAGTATATACATTTGCTAATTATATAATACAATTCCTAAACTTATCTATTAGTAAAAAAATAAAATAAGCTTTTTTTTCATCAAATGGTTATGAGGACTCTCAAAAAAAAACTAAGAGTAAAAGTGGTCCATGGGTAAAAAAAAAAAAAAAAAATTGAGAACCACTGAATTAGAGCAGAAAAAGACGGGAATAGTTGTTGAGAGCCATTATCGCTCACGTCCAAAAATGATATGGCATAGGAAATAATAATAATAATAATAATAATAATAATAATAATAATAATAATGATAATGATGATGATGATTATAATAATAATAATAATAATAATAATAATAATAATAATAATAATAATTTCGCCTTATTTCTCTCATTGTCTCATTTTCTTTAACATTCATGTCGTTATTCTACGATCATAAAAGCAAGCATCGTAAATAAAAATATGCCCCCGATAATGTTTGAACGTGCAACATTTATCTGAACAAGGATATTTATAATTTTTTTTTTCGGTTAGTCCATTAAAAAAATGTTTGAAACATTGCGATAGGGCGTATTAATTACCTGAATAAAGTTCAGTTTGGAAAGAAGGCTTAGTTAACAACATTATCTATTTTGCGCGGTTGTCTTTTTTCCTATTATCTTTGAAATATGATCAGAGAGAGCGATAGGCAATTTCAAAATCAACGCAGGTAGCGATATAGACAAAGAAGAAATAGTTTAACCTATTTGACGATTCGACGACTTCGCCGACGTTGTCAAAACGACATTACAAAGCTTGATTGCGAGTTGATAATGATAAGATCAAATCAGGCATTTCTTTTGATCTGTGTGACTTCAATGATATTTCGATAGTACATTTTTTAAAGTGAATTATATCCCCGGGAATTTTCCTCGATTCATGTCGAAACAATTAACGACGCCGGAAGAGAATGAAGTTCAAGAGAGAAAGTCTTTCATTAGTGTTTAAATTCGAAAACGGAAAGAAATATAAACTTTCCAAAAGTGTGTATAATTAATTCGACGTATATATTTACATACATACATTATCTATCTATCTATCTATCTATCTATCTATCTATCTATCTATCTATCTATCTATCTATATATATATATATATGATGAAAAATATAGAAAAAACAAAACAAAATCCGAATATGCAAGTTTACTGTTTTAATGTTGTTTTACTGTCGACGTCAGACGTTTCGGTCTAGTAGACCATCTTCAGGACATCGTTATTAGAAGCATACTTAGGATTAGACGATATACAAGTCAACATGAAAAGCCAATAGACAAAAGACTAATCAGAAACAGAACAACTGAAATTTTAAAGTCAGCGTTACTTTTTGGGGATTCGGTCGCGTTGGCATCATGTTGGCGTCACGCGGGCGATGATGCGAAAATATCGTCTAATCCTAAGTATGTTTCTAATAACCATGTCCTGAAGATGGTCTACTAGACCGAAACGTCTAACGTCGACAGTAAAACAATATTAAAACAGTAAACTTGCTTATTCGGATTTTGTTTTGTCTTTTCCATATTTTTCATCATACCGTCCACATATTTGTTTATATATATATATATATATATATATATATATATATATATATATATATATATATATATATATATGTATATATATATATATATATTTAAATATATGAAAAGTAAACTAAATAAATGGTGAAACCCGTTTTCCTGCTTGTGTGTGTTTATATATATATCGATATATATCGATATACCGGTTCGTATTATAAAAAATAGTTTTAAGGCATATTTATAGGTAAAAGTGGTAGAATAGGGATAGAATGTATGAAACCGTTGCAAATTTACTGAATATTTGAGAATTCATATTGAAGAAAAACACGCGCTCTCCGGCAGGATCGAACCTGCGTCCTGCTAGCCATAGGGAAACCATTGTTAGATCTAACATACCTTACGTGGTTTCGAACATTCAGGTCAGGAGACGAAAATAAATAAATATACTGTTTAATAAATAAGTGGAGCATATACTGAGTATCCAGTAAAAATAACGTTTAAAGTGATAAAAATCTGTTGAATTGATAGATAAAACCCATTACCTTAGAAAATTACTGTGTTTACGTTTGCTAGATATGAAAAATTTGAGGAATTTTATACAAGAAGTTTCAAAATTTGCTTGATCGGCGAGGCTCTCCATGGCCGAGTCGTTTAAGGCGTGTCGGATCTTGTGGCTGTTTCGAATGTATGTATTTGTGCAGCAATTCCGCTCTAATACACATTTCATTAAAATGACTTACGATGTACTAGTATTAAGTTTGTATTTTATTCTTTTCGACCGCTTCCGGCTAATATAATAGCCATTTTCAAATAAAACGATTGTGTTACTGTAAACGGTATATCAGTTTTGGAAAAGCAGATGTATTCTTAATTCCCAAATACATTTTAAGGGTGAAAACAAATTTATAAATAATTAGGTCGGATATACCACTACTCGATTATCAAGAAGGATGACCCTACATCTCTGAGATAGGAATTCGACAGAAGCCCGATAAAACCAGCATGCACCAACCTCCATACGCAACATACTTCTCAAGAACACGGATGTAATACTCACCTCCATTCAAATTGTTAACCTCCCATTTGGGGATGTGCCTCAGTTGCACCCATTTGTTGTTATTAATATTGATTTTCGGGTGGGCTGATTTTAAACTTAAACTGCTCCAATTAAACGTCAACAATTCGCAGTAATGAAAGACCTGGTCAAAGATGGGTTATACTGCTAGTATGTATATATATATATATATATATATATATATATATATATATATATATATATATATATATATCAATATATATATTTACTGTGTAGCGAAAAAAACATATTTTAAAACAGTTAATTTATGATATATATATATATATATATATATATATATATTTAAATTTTGATTTTTCAATACACTTAATTGAAATTTACACTCTATAGACTAAGAAGAAATAGTTTAACCTATTTGACGATGCGATGACTTTGCCGACGTTCTCAAAATGACATTATAAAGCTGTATATTTTTAATATTTACCATTAAACGAAGTAGTGGGGGGATGAAAAATAAATAAAGAGATGCCGCATAAAATAAATGCTTTTTTCCATTAGTGGATTTATAAATATATATATATATATATATATATATATATATATATATATATATATATATATATATATATCAGTGTGAGAGAGAGGGTGTGTGCGTATGTATATTTGGTTGTTCTTGTGCGAGTGTGTATGTGTGTGTGAGTGTGTGTGTGTGCGTGTGTATATTAGCGTTTTGGTATGAAATCTATAGTGCGTTAGAATTTGCGCGTCTGTTTGTGCGTGTTAGAGTGAGGGAGAAAATGTGACGTGAGGAAAACGCGTTGAAGCAGAATTTGCAAGCAGGCAAGAAACTAGGTAAACCACTTCCCCACAATAGCTTTTCCAGCTGAGCATGAAGTAACAGAAAAAGATGTTAGCTTCATTGCCAAACCATGACAACTCCCTTTCTTTTGATACGCACACACACACACACACGCGCGCACGCGAGTGCGCGCACACACACACACAATTATGTGAATATATATGTGTATGCGTATATGTATGTGAAGCTAGATAGATAGGTAAAGTCACATAAGAGTGTCTAATGGCGTGATATATATTTATATATATAAATATGTGTGTGCGTGTGTGTGTCTGAATCTAGATAGATAGGTAAAGACACATGAGTGTGTAGATGGCGTGGAGGCTATCAGCGTAGAAAATGGCGTCAGCAAAACGAATATGAATGGAGGATCAGGTTGTTTTTAGTTCATTTCGCAATATGCTTTAGGGAATGACATGAATCCAATTCTCCCTACGCTCTAACAAGTTTACTTGACGAAAACAATTTAAAATAACTAATCAGTGTCAAGCCATGAGATTTTTTTGTTCTTACTAAATTTCAGTTAATGCCGGACTGAGTTGGTGGAACACGAGAATGAAGCTCAACTGAATATTTGACATGGGATTTTTTAAAAACTAAAGTTTACTCAATAAAAGGCTCGAAATCCACTCAAAGTAGAGAGTTACTGCGGTTATGGCTCAGGCAGTTTGGCATGAGTGAATGAGTAGGTGATATACACTGAAGGTTATGAGGAAAAGGAATATTGTAACATTCAGGGAAGCACCAACGTTGAGTCTGTTCGATATATATATATATATATATATATATATATATATATATATATATATATATATATATATATATATATATATATATGTATGTATGTGTGTGTCTCTGTGTGTGTGTTTTTGTGCATGGTAGATTAACTGCTGATATTCCCTGATGAATATACGGAGTGATTCCCGTAAGTTCCGTCTACGAAACTCTGGAGTCGGGATGCTGAAGGTACAGGTAACATCAATCAGCTAAGTGACAAACGGTTTCATTGCATTATATATATATATATATATATATATATATATATATATATATATGTATTTGTAGAATTAATGCAACATATATATATGTATATATGATAGATATCATATATGTGAAAATATGATTTGAAAATATTTATATCATATTAATAGTGGATGACACAAATAAAAAATACTCAACAAAACCAATAACAATTACAACAAAAGCAACAATAACATCCACCAAAATAACACCATTAAATATTATTGCAGAGACAGAAATTGCCTAATTAACAATAAATGCTTAACCAATAACATAATATACAAAGCTATCGTAACTAATAACATTAGACGAAAAAAATTATATAAGTACCACAGAAAAATATTTAAAAGAAAGATATGATAACCACAAAATATCCCTCGAAAGAAAAAATACACAAACAATACAACCATATCAAAATAGATATGGAGCTAAAAAAACAATTTCTCAAACAAAATTATATGGAAAATTATAGAAAGAGCAGCCTCATACAGTATTAACATTAAAAATTGTAAATTATGCTTAGAAGAAAAATTAGTTTAAAAACCAAAATAAATTCTTAGACAAGAAAACCTAAATAATTGGTAAATGTTGGCATGTAAATAAATATTTACTTTGCTATCTAAGAACTAATTCAAAATAAACAAATAAATGAAATAAATATAATATAAACGTGAAAAATAAATTAATTATTAATAAATAAGTAAACGAACAAATATTAAATATACACACCTATACAAGTTTGCGTGCATATACGTATAAACACACAAACTCGCAAACAACTACATACGAACAAACCTAAACCCCCATAATGAATACCTCAATATATAACACCAAGTGATAACATGTGATATAAGAAAATATTTAATTTAATACATATACACTATTTAACAATACATATATATGCGTGTCTGCAACGTGAGTGCGCTGCAGAATATATACCCTATATACATATTCAAACAACAAAGAACACATTCTATAAAGCCAGGCAACCATAATTAATACCTTAAAAATAGAAAAATAAGTTTGTCATTTAAGAATTAGTTCATTAATAACAAAGCACAGGCAATAGGTGTACATATGCCTATGTACACGCGTTTATATGTGTATATACGTGCACTTGTGTATACCTATATACATACAAACATGAATATGCGCGTGTGCGTATGTACAAGCACATAAATACTGGCATAAGCACATAAATTCAAACAATAATAAATAAAAAAATTAATTATAAACCTAACTTCCTATAATTAATACTTAAGATACCACCAAACCAAATAAGAAAACAAAATAATAGCCTAGTGAAGATATATATATATATATATATATATATATATATATATATATATATATATATATATATATATATATATATATGAAAATATTTATCATTTAAGCATTAATATCAATTATTCATGAAAAAACCGAAATGCAACTTTTCTAGCCTAAAAGGCTAAAAGAAAAATGGTGGCATGTTTAGACAGCATACAGGAAATAATTGACCACAAATGGCTACAACTGGAAGAAGAAATAAGTGCAGGATATGAGGATATGTAGGGAAGATAACTGTTGACTTTAGACTTGAATTTAAAATTGGAGCGATCGGGGTAGCATCCTCTATGGAATCTATTCCAATAAGTAACAGTTTTCAGGTAGAGTCTGTCTAAGTGGAACGAATACGGATGATTCAATTCAGTAAATGTTTGAATTGGTGGAACTTAAGAATATAGCTCGTTGGAAATGTTCAAACGAGTAAGATAGAGAAAGGCTTGACATTTCGTCTGTGGGAAAAGGGCTGTTGAAAATAATTTATTGTCATGGTTGGAAATAGAAAACTGAGCAGCTCCAGTCCCGATGGGGAAGCAATACCGCCTTTTTGTTCAGATTTGTCTCTTATTCTTGGAGGAAAGGAGTCAGTTACTTTCTGGAGCATTACAAGGAAAGAAACATTTTCCAGTATCTTTAGGGATGAATATATGAGGATATTTTTAGGATATGTAGGACAGATAATGTTTGAGGTCTGTGAGGGAAATTGAGTTCCTACAAACATTCATAGCAAGGAAACTCACTGACATTGTTCAAATTTAAAATAATTTAACACGTCTGTCGGATTGCTTTATGCATGAAACTGTCACAGTTAAATCACGTGTCTCCTTACAGTTTTTGAATATATATATATATATATATATATATATATATATATATATATATATATATATATATATGAATTGAAAAGATATGGATTAAATCAAAACAGAATGATTAAATAAGGGACAAATAAAAAACGATTATAAATTTGACGTGCTTCGCTACCATTATTGTATTTTCATCAGAACGTTTTTATGGGATGAGGTGACACGCGGAGAATATTTCAGTATTTAGAAGTCTATACTGTTCATTCAACCAATGAAATCAAACAGCATGGATTTCGAAATATTATCCCTTCATTACCAAAATATTACTGCTGAAGTTATGATAAATGTATCGAACCATTTTATAAACCATTTCAAATATATTCCTTATTTAATCATACACACGTATATATATATATATATATATATATATATATATATATATATATATATATATATATATGTATATATATCGCCTGTCTCAAGTTATTATCTATATTACATAAAAATCTTGCTTTTAAAAGCATATTACATAAACATTTGCTTTTAAAACTTTTTGCCAAATGCTAAACGATTTATTTAGACGTTAAAACAAAGCTTCAGTTAATTGTTACGTAGTTTCAACATGTTATATAAGTTGGTAATTGTTATGCTGTATTTACAGCAACGTACCTTAACCAAAGAGAGTGAAGGACGACGAGATCGGAAGATACATCTCTTATATCAGGTTAACAGGACCTGACTACAAAGATCATGTGCTTACAATCTACAGGGTATGACTAAAGTCTGGGCATATAGGAGATCTTATTAACTATATTTTTTTATATCCAGATTAAGCATGGTTTTGTCGAAAGAAGAAAGAATTTAACTTCTTCTGGGGTCTGCCAAAGGAGAATGGGTACTCAATGTAAATCACAGATGAGACACACTTGATTAAACGCATAAAGAGTGAATGTGCTAAAATTGACGGCAATGTTGAGTTACTGCATCGAGTTAATGTGAATCTTGCAAAGAACATCAACTATTGGAGATGTAATTTGTTAATATGTCAGTTCAATAAAATATTGTTGAAAATTTCATTTCTTGAAAATAAGCATTTTTGCCAATGAGTTCAGACCTTAGGGATACCCTGTACATGGTTAAAAGTGGTCAGACGATTTGAAATAAAGGCACCTTCTCCCTTGTTTGATACTTCTTTTTTCATCCAGTATACGTAAAACGGAGAACTCTTAAACACGGAAAAACGACATTACACACACAGACACACAGACGACCAGACACAAACACACACACACATAGTTGATTACGTGTTAAATTATTTTACATTATATTTTTGTATTATAATACATATACATTTCTCAAATAAATTG
>OZ038487.1:82798490-82863490 GCA_964036315.1 Acanthosepion esculentum
TCTTTCAACGACGGAAATGGATGGCACAAGTAACTCGAAGAGAAAATACTGATATAATCAAGGTGTTGACTTTCTACTCTACCATAAACAAAAGATTAGGAAGGAAAATCCCATCAAAACGTTTTGGAGATAATAATGTTTTAGTTATACAAGTTTTACTAATTAACCCATAGCTGGGGAGAAAAGGTGGATTAACAATTTTCCCTAGGGTATTTGCACGTAATGGAATTGGAACTCGGCTCTCTGATTAACAATTCCAACCGATTATCCCTTACACCACCCGCACATCCAAGCCTACAGTACCTGGTATTCCCAAGTTGTAATCCATCTAAATACTGGTTAGGTTCGACGTTGATTAAATTCGAAAATTAGAAAGGGAGAGGTTGACAGAGAGAGAGAGAGAGAGAGATAGAGAGAGAGAGAGAGAGAGAGAGAGAATCAATGAGATGGAAATTTCATTTCTTCTTATCCACATATCTCGTTTTTGAAATGTTTCCGGTTTTGAAACAATTTATCAGAGAGTAGTGATTAGAATATGATAAAACCAAAAAAATACGATTATTTTTTCTTTTTTTATAGATGTTATGCAACTCATGATATTACAGGCAGGATTCGTTGAACGAATTTCCTCAAAACCTTTCATTCAGTCTAATAATTGCAGATACACTAATGAGCAAAAACATTATGACCAGCGACAGGTGTGATAAGAATGTTAGCTATTGTCTCGTAACCAGTCGGTATGTCAAGGTTAGAGATATATAAGTAAGTACGACGACTTTGAGTGCATCATTTTAATGTATTTAACGCTGCATCTATGAGCAAAGAAGAATGATTATTATGGGTTTGATAAAGAGCAAAATTTAATGACAAAAACTCGAGGTAAAGCATTTCTAATACGATACAGCTTGTGTGGTGGTCACATTTAGTTGTAGCCAATACCTATGGTAGTTCTGATAACACTACACAATGCGCACATCGTTTATATATATATATATATATATATATATATATATTATCGATTGTCAAGATGGTGTGTTTGTAGGTATTAATAATATATGGCGTCAGTAAAGTAGATAAATCGGAGTTATTTATCTACCTTTCTGATGTCATCTATTATTAATACCAATTTTCTAAAATTGTATTCACTCATTAAATATGAATGAATTGCTATTACTAGATACGTTGGTATATATATATATATATATATATATATATATATATATATATATATATATATATATATATAGATAGATAGATAGATAGATAGATAGATACGTTACTGGTACGCGTTGTTGTAACACATTACTTCCAGCATTCAAATGTACTGAATTTATATCTTAAATAAAATATAAAGAGTCTTTTAAAACATTGTGTTGCTAAAATATATTTCATTTTCTTCCCTTTTTTTTTGTTTTTTCACAGACTTGAAGATGACACATGTGAGTCTGAAACCTTGGAACTAAGATAAATTTCGAGTATTTCTTTACCTCTACAACGGATACGTTTGCAGAAGATGGTTCGCAGTTTAGAAAAGAAAAGAAAAATAAGTATAATAGGTATAAAATATCTGTTCCTTTTAATAAAACTTTTAGTTCCAATATATATATATATATATATATATATATATATATATATATATATATATATATATATATATATAGTGTGTGTGTTTTTTCATTAATACGAATTATATATAAGGGTGTTTCATTAAGACGGGTCAAAGTCAGCAGTAAATAAATCAGTGTTATTGATAAAAGTTTATTTATTTCTCTATTGGATCATATTTAAGTCATGGCAATTGCATAAGAAAAATAATATCACCCAAATGTCCATCAAATCTGAAAGAAAAAAATCATTATACGCTTAAACTTAATTCACATTAAAATCGGTCCAAGTTATTGGAACACACTTTATATGAAAACCTTTTTATTTAAAGTTCAGAATGAAGTCTCCTTTGCATTCTTCAGAGCGTTCTTGCCTGTAAAATGTTGCGTAGAATATAAATGTTCACTGCATTCCAGTTCCTGCATTTTTATAGTAGCCACCAAACAAATCGATGTAGAAAGCAACCTGCCTGTTTTCAATGTTCTGCCATGACATTAGGTTAGACCGACCTTCACTAGTTACTCTTTCTTTGACGAACTGTCACATTGTCAAATACACCTCTGGGGGATTGACGTCGTCTTTATTCTGAATGAATTGACATATTGCGAAAATCATCTAAAATATGGAAATGGTTCAGAAATAAATTTCTATTCTAGTTTACATAATTATGGCTTTCAGGATCATGATTAAAAAACCTGAATTCTGTTGATTTCTTATCATATTTATACGCGGGACATTTAGTGTCTATTGTAATAATTCATTGTGAAGCTTCATGCCACAGTATATGAATCTCGCTTTCATTACAGTAAACGTTATATTTTTTTAATCATTTCACCCCAGGAAAGTCAATAAAGCCACCAAGCCGCAAGGAGTTACTGAGTGCAAAAAAATATGAGAAAAAGAACATGATTAAGGAGTGTGAACAATGAAAGAACAATAATTAAGAAGACAGAAATTTTGAAGATCAAAGTTGACGGGAAAACAAGAGGCCGTAAAAGAGTTCCATAACCGCGAGGTGAAGAGAGAAGAAACTATTAGCATAGAACTTACGATTGCATCTAACCATTTCAACTATAACATGATGCGATCTAGCTGCTAATCTAGTACTGCACTTAAATTCGTAAAGTTGAGGTATCAAAGAGGAAATCTAATCAGTACAAATTACACTGAAAATATCTATAGAAGCGGTACATGGAAGCTACATTATGGTGGTGGGAAAGTATCTGAAACCGAAATGCCAGTTCAGGATGGATAACAGTGCAGATTCTTCTTTGGAGTTAATCAAGAATCTCCAAATGCATAACAATAGTACCAGAGCAAGTGTGACAGAAATATACGATCTATGGACGAATGATGGACCCATGATGGATTATATTTTGTTATTATTATCATGATAGTTATATTTGGTGCATAGATGTGATTTTAAACACTTTAAATGACATCTACCGGCATAGGCAGTCAGAAAGCTTAATAAAGAGAGTATGCCTTTCGAGAGAGATCGAACCTATATCCCTCTATATGAAGAAAACTACCTCCAGATTTTTAGTGAGTACAAGGCCCTGGGTTGCTCGAGATAGAGGGTTACAGAGTAAGAGGTAAATTTTATGCGCATATGTGGGGAAGATAACGATTAATTCTAGACTTGAAGCACTTTAAGATTGTAGTGATTGGGAAAAGACCTTCATGGGAGTCGGTGATACAGATTTGCGGTTCGCGAAAAGAAGCTACTCGAGTGGAACTTACACCTCACCAATGGAACACGAAGGGAATGAGGTTGGTTCGCTACAATGTGCATGGCATGGCGGTTCTTAACCGTGAAGGTTAGAACTGGTGGAACTAATGTAGTTCGTCTGATGGAAATAACGATAGAGTCGTCTGAGGCTTGCGACATTTCATTTGTGAGAAAGGGATTGTACAATGGAAAATAATGTGTTAACCACAAGGACACTGAGACGATTTTGGACACTATTGAAGCTGGAAAGTAAAGGCTGAGCAGCTTCTGTCCATATATGGCAGCCCCTCCCTGGCGGGATGTGGCGAGTCTCTTACTGCTCTCAGTACTACCATGGAAAGTGCTCGGACGAACTGCATCTACTGGTTCCACCAAGTCTGATCTTCACGGCTAGGACCCGCCATGACACTTACATAATAACAAACCATCTTTATTCCCTATATATTACATCGGCGAGAAGTTCCACAAACACCTTCTTCTCGTGAACCACTTCCGTATGGAACAAACTTCCAAGTGGATGTGCCCCCGATCCCTGCAATCTTAACCTGTTCAAGTCTAGAGTCAACCGTTATCTTCCCCCTATCCATATGATCTACCCATAACGTATCCCTCTACCTCGACTGATCCACGGGCTTTGTACAAGGTTAATTTTACTGTAAAAAAGTGCTCCATTTTCGGGCTGCTCTGGATTTTGTAAAGGCAGGGGATAGCAGGTGTCAGGTACTGGCTGGAGCGGCACAGGGAAGCGACCATGTTTTCATCATTAGCGATGGATCATATGTACGAACGCCACGAGGCATGGTGTGAGTTTAAGGCCCAATAGGTGTTCAAAGCAAGGGTCATTCCTGAGGAGATATCGATTTATCGTGATTGGTGATAGTTCGTGGTAGAATTTATCTTTACGATTTTTAAAAATCTCATTTTGATTACTTCGTTCTATGACTTGAAACCTTTTCAATGTTTGAAAAATCTTCTGACACAAAGCATTGGCCTCCAGACATTGTTCAGCTGATAATGTTCCTTTCCAGTTTTTTCGATTTTGCCCGCTGAATATCTTGGAGATTACTCATGTTGAAGTATCTGGAAATATGGTCGTCAGTTATTTTTTTTCGATCGAATGTGTTTTGACTTCAAATCAGTTGTTTTCTGCGAATATGAGTGAGGGACATTAAGATAGTACATTGACGCAACAAAATCTTCTAACGCCGCATTTCATCTTGTGCCAAACTAAGCTTTGTAAACAATGTATCTGACGCTTAGGTGCATACTGGGAGCACACACACACACACACACACACACACACACACACAAACAAACACACACACACACATAAACACACACACAAACAATCACGTCGCATCATGTCACGAGCCCCGTAAGATGAAGATGTTGGAGTTGAAAGTAGCAGTGGCGTTTCGATAGCAAGATAAGCTGACTGAGTCCTTCACTCTTCAATCTTATTTCAAATTCAGAGCTGTCCTTCTTCTAGCCGTGTAACCATTGAGACAATCTACTCGGCTATTAAAACCCTAGCTGAGGACGGAAGAAAATATTTGTTTGTACCTCTAATAGTTTTGAAATTTAAAATCTTTGATGTTATTTAATTTCGTGCATTTTGCCGAATGATCCCTTCGTTTCGTTTATTCATAGTTTCTTTGATATACCACGCACCGTTTACAAGTTCTTTGACAAATGTTCACGTATCCTGTAGATTTAAAATCAGATCAGGAGTAACCTCCATACTTTCCATCGTACAATACCTTGAAAAATGATCAAAACGTCAAAAGACGATTCTTCATTTGCGAGCTTTTCACATTAAAGTTTAGCTAGTAGTTTTTGCCATCTTTAGTATATTAGGTTATATGTATCTTCTGTTTGTCGTATCCTCTCAGAACGTGGGCTTCACAACTTCCAAACCTTTGTAGCTCTTGATACGACGTGTCTTTACACCGCCCCTTTCAATGCGTGTTCTGAGATCCATTTCCTCAGGCTTGTTAGGTAAGTTACTGACTGTTTGCCCTTGTCTCTCTTGACTTGGTAGAATGTATATTGAAACTATATTGTAACTTTAATAAAGTTATAACATAGAAATAAGCAACCAGTACTTACTTTTACGCTCTTGTAACTTTATTAGAATAAGTATTACTAATTTACTGTTCACATTAAAAGGTATTTACTGAAATGCTCACTTGACACTGAAAATTTTGGCAATTCTTAGTGTGAATCAGTACAATTTATAATAATTGTTTTTATCCTAAAAAGAGATTTTTTGTTTTGTTTTGTCATGTTTTTGTTGTTACTTTTTTGCTCGGATTATTAATTACTGGTGATAATGTTTTGCATGTGATTTTGACAATCAATAAAATTACCTAAAATGAAAAGAAAATATACTTTTTTTTTTTTTACTTTGAATTGATTTATTTGAACCAGGTTTTAAAACTGTCAAAATTATTTTCCATACTTCTAAAGACTATGCAGAATTTTGAGCATTTAGTTCTTCTGTAGTTAGCAATAGAAACCTTTTAAATACTTCTTAATTCTATATTTTAATGATTTACATTGAAATGTCCGAATAATTCTTTGGAATGTGCTTAATTTTTTAATGTCCTTTAACTTTCCTGTTTTCATGATGTCATTTGATCATGTGACAATTTTAAAAAAACAATCATTTTTGTATTTTCTATTCTTACATTTTTGAAAGCTATATTAGAGGATTTTTTGTTGTGTTTGATCTTCTTTTTGAAGTTATTTTTAAAAGCATGAGCTCTCATACCGCATGCATGGTCTTGCCAAATCTGGCACTTCGCAACTTGATATATTAAGCTGAAATTTGGTATCTCTCAGATTTGACATCCAAGTAATCAATTTTAGGAATCGTTTTACCTTTATTTTAAGTTATGAATTCTTCAAAGTGGAAAAAATGCTTTTAAGGTGCATCTGCTTAATTTTCAGCTGACCGAAGAAACTAAAATAAGAAAATTAAAAAAAAGACTGGATTATTTTCATTTGATGTCTTGTGAAGAGTATTAAACCATAAAGATTAAAAGCATTTCGGTTCATCAAAACAGTAAACCATAGGACGAAAAGCTTAAAGTTTTAAAGACATTTTGAAAAACATGAAACTTAATGTAGGCAAGAGAGAGAAAAAAGGCTTCAAATCTATTCTAAATGCTGAAAATAAATGACATTTTCATTTGCAATAATTCTATTGTTAAAAATATGAACAGAAAATTTTCTTTAGGATGAAAACAATCATTGTAAATGAACCATTCTATTTAAGTAGTTCCAATCATGACAATTCACAATTCACGAAAGGAAGATTAACGGATATGATATATTGCCTTGCATGGTCAGAGGAATGAGAAGACTTTACCAGAGGAAACTGAGTAAAAAAGAAATACTCCACCTTTTTATATCTGTTTTAAGACACCTCATAAGCCAGATTGCATTACTCACTGATTATGATTGTTTTATTTTTTCTTCGTGATTCCAATTCTATCTCTTGCAAAGCCGAATTCAAACAGCAATTGTTGGGACGATAAGTAGACTGTAAAAAGCATTGTAAAAAGAATTCTTTATTTAGGTAAAAACAAACATTTTATTAAAATAACAGCGACAGTGGACAATATTTTCATATTGACAACTGTCATTTCACTAAAAACCATTTAATATTAAAAAACTACAAATTATTAATACTTATTCTAAGTTTTGTGACAGTAATAAATGTAGATTCTACATAGATACCATTATGTTATAAATGACAGAGAACAATCAAGGTTCCTAGTGTCTTTATCTAACATATTGTTCGAGTGGGAAAGCGATCAAATAGGAGGTAGTCTCTCTAGATTTTTGATCATTTTCAAGGCATTGTAAGAGGGAATGTATTGAAGTTACATCTTATCTGATTATATCTTTGAAATCTACAGAATATCTCAACCCTTGTGAGAAAGTCGTCAAGCTAGACATACGATATCAAAGGACTAATGAATGTCCATATCTAGATGAGAAGCACATTCGGCAGAATGCATAAAACTATTAGAAAGATTTGTAATTTCGTGACTATTACAGATACAGACATAATGTTTTTTGATTTATTTTTTCACTAGAATACGAAACAATGATATGGGGAGTACTGGATGGATTCAATATAGAATAAATATCAAACTTAGTATAAAGAAAGCGAAAAATCAGAAAAACGGCAGTTAATTGTGGAAACCTCCTTAAGAGTGTATCGAATAATTACAAAAGAATTAATCTACGAAACTCTAGAGTCGGTGTGTTGAATATATCATCAATCAGCTAAGTAAGACATTTTTTTTGGGTTAATCCTATCTCAGACTGATGGTAAATCAGTCAGGTTTCGATCCTGGCTTGAGGCAATCGAATGTCTAATCACACTGATGAGCTGTGATACAGCGAAACAGTCTGACTGTGGATAACATTATATATATATATATATATATATATATATATATATATATATATATATATATATATATAGTACTTGCTGACTATACTTTATATATATTTCTTAATACATTAATCTGCCTGCGTGTGTCTTTGTGTCTGTGTGTATATATGTCTTAATACATTGCTTACGTCACAAATATGCTACGGTTCACCACCCTTCCCAGGGGTAAAAAGTGGGAGTTAGTCGACAGCTCGAATTTGAAAATCTCTTGGCGATTAGATGCTGACTATCAACGTGGGATTTGTTTGTCGGAGGAGTTGCAGCACCGACGGTTCATCCAATCAACGACCGTCATGTTGGCCGGGGGGGGGGGTGAATGATATATTATAACTTCATAAGTGATGTTGTATGTCATGAGTTGAGCGACCGCCCGTTTAACTAAAGACAAAAAGGATTTATTCAAGCACAAGTAAATATGTAAAGACTTCTTCGCTTACAGACTTTAAACGACTTGTTCTCTCCTCCCTGGATCTATGATGCAACCGATTTGCGTTCTCCTACAGATATGCATAGAAAGCCTGGCCTATAGATTGGATACTTGATCCGTTGTTTCTTGATAGATTTCTTTCTTCTTTGATTCCTTTATTTCTCAATCGGACTTTGTGTTATTTTTAAAATCATTTCACCCCAAGAAAGGCAACAAAGCCACTAAGATACAAGAGTTAGTGAAAGAATATGAGAAAAAAAAACATTATTAAGGAGAAAGGACAATAAATAAACAAGAATCAATAATTGCATTGAATTATTTTGAAGATGAATGTTGACTGGAAAGCAAGAGGCCAGAAGAGAGTTCCACGAATGAAAAGTCCGAGAGAGTAAACTGTTAGTACAGAACTTATGGTTATGTCCAGCCGTTTCAAATGTAAAATGATGAGACCTTGCTGACAATCCAGTACTGCGCTTAAATTCGTACCAAAGATTTATTTTGTAAATGTTGATTTCTGGTTTTATCTTTAGCTACTTCAGATACAAACGTCATTAAATCTGCGAGATGGCTGTGATTATAAGATACATTGCTTTAGTTATAATTAATATACATCGCCTGCGTTACAATTAATATACATACCTTAAGCTAGAATTAATAATTAATATCTAAAAATAATTCTAAATATTTTATTAAACATTTTATCAATATATATCGTCATCAAAAATAAAACAGCGAAAGCAATGACATGTAAATTTTCTAGCAAAAATATTTAGTTTTCAAATTCTAGTGGGACAATGCGTTTTCACATAGACAGTGATTAATCTATGATGTTTGTGCTACAATAATTAGTTTTCGACACTTATAAATTGGATACTTGATTTTTTGGGAGGACAATGACTCAGTGTATATAGCTTGAGCTACGTTAATGCGAATTCAATCCCGACGAAGTGATTATCCTATACTCTGGTTCAATAAGAAATCTGTCTCCCTCTCCCTCTGTCTTGTCCCTTAAAGACACAGGTGACATGACGCTTCACAGCTTCCCTTTTTGTTGCTATCAGCAATACTTTATTCCTTTAAGACCCCTCTTTTTCTATATTATTTTCTTCAATACAAGCACAAGGTAGAAGATACTGAATAAGGTTGTTGTAAGTGCTTAAAGGCATCAAGTAAGAAATGAATTGACGCTATAGGTAGTTATGATCATATTGATAGGGGAAGCATCTTATCGGATTCTGCTCCACAAAATAACAGTTCTTGGGAAAAAAGCTCTCTGGCTATAACTCCTCATAACCAAATGGAGCATGAAGGGAAACAGGATAAGTCGTAGATGTGAAGGCCTGAAGGGGTGGGACTAAGAGGCTCTTTTGAACATTTTCCAGGGTAACATTAGTCTACCACCATTTCGTCTTGGCGAATTGTAAGGTGGAAAATTATACATCACTCACAAGGTTGCGTAAATGCTTTTGAACTCTGTCAAGGATAGTGAAAATAGGGCAGCTCCATTTCAGATATAGCAGCAATACTCCTCTTTCTCGTTTCGGCAGTTGTTTTCTATCTTCAATCGTTTCAAAAATCTTAATGTTTCTTTTTCTTACTCTTGTATTCCTGTGAGAGAGGCTTTTGTTCACAAATTCAGTTTGGGCCGGACGGTCGGTTTCTAAACCGGCTACCTCGACCCACGTTTGTGGGGACAAGGAGAGCAGTTAGCAATACAGTAGAAAGAGAAAATAAGACTTCAAAGGTAGGATAACTCAAAAAGTATACGGCCAGAAAATTTGAGATACACTCTTGAAAAAATAGTGGGAAATTCAACGGGGAATCAGTAATCATGAGGCACTACAGACTGGTCCATTCATAAAAAATAGGTAAAATCTTTTTGGGAAATAAATGTTGAAGAATAGACTTCTTTAGACCTCCCTTGGATTGCGACACTTGTCAGAATCGAAAAATATTAATTCATTATCGATTTAGAAGAGGAGACCCTGTTTATAATATTCGATAGTCTCAAATCGATCCCTAACTTTTACAGCGTCATTGGCCATTGGCTAAATCACTTAGCTGTTATTTACAAACTTCAGGTTTGAAAATGGGCTAACATCATTGATATCTGCATAGCTTTATTTTTAAATACATTTCACCCAAAACAAGGTAGTAAAGTGACTAAGACACCAGAGGTTACTAGGCATGGAAGAATTAGGAAAAGAAACATTACTAATGAGCGGGAAGAAAAAAGAGTAATCAGGAGGACAGTAGATAGCAATTGACATTGCATTTAAATTTTTGGAGTAAGCTGGAAATCATGGAGCTGGAAGGAAGTTCCACAAGCGAGAAAAGAAACTCTTAGCATATATATATTTTTTAATTTCCCGAATATTTTAAATATTTTTTCTTTGGGAATTTTTTGGAAGCCGCTCTGCGAACATTTGAGGTTCGTAATTATTCTTTATAAATGAAGAATAAACGGCCACATAGTTTTATCAATTTATGTAAATATTTGTTCCTTAATTAAAAATGAGTATATCTGTTTGTTAGTTATTCAAAAGAAATCTTTTTGTAATTATCCTAAAAAAGGTCCGTATGCACAACAGCAATGCTCTGTAAAAGTCAAGGATCCATTTGAGACTTTATTGATATTATAAACACGACGCCCCTACTAAATCCATAATAGATCATCATTTTTCTACTTTGATAATTCTCTTTAGGGAGGTCTAAAAAAGGCTAATTTACAAAAATTATTTCCTCAAAAAATAGTCATTTTTTTTTTTTTTTTTACTAGTAGACCATTCTGTTTAAGTAGTTCCAATTATGCCAGCTTGCATTACTCACTGATTATTATTGTTTTATTTTTTCTTCATGATTTCAATTTTAAATCTTGCAAAACTGGTTCCAAATTGTTAGGACGATAAGCAGATGGTAAAGAAAAACAGACGGATGTTTAAGTTTCTATTGAAGCTTTATACAATACTATTTGACTATTGTGAAGTACGGCCATGTCTTTTATAGTCGAGTAGTTCGAGGGGTAGGCAACTATGGTTGTCTTCACCACACTGACATTACTTCTCATATTATGCAGGTTGTTCCGAGTAAAGCGGTTTTCTTTTGCTGTTTCCATGGTCGCTAATGCTCCTGCAACTTCTGCAGTTATTTCGTTCTTCATCCCCGGTATCCTGTTGATTTCAATATTTAGGTCTTTGTACTCGTATGTTTTTTGCAGGTATTTCGTTCGGATTGTATTGCTCTGCCTATGAATATGTACTTATTTTCTGTTCTTCATTATGTTGTCATGCTTCTTGGCTTTCATATCTCAGTCTGTGGAATGGGCATGACCCAGAGGATAGTGAATTTTCTTTGTTTTCAGTGATTGTGTTCGGATGATACCGTTTCTCAGTCGGTTTGATTTTGTATCTCCTGCAGATATATCAGCGCTCATATAACTTTGTCCAGTTGTGCTTTTGAGAAAAAGACAGTTAAAATGTATTTCATAAATTAGTACACAACAGGATGTACACTTCTTAGAAAAGAGAAGGAAGTAATTGTGTTTTGCTTAACTGGGAAGCATTTCGTAGCTGAGATGTCTTAAGTAGCTTCAACATGATTTCTCCATTATAAGTATTTCACAGGTTCGTGTTGTGTTCCTGTCGAAAGACAACTTTTTTTTTAATTAATACTTTCGATTATCCAGGTCAGTTAAAAAAAGGTATTGGAAAATTTAACACTCACAGGACATATTAAAGGTAGGGGGAGCAGAGGGGAAGAGTAAGCAACAAACCTAATCTATTTGGGTTGATGGAGAGCACAGCGAGGACAAATAGCAATAAGAGACAAGAAATTGTGGAGCGCCATGTCCGGCTACTTCCTGAAAGGAACGGTGCATACAAGAAATATTTTGAATAGTGAATATATTCAAGCGATTACTCATATTAGCATAAGCATACCGTTAAACTATTTCGGGCATACGGTTATATCAAGTTCTCGTACGACCACCGAAGTTAAGTCGAGTCTGGAGATAAAAGATCGCTTGGCAATACCAAGTGCTATAAGTATGAATGTGCGTGTGATATAATGGATAACAGCTCGGAATTGGAAATCGGAGAGCCGAGTTCCAATTCCTGTCGGGTATGGACATTATAGTCACTTACACGCAAATCATGATCACGAGACTCGTAAACCATTAGGCTCGTAGGAGCACCACAGGTACTGCAGCCGCAGTAGCAGTGTGATTTCCTGGGAATTATAGACTAAATGAGCCCAACACTCTCCAGGTTGCTTTTGAATTCAGATTTTTTCCTTCTAGGCCTAAGGCTATAGGACTGGGCGAGGGAGAAGAGATGGATTCATACCTTTCCCAAGACTATTAGCAAGTAAATGAATATAATGAACTTGATTGGAATTCGAACTCGGGTTCTCCGATTCTTCAATTACTCTGCCGTTCCTTCACGCACAAATTCCATAGGGAACGACATGAATCCACGTCTTCACGCCCAGATTTCAGTTAATTAGCAGGACTTGTACCAGTAAATTATTATTATTTGCAAAAAAAAAAAAAAAAAAAATTCTTACAGTCTAAAATTATTTTCTGGCTTTAAATAAATAGCAAAAGTTTGATTAGCCGTGAAAAATAAATAAATCGATCAATAAACACAGATACTAGTTTCTGTTAGGCTAAATTTCGATTATTATTATTATTATTATTGTTGTTGTTGTTATTATTGTTGTTGTTGTTGTTGTTGTTGTTATTATTATTATTATCATTATTATTATTATTATTATTATTATTATTATTATTATTATTATTATTATTATTATTATTATTATTATTATTATTATTATTATTATTATTATTATTATTATTATTATTATTATTATTATTATTATTATTATTATTATTATTATTATTATTATTATTATTATTATTATTATTATTATTATTATTATTATTATTATTATTATTATTATTATTATTATTATTATTATTATTATTATTATTATTATTATTATTATTATTATTATTATTATTATTAACAGAGAGACAGATTAGTCAGTAAAGAATAATTTTATTTTCCTTTATAAGAGAAGATATTTACCTTGTATTTTCATTTTTATTTATATA
The DNA here is from genome assembly GCA_964036315.1 of Acanthosepion esculentum. Lineage (NCBI taxonomy): Eukaryota > Metazoa > Mollusca > Cephalopoda > Sepiida > Sepiidae > Acanthosepion > Acanthosepion esculentum. The sequence continues at coordinate 82,811,839 of OZ038487.1, forward strand.
ATTCTGCGTGCGTCCACGTCTTCAGTTTATTTGTTATTTTGTACCTTCTTTTATGGCGGACGGAAGAGCTCTCTCGGCTTTCTCGGACGTAAAGAGACGACCCCAAGTGTTCGCCTTCGCAAATCAATAACATCTCTAATGTTACTACTTCGGAGTCAGAAGCCCCAGGGCCGGAAAGTTCTTTACCATTTATGTTTCATTTTTTCCCTTTTACACCCCCCTCCTTCACTGCCTCCATCAACATTATAAACAGTCATTTCGATCGCGTTGGCACCAATCAGAAAGAAGAAGAAAAAGAAAACCATCAAAATTCTCTGCCAGACAACATCAGTGGCAAATGGCGCGTGTGTAAGAGAGTAAGGTGTTTGGACCGACAGAAAAAAAATGATGAAGAGAAATTTGTTGGAAACAATAGTTACATCGATTGTAAACTTGACAATGTGACTTCAGTATAAGTAATATATATATATATATATATATATATATATATATATATATATATATATATATATATGTTAATTTTTATTATACCAGTCGGTGTTTTCGGTATTAATCAACCGATATTGGTAAATTTTGCAGGATACACACACACACGCACACACACAAACACACGTGTGTCTGTGTGTATGTATGTGTATGTGTGTGTGTGTCTGTATCCGTGTCTCTGTGCGTGTAAAAAATTCAGATATAACTAAATTATAAAGTCCATCAGTGGAGGAATAAGATAAGTTTTCCTTTTGCCCTTTTACTTATATTTACCTATTAGGACATAAACTAGCCCCAGACCCCAAGGGGAACAGGCGCATACGATGCATCGCTAAAAAATGCTGAAAAAATGGTCGGTTTCGTGTCCCGCTTCAGCAAGTATCTGACTCCTTCGGCTCTCCTCTACTTTGACAAGAGACAGATCAGGCCGATAATGGAGACCTGCTGGCACATATGGACAGGAGCTGCCCAGTCTTCATTTTCTTCCCGATTGAATCCAAAAGCGTCTCAGCGACCTTCGAATTATTTTCCATCCTAAAAACCTTTTCTCCCAGACAACTCGTCGCAAGGCACTTGCTGCTCTATTGCTATTTCCATGGAAAGTTGTCAGACGAACTACATTTCTTATCCTACCAGGTTACGATTAAGACCCGCTATTTCACACAAAGACACTTTTGTATTCCTTTGGTGAGATGTAAGTTCCACTTGAGCAGCTTCTTCCCACGAACCACTGCTTCCCCGATCACAACAACATTAATCTGTTCAATTCTAGTGTTAACCGTTATCTTCCACATAAGGTGGGCCTCTTACGCTGCAACCTTCTATCTCGAGTGGCTCTTGGGCCTTGTACAGGGTAAACATTATTGTAAAAATTTCTTTATGCTATCTTTTAGGTTACTTTGTAATTCCAACCTTTGAAAATATCTTTTATTTGTTCATCTTTCTGGAAGGCTGTCGGTGCCTTTTCAGTCTTCAAAGGAAGTCGCATTTATTTCAATTAAAATATTTCTGAAAGACCAGAAGAAACGGATAATTTGAAGTTACTCTTGTGTATCAAATACAAGTGTCGCTAGGATTAAATTATTTCCTTCACCATCCGCTCCCACAAACCACCACCACCAACACCGGCAAGGTTCTTATTTGGTACAGCACTCTTATTCTCCGCGGCTCGATTAATTCGTTTCCCATTTATTTTGGATTTGTAGAAACATTCCCGGAGGAACTTTTATTTGAACAAGCATGCTTATTTTATGAGTTGACAAATTATTTCAGATGGAACTTGTGTTTCGTGCAAAAGAGTACAATATCTGGGAAAAATTCATTTCAATTAGAAAATTCTTTAATGACGAATATAAACGGTAATTCGAACGTACAATATCTGGTGAATATAATCGATATGTGAAAGATTCGCTGCCAAACCGTAACAATGATGAGTCAATAGCTTGCCAGTTTGTTTCGTAGGACATTATAAATGACAATGAGTTTGATCTCCATTGTCTAGAATCAGTTAGGCCGAGTAAAACACAACAGTCTTGTTGTATATATATATATATATATATATATATATATATATATATATATATATATATATATATATATATATATATATATATAACCTCGTGAATTTGAAATTGATACAGAACAATAAAAGAAACTGGTTCGTAGACTTGAAAGATTATTACAAAAATAAGCAAACATAGTATGTCTAAATTATTTAACCAAACCTACTGCCTAAATGCACACGCGCGAGCGCACACACACACATATATCTATATATATATCTATATATATATCTATCTATATATATATATATATATATATATATATATATATATATATATATATATATATATATATATATATATGCATATTTCATTAAAAACGATGATTATTGATGATCGTTCTAAATTTACTAAATTGAATAAGAACACCACTGAACCTCTAAAGAAATATATTAATAAACTTATAACATCCAACAATGCTGTTGCAGGATCCTTAAAAATAAACAAAGTTATTGGAGATTACCAACCTGGCTACTTATACGGTAATGTTAAAATACACAAACCGGGATACCCTTTACGACCTATTATTTCTCAGAATCCAACATGCATATACCAACTATCAAAATTTCTCAATGATATTATTATCCCATATCTCCCTACTAACTATAGCATTAAATCTACCCATGAATTCCTCCAAATACTTAAAAGCACAAAATTAAAAACAAACCACAGCATTCTTGCGTCATTTGACGTAGAGAATTTATTTACTAATGTTCCCGTCTTCGAAACTATTGATATTATCATTAATTCGGTTTATAAAAATAATTTAATTCCACCTCCATCAATCCAACCCAATATTTTAAGAAAACTATTGCTTGCTTGCACCATGAGAGTTCCTTTTCATAGCCAGAATGGTACTATTTACACAGAAACTGATGGAGTAAGTATGGGAAACCCTCTCGGACCGAGCTTCTCCAATTATTATATGTCCTATATTGAAAACAAGGTTTTTACTAAAGTTATTAAACCTGAGAGTTCTTTTTGTTGACGATATTTTTATTTTGGATGAAGACAAAAAATAAATAGAAAATCTGAAAGCTACATTTCAACAAAATTTCGTCCTAAATTTTACTTATGAAATTAGTGAAAAAAATAAACTTCCTTTCTTAGTTGTTCTCGTCGATTTTAGTAATAATACTTTTAAAACTTCTGTTTATAAAAAAACAACTAGTAAAGACTCTTGCCATCTTAATTTCTCTAGTGAATGCCCTCTTAGATATAAAATGGGTCTTATTAAAAATTTCCTCACGAGAGCGCACGAGAACTCATCTTCTCGTACGCTTTTCTTTAATGAATTAAAAAAATATAAAGCAAACACTGATTAATAACGGATTTCCTAATCAATTGTTGCATTTCCACATTAGGCGTTTTCTGTCTAAGATAGCTAATAGCAGCAGAATAGAAACATAAACAATAATATTAATATTTTTTATAAAAATCAGATGAACGATAATTATAAACAGGATGAATGCAGAATTAAGAACATTATAAAAAAATGCATAACACCAGTTGACAACAGCAAAAAAATTAGATTAATTATTTATTATAAAAATTTAAAACTTTTAACCTTATAGTTAACAATAATAATTCACCTCCTAGAACAAAATTAAATAGGGCAAATATTATTTACGAATTCAAATGCCCATTAAGGAATTGTATTCCTCAACAATCAACTTTCGTAAATAATTATATAGGCTACACTAGAACATGTTTAACACGCAGACTAACTCTAGACCTTTCTGACAATAGCTCAATTAGATCTCATTTAAATATTCATGGAGACCTACCGGACACTATTCGGAACATACTTGTCAACAACACTAATATAATAGCATCATCTACATGCAAAATAGGCTAAAAATAATGGAAGCCTTATTAATAAAAAGAAACAAACCAACACTTAATAATATTAACTTTGAACATGGACATAATACCTTGACCGTGTTTTGAAACAAAAAAATGAAAACATTTTATAAAACATACATACAACAAACTATTTCTAATTATAACAGTTAAAATATAATCCTTGAAAATGGCTTAATGTATAGCCGAAAGCACTCGGATAAAAAGAACATTGGACAGTTTTTATATAATTTATCATCCGAAAAGGAAAACATTATTAGATCTCATGAGAAATTGTATAAAAAACTAAATAAAAGCACCTTGTCTGTCGTTTTTAATGAAATGTGCATGAAAGAAGGATTGCTGCCTAAATACTCAAATATATATATATATATATATATATATATATATATATATATATATATATATATATATATATATATATATATATATATATATATATATATAGTTATGCTCATACAATGATTTGAACCTAAAAATCTAACATCTATTTCTGTTCATGAGCAAAAAACAAGATGTCTTCCTGCTGAAGTCTAAATATTGATCCTTTGTCACTTATATAATCAATCGGTTTTTTCTTGCGTTTTCCACGGGGAAAAACATGAAGAATTAGAAATGTACATTTAATGTCTCTTCCATAATGGTTCCTCAGTATCAAACTGATTTTTGTTTTTCATTTTCTTAAGCTTCTTCTATGACTTTAATCGAATATACACCACTATTCAAACTTCTTCATATACTTTAGTCGGTAGGCTTCCGTTTCAGCACAACATTATTTTCTTTAGTGAACAGAAATGTGCTCCTAGGGATACCGGTTTTTAATTACAGCAGTCATGCTGTCGGCTGTGTATCGTTGCTGGAAATTTTCCATTTCTCTCTTCATATTCACGACTGGAAACATTGAAACATTCACAAATGACTTCTGAATATTTTTGGTTAGTTATTGAGGCGATGAGAACGCAATAATGAATGTGGATATATGAAGCCTTATCTTATTATCCTGGAAATTAAGACATGTACTTCGATATTTTATGCATTAAAATCAGATAAATACTTATAGAAAAGACGCGGGATCTATGGAACTCTATTTTTCTTACGAAAATATATCGATTCCTAAACAGACAATTTGTGCCATTTCATTGACTCTCACTCTCTCTTCCCTCTCTCCCTCACTCTCTAACCTCAATCTCCCACTTTACACCCTCTCTCTCCACCTCTCTCTCTCTGAGGTACAGTCGTATCACTTTGAAACACCGGTTCTCGTAGGATTCGCGAAGTTAAGTAACGTCGAGCCTGGTCAGTACCTAGAGAGTTGACCGCTTGGGAATGCCAAGTGCTGTAAACTTGGATGTACGTTAGGGTAATGGGTAACAAATCCAGTTGGGTTTGTTATATTTGCTTAAGCGCAAATACCCTTGGGAAAGTTATGAATCCACAACTTCTCCCCCAACCCACAGCTAGAAAATCATAATTATCTCAGAAAAGAAAAATAAATCTTATAATCTAAATATATTTCCTGTCTTTCAATAACCTGAAAATGATAAGCCGTAAAAAACAAATCACCCAAATCATACATACTCTCTCTGTCTCTCACTCTCTATTTCTTTCTCTCTCTTTATCTCTCCCTCCTTTTTCTCCCTCTCTCTCTGTATATATATATATATATATATATATATATATATATATATATATATATATATATATATTTAGCTTACGAAAAACTAGGTAATCCGTATGGGTAAACCCAAGGAGGATAAAATTAAAAAGGGCTGTGGTGAAATATTTCATTTTTCGTTTCAACCTTTGAAAGTAAAGTCTGATGATCCGCGGTCCTTTAAAAGGGCTGTGGTGAAATAATTTATTACATGGAACCTTAAAGTGTTCTGCTTTTATTTTTATTTAATATATATATATATATATATATATATATATATATATATATATATATATATGTGTGTGTGTGTGTGTGTGTGTGTGTGTGTGTGTGTGTGTGTATGTGTAATAGACACATACTGAATACAGAAATACTGAACGACATCTCAACCAACTTACTAGTAAGCAAAAAATCATCCAACACAATATTACTAAAAGAGTATATAACCTTTATAATGGGAATAAATTACTGCCTAATACCAAAGATAAATATTTTTACATTTATCAGACTACGAACTTAAAAACGATCAAAAATAGTTCTTTTTTGGGGCCTAAACAGCCATATATAATGAAGGAAATATGGAAAAGAAATCAGAATGGAAGATACCCTACCAATCGATCAAGCAATTAGAAACTACAAGAACCACTCAATGTGCATCGAAATTTGAGAGACTTCCTAAAAGCAGAAGGCTTGAAAAGACACTTTCCCGACAACAAACGCAATAACAGTCTCACAAATAAGCTTAAAGTAGCTGCAACAGATTAGTTCTCATATTTGGAAAAAAAGAAAAGAAAAAACTGGACGCTATAAAAATTGTATACAAGACATAATATTTTCCTTGTCCGCCATATTCAATGAAAAAAGTATAAAATAAAAATGTTACAATACGTTCATGTATTTCTACTTCAGCAGAACTTTCTTCGTGATTGTGTCAGTAAAATATTTTCCCAATATTTGAAGGTAAGAGCACAAATAAAATTTCGAGGGTTGACTTTCAAAGTAGTCCTTTACTATTTGGAAGAATGGCGCTATACAATCATTCTAAACCGGTATGCTCCCATTATCCCACTGCCTCTCTCTCTGTCTCTCTCTCTCTCTCTCTGTCTCTCTCTCTCTATATATATATATATGTTTGTGTATGTGTATGAGCGTGGTGTGTCTGTACGTGTGTAACATGCATATACATTAGTTAAGTATATACGAGTGCACGTGGAAAAGTTCTCGACTCGAACAAAAGGTTCTTTTCAACGACAAAATCTGATCTTTGTGCAGATATTGAGAATTGTTCTGACGGAGAAGTGCTTTTCATCACCCCTCGTATACACGCACGCACACACAAACAATGATCACCTATAGAATACAAATATATATATATATATATTTGTATGTATATGTATTCCATATATGATCGTTGTGTGCTGAACGATATAAACTTACCTACTCAAATTCCAGTGCTCATATTTACCCTTCTCTATACAAACGGTGATCAATTCTGGAAATTATTCCGGCGACTCAGTTAATATTTATGTTCAGTTCGAAATATTGATCCGAAGCTCACCCGATACTGAGAGCAGAACATAAATTCATTGCTTCAGTGTTGATGTATTTTATGACGCCCTTTCAAAAATGCAAGAAATTGCCGGGTAGAATCAAAACAGAAAAAACGCAGATATTCCATGGTGGATAACATATTCAAAGGACATTATGGAGAATTCCATGGTAATTCATAGAGAGTATAGCGATTTATTAAGTTTTTTTAACTTAGTTTTTTCTAGTTTTTCTTTACTAATTTATCTATTGATTTGTTTTTTTTTTACTGCTTATCAACCATTTGCATTTTATTTGACTCCAGGAAATATTTTAGATTGTAAAAATATTTTTGAAGATAATAAGGATTTTATTGATAAAGGTCCTACATATTAATCCATAATTGGGGTATATAAAAGTTAGATACATACTTTTCCTAACAGTATTTGCGCATAAGTGAATACAACAAACCCGACTGAAATTGGAACTAATTTCCAATTCCGGGCAGTTAATTATTACACCACTCACACATACAAGCTTACAGTACCTGGCATTCCCAAGCAATAAGGTATGTACAGGCTAGACGTTGCTTAACTTCGGTGATGATACGAGAAACTGTGTTTCAACGTGATATAGCTGTAAGTATATATAAAATAGAAGTATATCACGAAATTCACTAACCGTAGCATAGGTGTGGCATGTACAGTGCTCGCCGTGAGAATCATAAGAACGACCTGGTAATAATTATCTACAAGACCTGCTTACTAGACTACAAGTGCTATTCATTCCAAATATATAAGTAATAATAATTTACCCGCACTCCCACTCGAACAGAATCTGGTACAATGCCGAAGTCAAAGTGTGAGTTTCATGCATACTTGAGACTAGGGGCAAATATTGCCTCATCCCATTGGCATTTCCTCTTTGGAGACGCCTTAGAAGACGGGGATTAACCCTCACTCTTTCTTGTGATATTGCTTGGGTTTGCCCCATGTACGTGGCCTAGATAATAAATTTGACACAAGGCCGAAAATATAAGGGCCCGGTAAAGGTCAGTGGCAATGTTCTACGAGAACCATTATTTTATGACAAGGCAACTTAATGATTCTTATCAAATTTAACAATTATTGGATCCCTGGTGAGGATTGAACTCACCATTCCAGAAATGGGTTATGAGACTTGTTTGCTAGAAAACACACCGTATTGACGCTTCAAATAAAAAAAATCAAACCCCAGATATTTTTAACACTGTTTTTATTTTGTACCCCATGACAGACCGTTTTCACCGCCAAAAATGTTTCGTCTTAGCCAATAAATTATCTTAGACTTGCGGTCTGTTTGCATCGTCACAATTTTTTCCCTCTTTGCCAAATATAAACTTGCAGTTCCTGTTAATTGTAGATTTGAATAACACATAAATAAACTTCATAGCTGTTTTTATTTATTAGTCTTAGCTTAGGCATGAAGCGAATAATGCAGGACACCGAATGGGGATTACACGCACTATTTACAGTCAATTAGGTTAACTCACACAGCATTAACACATGAAATTAGACAACATTATTTTTGAAAAACACTTATTTTTAAAATTTATAAGAACTAAAAGTAAATATGTTGTAAGGAGGTGTGTAAAAGAACAAAAGATTGATGGACGAATCCATGACACCCAGGCCAAAGCAATCTTTATCATTTATGAAGCTTATTTTAGTAAATAAGCATATTTGTGACAGAAAGCCATAAGTATGGGCTTACCCAATGAGAATCGACCTAACTACTCAGTAATAGTCAGCCATTATAGTTAACTAACCCTTATTTCACACTGAAGTGGCTAAATATACTTTGTTATGTGTCACGGTGTGTAGGAGAATTTATTGAAGTTAGCTACATATATGGAGATATCTTTGATTTAATTTTGATTTATCTGTTTGACTGCAGATGAGCTACTTGGAGCTCATTTAATTCTGAAGTCTAATTTCCTTGAGAGCTTGGAATTAATAAAAATGTTATTCTTCTTTCAAAATTGAATACGTTGTCGATGATACTCAACTTTTGTGCATATACATATTCGTGTGCACATGATTACTAGAGGCTGTGATGTGTATTTTATGTTGTAGTTTTGTTGAAGTTATATTTTGGAATACAGTTTAAATTGTCGGATATTATATGGCTTAATTTCATGAAGGTTCTTTCATGTTAGTTGTTTGGTGGTATTTTAAGCCGATGAGATGCCTTGCTATCAGATGTTGTTTATCGTCAATCCCGGGGCTAGTGGTAATTTTCATTTTATATTCCTATTGCAAGATGTCAGTAACATTGCAGATTCTTCTTTGGATTTTATCAAGAATCTCTAAATATATATAGCAGGAGCACCGCATCAGATGTAGTAGCAGTATTCAAATGAAGGACGGATGGTAGAATTATAAATATATGAGATAGATTCTGTAGAGAAAATTGTCTAAAACGACAAAGGGAAGCTTCTTTCCGAGCAACAGACAGCTATTAATTCAATATAATTTTTCCACTTCAATGTCAGCCAAAAACGTTAGTTCGAGAAGGCGCAACCAGTCACTTTCCTACAGATTAACATCTGTCATGCTGATGACAGCTAAAAACGTTAATCTCAGACGAGTAAAAGAGAGCAGTTTCGTTATGGAGGCGTTAAAATTAACAAGCCTTTCCTTGCCCCCAGTTGACAACAGAGGGTGAATCAATTTTGAGATCAGCTTCTAATTTGACCTTATCGAATCGCTCAGACTTACTATTAAGTCATGACTAATTGTCATCAACATAGATGCAGAGTGAGAACTGATGAAAATTAGAAACAACGTAGGCCCAAAGATACAGTGATGATGAGCGCCTGCATTAATGAAAAAAGATATAGAAGAGTCGCCGTTCAAGTAAACTTCATTTCGCAAAATACTGAATCTATCAAAAAATTCATAATAGCAATGTAAAACCGTATATTTCTTTTCTTAATACCGTAATTATTTGTGTATAATACGCACTTTACACCCGATTTTAAGTATAAGGAAAAGAGATGCGTATTATACGCGAGAAGTTGTTTCGGCAACGTGTATCGCCATATTCTGAACGGTATGCATATCTAGCATCCAAACTAATATGTAAAAAAGAGTTTAAATCACTAAAATAAATAAAATTAAATCTGAATAAATAAATAACTAAATAATAATAATAATAATAATCACATTGATATTAAGCATGCTTTAGTCTGCTTCACTGCTACTCGTGTTAAAAATAGACGTCATGACAGTTTCATTAACGTTGTCAACTTATTCGATATCTTAGCCAGCTTCAATGTTGTCGCCATTACAGAGAAATGGCCACTAGCCATTGGAATGTGTGGTTGTTTATAATTTTCTTTATGCTGGTGTGAATTTATTTTCGCAACAAGGTCGTTGCATTTTTGTGTGAACATATCCTTCCTTTTGCTCTAAATTCCGTGTAATCTTTGTGTCCCAAGCATAAACGTAAATTACATAAATTCTTATTTTAGTTGATACGAACAAGATAAAATGCTCAACAAATGTTCAATTGAGGAAAAACTTAACTGCTACAAATCATAAGATGTCAGTGTGCACTATAAACGAGAGACTTTTCCCTAGCATTTCCAAGCCTAAAGTTAGGTGTGCGCATTATACACGAGTTCATATATTTTAATATTTGTGTAAAAACAATAAATAAACAATATTCATGTATAATTTCAGTCTATTATCCCCCATCATCTCAAAAATATTAGAACCATAATTCGGCATACAGTTTGATAGAGAAAAAAAAATAGATTTTTTTTTAAGTGACTAGACTTAGTGGCTTCAGCACAAGAAAAACACAAACTCACTGGCCGCATAGTTTGATAAAAATCTTTATTCTCTCTTCCCCATATATTAACATCCATTTCTCACACGCAGGTTAGCTTCTGATTCCAGCCAGATGAGGCCTACACTATGTAACGAAACGCATCGCTGAATAGTTTTTCCGTCTTGTTATCCCCACTATTCCCATTGAATAAACTGTATAACAATTATTTATTGTTAAAATAAATCGTTAAAAAAATCTTACAAATGTCTTTTTTTAATCTTTTAATTTAAGCACATACAAAACTACTGGAATGTTTAATGCGTGGTGATGTTTGAAGAATTCACCAAATGTTTCCTACTGTAGTGCCTCAAATATTTACATGCGCACAAAGTTGAGTGAAGATAACAGAATCATCATCATCATCATCATCATCATCATCATCATCATCATCATCATCATCATCATCAGTCCCTTGAGCGGATGTGGTGGCAGGATCCCTCCACGTATCACAGTTGAAAGTATGACAGGTGTTACAGACATTCATGTATAGTGAATCTTGGGCAAGTAGACCTGGTGGAGCCCATCCCTCTTCAGGTCAGACCACAGTAGCTTTCCTTCAATTTGAAGGTTGTACTTGGTTACATTTCAATACAAATAGGAGTAGATAGGTTCGCCTATCATCCGATTCAAACTCCTCTCCGATTTTTTGAAAAGGAGTAGAGGTTTATTCCTTGTTTTGGTTAGGACTGAGTTTCCGATCCCTTCTAAAGTCTCCTTCAACTCTATACTTCTAACGTCCCCGCCTGAACACTGAAGTCTTATTCATAAATTAAATCTTGCCAACTTCAAGTGTACAGTTAGCCGTTATCTTTCTTTCATTGCCCCAGGAACTTCACTTCTTTCCCTTTATTACACTAATACACTCCACATTCAAACACTCTACCTTGAATGGCTCTTGGTCCTTGTATTGGGTGAACATAAGTAAAAAAAACAAACAAAAAAACAGGGAAGATAACTCGTACAAGTTATTTCTTATTAATTCGCATAAGTTATTTTTTCTAATTGATTCGTCTATGCTTGTCTCTTCAGGCAAACTAGAGTATATATGATTTTTAAAAGCCACCCCCCCCAGCAAGATTGACCTCATGACCGACGGGTAACTCGATTCATGTAATAAACACGATGTATGGCGGAAACGTGTGGTTTTAAACCTGATTTCGCTTGTCTCCTGTTACTTGGAGCAAGTATATGACGTTTGCATGACAATGTTCTTTCTTAAAGTCTCCTAGCATTTATTTCTATGCTAGATCTGCTGAGGTGGTTAACAAAAAACAAAATGTGCTAATTCTTTAAATACTCTTATTTCTCAGTCCACTATCAATTTCTCTGGATTTATCCAAATTTTCCCTCTTTTATGATCCACTATGATCCGCCATGTTTGATTTCCTTGTCGCCTCTCGGATTAAGGCTTCCCCCAGGCTTACTCACAGTGGTGGCTGGCCACGCCGTTGTACTCCTTGTTAGAATTCCACGGAACAGAATATAAACAATTCTTGGTTATATTCTCAGGAGACTTATTTCGTTTTAGATGTATTCAAAGGTTTGAGCTGCGTGTTGAACACTGTACTGATGCTATATGGATTGCAGATTTACTGAATATCTTTCCTTACACCTCTCTTATAAGGTAGACAGTTGTTCTCGACCTTTATATACCTGAAACATATCTTATCCATACAGGCAGGGAAGTAGAATGGCGGGAACATTGCAACGATAACAGCTAAAATGAAAAAACTAGTTCCAGTAAATCAGTTTATATCGGTAATAGTTTCTGATCTCGAAAAATTCAGTCAAAACCTGGAGATTTACCTGGCAGTAAATTATGAGATAAGATAATATCAAGTGGCTATGCTGAAAAATATTAATTGCCAGATAATTCTTGGTGTGGAATTGTCATCAATGGTCGACTGAACTTGCTTTGTTTCAATGACTTTTGTTTTGTTATTATTAGTTACTTTGTTCAATATTTCATAAATTATTTTTTTATATTTTTCCTTCTTTTTAGAACAATCTGAATTTTCATTTAAAAATCCTTGTTTCTCACATTCTTGGTCTAAATTCTGACAATTGGCATCACTGGCTTCTTGAAAACCAAAAGGACACACGCAAAGGAGTCATAGCGTTCCTTTCTCAAAACTGTTTTTAGCATTTTATTTTATAACACTTGTGTCTTTTGAATTTTGCATAGGGTACCCAATGAGTATCAACTTGACTACCGAGTAGTAATAATAAAGGCGATTGTATATTTTCATGGCCATCATTGCATTGAAAGGATGTTAACGAATACATTGGTGGAATGGAAGCTGGTAAATTAATGGGTGGTAATTTTTCTACTTATTCACATGCATTCACTCATTTGTCATATTTATAAACTTTTTAAATAAAATAAATAGGGCATAGACGTATCTTTAAATAAAGATCCACCAGGCGACATGACGCGAAGAGATGGTCGCAAGATGTATACACTCACACTTCAATCAGTAGCGTCTCATTGCCAACTTACTAACCTCAATGTTATATAATGACCGCGCAAACGACACTTGAAATATACAGTATGGCTTTATAAGTTCCAAAATGTTCTCGTGTATACATACATATCAAGCGGTCGAAGCACGTCGGATTAAACTGCAGTTTCTCCAGCAAAGACGGACACATGTTCAAATCCTGCTGGAGGGCGCATTTCCTTTAATAAGTTTCCCCGAATGTACACGCCGGGATACGGAATGAAATATTGTTTAAAATGAACATGGAATCTTTTCAGATATGGGTGTCAAGTAAAAATAACGTTTAAAATAACAAAATATACCTGATTAAAAAAATAAAATTCATTAATTATTTAGAAATTGCTTTGTTTTCGATTCGGATACGAAACTAAGAGGTTATAATTTTCGAGAAAATCTGAACGAGTAAAAGGCAAATAAAAACTCTTTTGGTTGTGAAGCTCTTCGTAGTCGAAGTGTCAATGCATACCAGGGATTTTTCAAAGACGGACACACGTTCGAATACCGGTGGCGGGCGCATTTCCTTTAATTAGTTTTATCGAATATGCATGCCGGTAGACGAAATGAAAAACAATCTACTTAAAATAAACGGAGCGCTACACAAACACAGTTATCCACTAAAAGGATGTCTAAAGTAATATATATATATATATATATATATATATGTGTGTGTGTGTGTGTGTGTGTGTGTGTGTGCATTGGCGTAGTTAGTTTGTCCAGAGGAACCCCCCGATCATTTGACATTATAGAAGTTTGTGTGCGGGCGTATTTCCTTGACAACAGCATATCAACACCAATAAATTTCGAAGACTACGTAATATAAGCTTTCTTAAAGTGAAAAGGAGGGTGAATAAAATTGAATAAAGTTGCCTTTAAAATATTTCAACACTAGCATAGACATGGCTGCAATCGATACCTTTGTTGAGAGAAAAAAAGTTACCCTCTCTTAACATATATATATATATATGCATACACACACACACATATATATATATATATATATATATATATATATATATATATATATATATATATATATATATATATATATATATATATATATATATATATATATATATATATATATATATATATATATATATATATATATATATATATATATATATATATATAATCGTTGTATTTATCATATCTTGTTTATATCTAGCTAGAAGGCATGGTGCAGTAATGGATAGCGGCTCGGATTGAGGAATCGGAGAGCAGAGTTCGAATTCTAATCGAATCCATTACATTCACTTAGGTGCTAATACCCTAAGGTATGGGGAAATAGCAGGACAGAGTGGGTTCTATAGCCAACTGGTCTACTGCAGAAAGAAATGGCAACGTAATGCGGGAAGAAATCTGCCTCGTCAGTCTTGTATCGAAAGATACATGATCGCCTAAGCGTGTATCCGGCATGGAATAGAACTGACTGATCTATCTATCTAGCTAGCAATCACAATCTATCCATAGCTATCTATCTATGTATTTTTTATCATTTCACCTCAACTATAAAATGATTACAGAGTGAAAGGGAAGTCTTTATGGAGAATAATTGTGGAACAGAACATTAAAAGAACAGGATTCAGGAAGACAAATAATGGCGATTGACATTTCTGTCAGTCTTATCTATCTATCTATCTATCTATCTATCTATCTATCTCTTATACCTGACGTAAAATATTCTGATTCGTGAGTGAAAAAAAAGTAATTCTTTATTTATCAGTTCGTTACGCACTTCATATTCCAGCTTTTAATTTATTTTTCTACAAAAATATCTATCTATCTATCTATCTATCTATCTATCTATCTATCTATCTATCTATCTATCTCCTTGCACATTTAACTCAACAATAACACTACCTGCATTTACTACATCGATATTTGCATTCGGCTATATTCCTCTTTTATTGGAACTGCAAGTCAATTTATTGAGGCACATTATGCTGAAGTCCGCTGTATCATTATTTGTGTTCACAAAAGATGGTTTACTTGCATTATAAATGGAGGTGCAACTTTGATATTATTAAATAAAACTCCCCGGGGAAAAAAGGCAAAAATACTTTGCCTTACTGACGTACAAAAATATTTCAGACATGTTTTTATGTTTTATTTTAAATCATATTATTAATGGTGTAAATTTGTAAAACATTTTGACAATAGTTCAATAGAATATATTGCATACCTTTAATACTAATGTTTATCATCATGTATATTATTAATCAGTAGATTGTAATCATTAGCACGACTAGTATTTATTTGTTTGTATCGATCTCTCAAGCAAATATACCGCAGCTTGGCTGTCATCTGTTAATACTACAGTCTAATTCATTGTAAAGACGTATATATAAGTGTGTTTCATTAAAACGGATCAAAGTCAGCAGTAAATAAATCAGTGCTGTTGGTGAAAATTTATATATTTCTCTATTGGATCATATTATTTAAGTCATGGCAATTATGTGTGAAAAATAATATCGCCCAAATGTCTGCCAAATCTGAAAGAAAAATAAAAACGTCATTAGACGCTTAAACTTAATTCACATTTAAAATCGGTTCAAATTTTTTGAAAACACTTTAAAACTAAATTCCCGATTCAAACTTCAGATGTGTTTACTTTGTCGTTAAACGTTTACAAGGAATGCATGAATATGTATCTTACGTTCTAACACATGGCTCTTTTTTTAAATGTATCTTACTTCTTACAGGTCTATTAATAGAGTGAGTCAATAAAGAACGGCTCATTTGCTGAGGGCAATTCTGCTTCGTCACTTTCTTATCAATTAGTGTTTAGGCTGGGCTGCAGTCTGGATACTGTGATCTAATACTGAATTAGCCCGTGTATGTTCACTTCACTGAAATGCCACTGGGGATAAGCATGAATCATCTTCACTAAGACGCGACGGTTCCATGTGGCGAATTGCCATCAGAGTCGAGTGATGCTGGAATGAAAGTAGATGAAATTTGCAGCCAAGAACTAATTTTTTTTGCCTTGTTAAGGAGAGCACTGAGGTAAAATGTCGTCTGACGTGATAGTGCATTTAAGTGTTACTGACATCTTCCGTGCGGGGAAAAGATTGGACTAGCTATCATTCATTGACACTAGCTGAAAATTAATCAGTGAGTATGTATATAAATAGTCCGTGGTTAATGCAATTCAGCAGAGGCGACTAACACGTTCAGGGCGGTTCTGTTCAGTTGCAAAGGTACGAAATGTTTATTGTCGACAGAAATGCACAGAAAATAGCAGTGTCACCGTACAAGAGCAGTGGTTTGTGGTCAAAAACTTGTTCTTTGAGTTCCCAGTATCTGTTGTAGTTTACATGGAAATAATTAGGTGGCATTAATTTTGGATCAAATTTAGAAAAAACGATTAGTTACAATAAAGTAAGAAAAACCGACAAACTCTTGTTAATTTTCACTTTTCTAGGCGTTCAGTCCACTCATCAAATAACGCGAGAAACTTGTTATGGAATTAGAAAGTTATGATGTTATTGGAGAAGAAGGAGCATGATTAAACACTTGGAAAATCCAATCTTCTATGATGACATTACATGCACAATTTATAAAATCTATCTCAGTCAGTCCGTATCTATCTATCTATCTATCTATCTATCTATCTATCTATCTATCTATCTATCTATCTATCTATGTTTACATAAATATCTGTCTATCTATCTTTAATATCTGTAATATCTATCTTTGTCCCTTCATATTTGTCTGTGCCAGTATCTTCACATCTATCTATCTATCTATCTATCTATCTATCTATCTATCTATCTATCTATCTATCTATCTATCTATCTATCTCACTGTGTATTTTTATCTATTCTTCATTTTATTCATGTATACTGATGTATATTTTCTTTCTTAAAGCATTTTTAAATTTCAGTCTGTTACTTTCTCTTTTTCTTTCGTTCTGTGTATCTCATTCTGCGCATATCTCTGTAGCTATCTATTGTATTTCTAGCCTTTTTATTAAACTTGTCTGTTTAAGATGACGCGAGCCGTCAGCGGTCGCGCATACAGCGAAAATCGAACTCTTTATCCAAGCGTGCTGGTTTGCATGACACGCTTGCTAACCATAGGGCTACATTTGTTATTATTATTATTGTTATTATTATTGGAAGCAGCCGCCCTGTTTGCTGGGTCGTGAAGTGATTGAAGACTTTATAAACACTGCAAGATTCTTCCGATGCTCATATCTGGCGGTCATAAACTGTCACGCTCTCCACACCGGAATCCTTGTAGGTCCGCTATTGGGAAAAGCTTGGAATGCCGAGAAAGGGAGTTGTACAAAACAGTGAGATGAGGTGGTTGTTGCGGAGGCGGTGGTGTGTTATGCGATCGTAGGCATCAAGTCGTTTTGCTGACATAGACACGGCAGCACGAGAAACAAACAAAAAGTGTTAAAGAAAGAATATCTGTACAAGAGATCCAGGGTGGGAGAGTAAATGGACAATGGCGGCAAACACAGCCTCTTCGTTTCTTCTTTCTTCATTTTGAATTACGCATGCGTGTTGAATGCTGCGGCGTAACGTTACGATTGTATGTACGAAAAACGAAATAATCATTTTCTTGTAGCAGAATTGCAGCGGAAATGTTACAGGAACATTGTGACTTTTTCAAGACACTGGAAGAAAAAATGTGATTTTTATGATCAGAATACTATCAAGAAGACATTTACCAATGTTTCATTGTTTATATAAACGGTTTTCAGAGAGTCTGACACAAACAGCGCCACATATATATATATATATATATATATATATATATATATATATATATATATATATATATATATATATGAATTTGAAGGCTTGATGAATTGGAGCTGTTTTTACAACTCAAAGAGATAAATATAAACTCATGAAATTTTAAGAGTTGATGCCTTTTAATAATAATTAGTACACTGTCTCTGACATAGGCCTTCTGGGTTTATATCCTTTTGAAAATATCCATACTGATCACTAATATCATTATATCATATATATATATATATATATATATATATATATATATATATATATATATATATATATATGTATATGTGTGTGTGTATGTGTGTGATAAGATAAAGAACAAATAGGAAACGTTTATCAATCTAACATGTTTCACTTTTATTAAGGCTTCCTCAGAGATTCAGAGAAAATAGGCAAAAAGACAGAACTTTGATATATTCATTTTTGTTTGTGTCTATTTTTTACTTACATACATATAGAATTATCTACAGTGTTAATGCACGTGATATATGAACAATGAGAATCGAGCCAAACAAAAGTGAAAATACCATAGTTTATGCCATTTTGTCTGTTTACCCTCAATCTCTGATGAAGCTTTAATAAAACTGAAACATGTTAGATTGATAAACGTTTCCTATTTGTTCTTTATCTTACCATCCTGTCGGATTCTGAACCATATTTGATCTACATTTGATCTTTAACTCAAACAATCAGCTCCCGTGTTTGTTTCCTACTGTTAGAGAAGATTATCACATCTGGGCGAAGTGATGTATTTGTAATTTCTTTAGTGCATTTTAATTGTTTTGTTTTGTTTTTTAATCCGCTTCTTTAAACAATATAGCCCACTTGTAGACATTTTTTGGCTGAAACGTGTGGCACCATACACAGTTGACATTCTCCTATGAATTTAAACTTGCTTGCACCCTTCAGCAACCAAAAACTTGATAACTGACCGCTGTTCAATCCTGGAGCATGCTTCTTGGTCGGCCATCTTTGTTAATCGCCAAAACTCAAAGTTTTTTCTTAATCTGCAAAAGAAATTAAATCCACGTGAAAAAGTAGTAAAACAAAAACAAAAAATAAAAAAGAGTAAGCTTCTATCTGTATTGGAAGACCTTATACCGAAACATTCACCTTATTTATTGAATGACCCTCGTATATTTTCGTGTTTTTAAAAAATTATTTTCAATCTATGCAAAGTGATAGCATCATTAAAACATAAGGTGTTACTGAGGGCGAAAGAAAATGAGAACATAAAAGAACAGAATTCAGGAAGACAGAAAATGGTGATTCATGTAGCACATAAATTTTGAACATCGTAGTTGACATGGACGCAAGAAGCCGGAAGGGAGTTGCAAGCAATTTTTTCTCATTTAAATAAAAAAAAAAAGTATTTTCAGCTTTCATAAGCTATTATTAAAGAGTTTTGGTTTTGTGCTGTGTCAGTCTCATCTATTTCCAAATATCGCGTTTTCACACGTCATGTCATTTTTATGTATGGTATCTTCACGCGTCACTTTGTGTTATCATATCATTATCTCGTATTATGCATGAAATATATTTTGTATATATGTATGGCACATACTTTGATGTGCGGTAAATGTAAGTGTTACTGGCGTGGAATATAGAATAGACGAGCCTGTTTCAAAATGCAGTTAATTCTGTTTCTTTCAATTCGCGCTAATTCCCCTGAAAAAAGGCATGACTCCACCTTCCTTTAGAAATTGGTTTAAATAACAGGGCTGACTTGGCTCTTTTGTCTGGGGTGACAGCCATTCTAGGAGAAGAAAAACTTTTAAAACCTGAAGATATTTGGATATTTCGTGACATACTGTGTATATTTTCCATATGTTTTCAGTTGTGCCTGGTTCTGCACAATACTTCACTATACTGTAATCAAGTTATCTGTGTGTTTGATCTAGCGGTTCACTTCTAAATTGAACTGTCGGATCCGCATGCGTTGAAATTGACTTCATGAGTCCATGATAGATGTCGCATTATACGGATGGTGGCCAGAAGTGTATTTGGAGGGGAGAAAACATACATGTTTGTATACGTGGGTACATCAATAAACCTGAAGCATAAAGATGAACAACATATTAAATTTACACAAGTATTTATTTTTTAAACAGTTGTCAATATAATTATTTCACTAGTGCATAGGATATATTACATAGTTAAAATTTCAGGTAAATATTTAGCTAATATATACAAGGTTGGCTACTGTTTGGTGATCTACACTTTTCAGTATATTCTCTTAAGAAGAATAGACAAGGAATGCCAGTTAAACTTTTTGTTAAGTTTATCCTGATATCGAGGAAGTAAGTTTTTAATCATTTGACCCCAAATAAAACAATAAAGCCACTTGGACGCGAGGGTTTACAGAGTATTAGAACATATGAGAAAAACTACTACTAAAGAGAGAGGACAATAAAAGAACGAGAAGTAAGAAGATAGAAGATAACGATTGACATTGCATTTAAGTTTTTGAAGATCGAAGTTGACTGGAAAGTAAGAAACCGGAAGCGGGTTCCACAAGCGAGAAGTGCGATAGAAGAAACTGTTAACATAGAACATGTTTACATCTAGCCATTTCAACTGCAAATTGAAATGATGAGACCTTGCTGCCAATCTAGTACAGGTATAGTATAGGTACTATATCGGAGTGTTCATCAGAACAATTACCATGAAACTATTTATAGAAAAAGCACAGGGAAGCTACGTTACGGCGATGGGTAATTTACTGAAGCCGAGATGCCAGGTCAGGACCAATAACATTGCAGATTCTTCTTCGAATTTTATCAAGAATCTCTAAATATATAGCAGGAACACCAGGCCAGATGTGGCAATAATATTCAAAGCATGGATGGATGGTAGACTTATAAATATTTCAGATAGATTATAGCGAGAAGAATTGGCTAGTGCGACATAGTGAACCAACTTTCTTAGCTGCAGACTTGCAGTGATTGTAGGTCATTTTTGAGATCAGCTGGCAATTTGACATTATCGAACCGATCAGACTTACTATTAAGACAGGAGCAAATACTTGCATCATCAACAAAGTTACCTTAATTTAATGTCAGATTGTGTGTTATGTTCCTTTTGATGTTTTCAAGAAAAGAAGGTAGAAATTGGTGATATAGCCAGTATTACGTTTGTGTCGTTTCAAGTTTGAAATGAACGTGCGATTACGTACTATAACTATGAAAACACATGACTATACATTTAAATGCTTTTTAACACAGGAGCACATAAATCTAAACAGATTGTATTGGTAGTCTGTTACTTTATTTTTATGTAAAGGACTCCAAGATGTGCAGCTGTATTTTTGTTTTTGTTTTTACAGATGTCGAATAAAATCTGGTGGATATTGGAAGAGGTGCCATGTTATCTTTGCAAAGGGAAGTGACAGGCAAAACCTCTCGAGGTAAATCTTGGGATATGACCAATATATGTTGTTTTATTTTAGTTTTAATAGAGATACAATTTTCAAATGAACAAATAACTGGTCGTTTTTGTTCTGGAGAAATATATATATATATATATATATATATATATATATATATATATATATATATATATATATACACACATTTGTGTATGTGCGTGCGTGTGTGTGTGGATTATATATTTTTAAAAAATTTTTCATCTTTTGTAGTATTGGAGTGCATCTGCTTACAATAAGTTAATAGTATTTTTGTCGTTTAAATCATTATTTTAATAATGTCACTATGATTGTAAGAATAATATTATTTGTTTACCAATGATGTGATTACGTTAGTCATTATTACTAAGTATTTGCTGAATCTTTGATAATTCTTTGAAGACAAATGATTTAGTGTTAGCGATTCATTTTTTTTATCATTTCACCCAAAACAAGGCAATAAAGTCACTAAGACGCAACGGATTACTGAATGTGAAAGAACATAAGAAAAAGAAGAAAAACATTATTAAGGAGGGAGAAAAATAAAAGAACAGGAATTAAGATGACAGAAAATAACTACTGACATTGCCTTTAATTTTTTAAAGCTCAAATTTGACTAGAAATAAAAAAAAAGCCAAAAGAGGGTTTTACAATCTAGAAGTGCAAGGGAAGAAACTAATAAGATAGAACCTATGGCTACATCTAGACGATTCAGCTTCAAATTGATAAGACCTTGTTGTCAATGTAGTATTGCGTTTAAATTTGTACAAAGTGGGAGTTGACGGCTCGAATTTGAAAATCTCTTGGTGATTAGATGTTGACTAGGAGTTGCAACACCAATCAACGACAGGCATGTTTGGGGCGGGGTGAATGATATTTTATAAATTCATAAGTGAAGTTGTATGTCATGAGTTGAGCGACCGTCCGTTTAACTAAAGCTTAAAAGGACTAATTCAGACAAGAACAAATATGTAACGGCTTCTTCGCTTACAGACTTTAAATGAATTGTTCTCTCTTTGGATCTATGCTGCAAACAATTTGTGTTCTCCTATAGAAATGCATATAAAGCCTTTGCTGTAGATTGGATACTTGATCCGCTGTTTCTTGATAGAGTTTTTCTTTGGTTCCTTTAATTATCAAACGGACTTTGTGGTATTTTTAAAAAAATCATTTCACCCCGAGAAATGCAATAAAGCTACTAAGATGCAAGGGTTACTCAGATTGAAAGAATACGAGAAAAAACAAAAGCATTATTAAGGAGAAAGGATAATAAATAAACAAGAATTAATAAGACAAAAGATAACAATTAACATTGTATTGACATTTTTTGAAGATGAATGTTGACTGGAAAGCAAGAGGCTGGAAGAGAGTTCCACTAATGAGACGTCCGAGAGAGTAAACTGTCAGTACAGAACTTGTGGTTATGTCTAGCCATTTCAAATGTAAAATGATGAGACCTTGCTGCCAATCCAGTACTGCGTTTAAATTCGTACCAATGATTTATTTTGTAAGTGTTGTTTTTTGGTTTTATCTATAGATACTTCAGATACGAACGTCATTATATCGGTGAGATGGCTGAGAGTATAAGCTGAGGGAATCCACATGAACAGTGCATACGTTACAATTAATAATTAATATCTAAAAAAATAATTCTAAGTATTTTATTAAAAAGAATTATTAAAAGATAATACTAAATAAACATATGAATAGACATAGAGAAAAGAGTTCCACGAGCGAGAAGCATGAGAGAAAAAACTGTTTACATAGAACTTGCGGACACATCTAGCCTTTTCAACTGTAAAATGAGACTTAGTTTCCAATCTAGTATTTCGCTTAAATTCGTGAAGTCGAGGCACCAAAGAAGAAAGATCACCAGAACAATTACCATGAAAACATTCATAGAAAATACACAGGGAGGCTGCATTACGGCGGTGGGAAAGTAACAGATCTTAACACTGTTGATAAGATTTTTTATAAATTTTTTTGTATCGGTACAAAAATTCTTATTTTTCGATATTTAACGATGTAGTTTTGCTTTGTAGGCTTACGTAATCAAATTCTAATCGCTGAAATCAATCAGGGAATCGAAAAAATGATTTTATTGACGTTTAGTTCAAATGTAAAACTAAGTACAGAATTTCTTTCAATGATTTGCTTGAGTTGCTTTTTTATCAAGATCTGTAGCAGGAAGGAATATATCATCGATATACGGAACATATATATAAGAGGTTGTGCTGTTGTATTGAAAACTTTATTTTTTATGGTGAGTTATATAATAATTTCAGAAAGAAAGTATTTTTGCAATGCTATAGCAACGCCGGCGGTTTGTCTGTATGTAATTTCAAGATTGATAGAAGAGGACTTGTGTGGTACATGCTTGTAGAATATATCATGGGATGTTAGGTCTTGAATTCAAGCGTGGAGAAAGAAAAATAATTATTAAGAGATTATATAGTAATTTCATTAGTATCACCGAGAGAAAGGGGGTGAAAAGAGAGAGTGATATAGGGATAAACAGAGGTAGAGAATGAATAGCGATAGCAACAAACTTTAAAATTTCTTTGATCTTTTTCTGTTTCGACTGTAGGGACACAGAAGACGATTATCTCCCTTTGATCGAGATGAAGTCACGCGTGTCGCGTGACGGCGCTTAGTGATGTCACTTCATAGAGTAACGACAGCTGTAAGTCCATCAGTCAGTTTCTAGGAGTGAAACCAGGCAGTTGCCTCGCGCGGGCTTCAGCCTGGGGCAACCAACTGCTGCGTGGTGTAGTTTACAAGGCCATAGCACCGTTTTACTTAAAAAAATTTCTTCATCAGATAGAAATCATCACAGGCTCGCAGTCCTCAATTTGATTGATCTGGGATCCTAAATATTGCTTCTCCATAGACACAAAATAATCTCCGTCAGTTCCACTCCCGTTGGTAATGATTATAAGCTAGACACTATTTTTTCGAACTCTTGTCCCACTGCTTATTATGGAGATATGTGTTATAGTTTCCCTGCGTGGGACAAATGTAAATAAGCATATATAATTTTGTGTTTGACTTAGCGTTATAAAACTCTCTCTGAGAACAAAGAAAATTTGTCATTTAATTTCTTTCAGCCACGCCGTTCCGTCCGTGAAATAAGTGTTATTATATCATGCATATAATAATGCGCAAAATAGGAGAAAATATTTCACTTTCTTCCATCGCTCATCGATAACGACGATGGGTTGCTTATCCTCGTCGCTTGCGGAATAAGTCTCTCTATTGACGAGGTTACATCGAAATAGTATTGTCTTTACGTGCTGAAGAATCATAGAATTTAAAGCTAGTATATATAAGCAACAAACTTTATTTAAAAACGTCCTATTAAATAGACAAGTCTATTGAGCTACTTGGCAGTATTTCCCTGTTGAATAAATGGTTTAATATCGGCTGAAAACTTGTAAAGAAACTCGCCGAAATTATGCGTTCTATATTCCAATTGCTTTCGACTATCGTTGGTTGTTTTCAAGTCCAAGCATAACCCGAGTAACACTTCTGTTGTTAAAAGTTTAAACTTTAAAATGAAGTAGCTAAGAAGCTTGTCTTTGAGTCTATTCCCACTGTAATGACTTCTATCCTCATTGGGCACCTCAGACTTATGAAGTTGTAACGTAAATATTTTTGTTTTGTATTTAACTAGTCTTAGAGCCATTTTCTACACTAGTAAGTTTGAACCACACTGGTTAGGGGAGGTTGATTGATTTTACAACATATCAGCCATTGTTTAGTTATTTAATGTCAGATAACTTTCTTTGGGTCAGTTAGTGAGAAATGAACTCAATACTCAATAGTGATGGTCATTCAAACTACTCTTGCTAGCCATTTATTCACGTCTTTGCATCTGATTCATATAGGTTAACTAATATGTACCTTGCCAAGCTGTATATGGGAAATATCTAGACACTTTTCAGTTATACGACTACATATTTTAGATGAATCCTAATCCTAACCCTATATATAAGCCAGCTGTATAAAAATGACCATGTGATGATTGTAGCTGTTAGTATAGAATAATTAAAATTTTTAGATTAATATTTATTACCAAAAAAAAAAAAAAACTATATAGTCATTTAAAAGTGCACAACTCCCCACTTATATTACATGTAACTGAAACATGCCAATATCTTTATCATAAGATGTTATTGATTATTATTTTTAATAGCCGGCAAAGTTTGTTTAAAAAGGATAGAAAGGAAAAACTTACTCTTTGTTTAATTTCAGAAATGCGTAAAAAAATCCGTTGTAAAATCAAATGCTTTTTCTCTGGCTACCTTCTCGAGCTGAAAAGATGTGCAGGATATTTTCCATGTTTTAATGTCTGGTTTAAAAGCAAGTGATTAATGTTTTGTGTCTGTTGAAAGGTGATAAAATACGTTAGGTTTATATCATCTCCCTGCAAGCGTTGGGTGAGATTCGTCATAATAATGCCCTGAAAAATGGAATCAGGAAACAAGTAAAAAAAAAAAAAAGAAAGAAAAAATTGAAGACAGAAAAAATATTAGAGAGAACGAAATCTATTCAAAAAGTATAAAAAAGAGGCAAACGTTTTATATCTGAGTTATGGCATCGAGGCTTCTATTTGGACGAATTTGGAATTGCGTTCACAATTGCTTTCTATCTGTCTTCAGGCTGTGTTATTAAAAGATGTACTGACTATGTTTGTCGGCACTGACGTTTCAGATTGAAGGGAGTAAAATGAAGAGAACGCGCTTGCACTCATACACATGACACACAGTTATATATATATATATATATATATATATATATATATATATATATATATATATATATATATATATATATATATGCAAATGTAAAATTGGACATTGAAGTCAATACCAAGCGGAGACAGTTTGTTTCAGGCTAGAATGCAAACTTCAGCCCATGTGTATTGTGCTTTGGTCCGACTATTTATATATACTGGTCAATGGTGCATTATGAGTAATAAAGTATATTGTATATATTATCCTATCAGTTATTAATCTATAGGTGTAGGAATAATTGTGAATCCGGATACGATTATTTGTAATTATTTTATAGAGTTGTTAACGTTTTATTTATTACTAGCAGCATGGCCCGGCGTTGCCCGTGCTTGATTCAAAAATCGTACGACTCATACAGCAATTGCTATCACTTGACTTAAAATATTTTTGCCCTTCCTTGCCTTTAAAGGAGTGCCCTTTGCCGTGCTGATGTTGCTACATTCCTTACTTCTTGCCTATCTCACACTGCGAATTTTTTCTAAGCTTTATACTAAACATTAAATCTGTTACGAAAAAAGAACTAAACAAAATGAACACAAAACGATCAACCGAATGAAAAAGAATGTTAACAACAAATACTTTTTCCCACCCAACCCAATTCTTCGAAATCAGAATCAACGTTGAGTTTAAGCAAGCGAATGAGCCAATTGGAATAAAGTGCCATGCAGATTTAAATTTTTTCCACTTGTGACGAATGCACCTATCGATTTTTTTTGCATGCTAGCATGCTAGTTAACATTCGTTTCAGTTAGTTGTTGGCTGTCACGCTGACCAATAGAATCTTCCTGCCTATTCGTGGCAGCCAGCTATAGGCTGTCACTCTGGCCAGTAGAAAATGACCGCAAACTACATGAAAACTGCAGTAGAAGCATGAAAAAATCGATTATTTCCACTATCGATGGGAGTTGGGAAATGCGAAGTCGGCCTTGTCCTTCTCACTAACTTGGAGCATGTGCATGCAAATGTTGGTGCAAATCCGTCGAAAATTGCGGCCGTGCATTCGTTACACACACACACACACACACACACACACACACACACACACACACACACACACACACACACACACATCCTGCCTTTTATAGATAGAGATTTATTATTAATTGCATAATTATTTGTTGTTGATAATGAACAGCAAATAATGCACCATTGACATCGCCTGAAGATTGCGTTGAAACATGACACAGACTGTCGCCGCTTGGTACTAACCTATGTGTCCAAAATATATATATATATATATATATGTGTGTGTGTGCGTGTGTTTGTGTGTGTGTGTGCGTCTGTGTGTGTGTGTGTGTGTGTGTGTGTGTGTGTGTGTGCGTGCGTGTGTTTCCGAGTCTCCACGTTGCCCCTGTAAACAAGTACGTAGATATCTCCGTAAATATTTGGGTGAAATATGTTGCATCGTAGTAATTTTAGAAAACGGACGCTTCAAAGAATGTATTGTAAAAATAAGAGTAATTAAATACCTCTTTCAACATGGATGAGTCCCGTAAAGCAGTCTTCGTTGTCCCATTTCTCAAATTTGAACGTGTTTCGGAATAGTCTAACCAAACGCCTTCTCTACCACTAATTATTTAATGAAACCCTTTTGAAAATTTTAAGACAGATATTTTCCCATAGCTGTGAATCTAGTAGGTGCTACCACACCGAGTCAGGATGGACGTAGGAACACGCTCCTCAACATCTCCAATCTCCTGATCAGAGGCCTTGCTGCCGGATGTAGTTTATCGTCATACCCAGAAAGAGTAACCGAATATCAAAAACATACTACTTGAATTTTCTGATGAATCATAATTCTTAAGTTAATGATAGAATAAGCTCCTTACGAAAACTAATATAAAATTCCCATGGAAATTTCCCAGTTGCTTCGGAAAATATTTAAGCTTAAGAACGTTTAACAAAATAGTACAACCATGCATTCTGCCTTCTCATATTTAATAGTTAATCCTTTCTTCCCGCTTTCCTTTACTTCCTAATATAAGTGTTCCTTCAATTTTCTTTCTGTACCGGCCACCAGTATGTCCACCGGTAATAATTCTGGTAAGTTTAATAGTTTTCTTATAGGTTGATTAAATCTCGCTGTGTAGGTTGAATAAGCCAAGTGAGGAAACCCATCCTTGTCTTATTCCACTTTCTATTTTTGTATATTCACTGAATTCGTTGCCTATCCACGACTGAGAAAAAAGGACTGCCGATGAAAACAGACGTCGTAAAATCAAGCAGTAAACCTGGCATATTCTGCTTTGGTAGCAACAATGTAAACAAAACATGAAAACAAATATCTCTCGTTTAGTCTTTGAAAAGAGAGGGAGAGAGAGAGAGAGAGAGAGAGAGAGATTTTATCGTTTTTAAAACACGAAACACAACTGCAGCAAACCGAAATTCCCGGTGTATATGAACCTGTCCTTCTCCGTCTCTTCTCGCTGGGTTGATAATTGTACGGGGCTTTTCTTCTTCTTAGTCCTACTAGACATACCTTAGTCACCCAATGAGGCCACATCGAGAACACTGAATCGAGTATTGTACTTCCATCAGATGTAAAATGTCAGTCGAAACGTGTCAAAATGTTTGATGTTAATGATTACAACTAGAACATGACATGAATTCTGGCAAACTGTGGTATACTTTTCACATTGTATAGTCATTGTTTATGCGCACCTCGGCATAGAGTAATGGTTGACGAGCCAGTTTGATTGACTATTACTACTGTAATCTTAACTAGATAGCCCATATCTGTAATCGTGTGCCAAAGTTTGCTAAGCTTAATAAAAGAGAATTTGATGTTTATGTAACGTGTGATATTGCTGATATAATTTATTAAACCAACGCGTCAAAAATGACATTCGCTCTGCTGGTTGCATATACAGTAATAAAGAGTACTGATTATATATATATATATATATAGACGACAAAGTCTCCAGAGTATAGAAGTTAATAGCATGCTATTACTAACTGAATGTTTATGTGGCTCATAAAATTACGAATATCGTTTATTAAAAAAAAAGAAATCCCATACTCTCGTTCATTCTAGTGATTGCATATATAGCGATATAGCAACTCTTTTGAGAAGCGAGAAATAGAAAAAAATACCCACGCCAATTTCAGTTTATTGAGATAAAGAAAGATGCTTTACAAAAGTTAAGCAAATTATGAAGAAACAGAAAAATATCGTTAAAAAACAAAGAAAAGATTACTGAACTTTTATGTAGTATCAATCCTCCAATATGGCAATGATGAAGAACCGACTTGAAGCAACAGAAATGTGGTTCTACAGACGGATGCTGGGAATACCATGGGCCAAACATTGCATTCCCAGCACCCGAACGACGAAGATGCGATGAAAACAAAAAGGCACTTCTACTTGATATCAGGACGAGGCTGTTGAAATTTTGGCGGGGACATAATGAGGAAAAAGAGCTTGGAAAATTTGATACTCACAGGAAAGTTCAAAGGTGAGAGGAAAGCAAAGCATGGTCTACCTGGCGAGTTTGAGTAAATGGATGGCGGATCATGGTTTGAGAAGATAGATAGCAAAAAGACAAATTTTATTAAAAGCTACAAAGGACGGGAAATTGTGAAGAAACACGGCACATAGAAAAAATACGAGGGTAGGGAAGGGTTTCAACCTTAACGCTAGTTTATTGTTCCTCCCTTTGGGTTTTGCTAATTAACAAAACCGGCATCACTTGAACACTTCCAATAACAAAAAACAACCAAAGAGGGTAGCACATGAAGCTAGGAGATAAAATAACGATATAATCAACCTGTTAATTTTGCTCAACAATAAAAACAGCAAGTTTGGCTGAAAACTCCCATCAATAAAAGAAAGCGATAACAGTTAGCTGACGTGAAAATTCTAATTCCTTGAGAAACTATTTCAATAAAAAGAGTTAATAAATTTAAATCGACAGTAGCACTGTTCCGTCAATAATTGCCAAATGTTTCCTGTATAAAAACGGCTAATTTTACAATTACCATTCCTAGAATCAACGAATTCACTATTTTCTGGGATAGAAATAGAAATTCAAAATTCAACACTGAATTTTGCAATTGAAAATTGTTTGGGCGAATTTGAACACTTATTCTGAAGTTTACGCTTTGAGGGATGCATTAAAAGTAATCTGGAGTTCTTAAAAAAATATGGGGGAGGCAAGGTGGATAGCGGCTCGGATTGAGGAATTGGAGAGCCGAGTTCGAATTCCAGTCAAATCCATTACGTAAGTGAACCATGGGACAGGTATGATTCCTCTTCTTCTCCCCTCCAACTATGGGTTAATAGCAGGACAGACCGGGTTCTATAGCTTTGGATGGCAACTAGTGTACCACAGAAAGAAATGGCAACCTACTGCGGGAAAAAATTCGGCCGTCGTCAGTCATGTATCGAAAGATTCATGATCGCCGAAGCGTGTATCACGCATGGCACATAACTCCTCATTCCGCCATCCATTCACGCAAGCTCTTCAGGTAACATATACTCGTGTATAAGCCGACTTGATGGATAATGCAATCTCTGATTTGTTGCATGAATTTTAACCCCTACATAAAAAATTATTTATGTATAGTGCAATCGGTCACCGAAAATGCATGATTTTTAACCTCTTCAAAAACATTACCTGTGTATAGTGCGATACCCTATATTTTGCGTACCCCCCCCCGCAAAAAAAAACTGATTATAAAAACTCGTACTATACACGAGTATATAGTCATATTTAATAATACTGCTCTGTATTTTATTTATGCTTCTGGAGTTAAGATATTCTTTATACGTCAAAATGTTTATTACATGACAAAGACAGAATTTAGGTAATAAAGGCACACGTAAAAATGGCACGAGCGAAAAATAGTAAAAAATAAATTTATTGAAATATACATTAGTGGCAAAAAAAGTTGATTTGAATGGAATCTAATTATATATATATATATATATATATATATATATATAGATAAACTTTTATTTATTTATTAATATTAGCAAAAAAAGTAGAATTCTTTTACCTCCATTTGTTAATATAAATTTATATGTTAAAAATGTATGAAAAACAATTCTAATAAAATCAAATACGTCCAGACATGATCACACCGTTTTATATCAAAACCTTTAAAAACAGAATTTAAACAAAATTCTTATGTTGTGAACAAGTCATTTTTACCTGTGCCATTATTACCTATACCATTATTACCTGCGCCATTATTACTGTTCACCATATCTGATAATACATGCCTCTGAAATTGCGATATTCTTTATACGCCAAAATGTTTATTACGTTGCCAAGACGTTTTCAATATCGTCCATGTCACTGAAATATGCAAAATAGTTGTTCGGGTAATAATTGCATGTTTCAAATACGTTTACAAATGTCAAACTTGTTTGTCAATCTTATTTTTGTTTTAAATTTGTTTTCGTCGGTCATGCGTTATCATTCTGCCAATTTGCAAGACGAGGTGCTTAATCAAAAGCGAAGAATTTGATCAGTACGTTCGTCTGACGTATTAACAAGACTTTCTCATGCCTCCCTTGGTATTTCACACCGTTCTTTCAATCAGTCCATCACGAAATAAAAAATATATATATATTTTCAAAAGAATTTCTTTTATTTCTCCGAGGAAACCATTTTTTGTCTTAAGTTCACCGAATTCTTAAAATAGCACCTCTTCTATCCACTGTTTTATATATTGGGGGGGGGGGGGGGGGGCTAAACGCTTGCTTCATTTCAGCACACTGCTCTGTTGATCATGAGCATTTGAAGAAGAACTTCTTTTACTCTCTTTAACATTGAAACACCTTTCTCTATGAAGAATCAGATTAGAACAAAAATGGAGTATTGATGGTACACTTGGAATGGGGCTGCTCCGTCCTCATTTTCCATTTTGCACACTCTTTCCAACAGAGGTAACGTTTCAAACCTCGCACTACTCTCTCGCTATTTCCATGGAAAATGTTCAGATAGGCGTTCCATTCTTTAGTTCAGACCTTTACAGCTAGGACACACGCCATGCAACTTCCACGAAGTCGAATCTTTTTATTTCCTCCATGTTCCAAATGTAAGAAGGAAGTTCCATCCCCCCCACCCCAAATGACCATTTTGTGTAACGTACTCCTGCGTGGACACTTTCCTGGACACCACCAAGTTATCTAATTGTTATCTATCCTCCTTAGCCTCGTACAACCTCTTTCATTTGTATCACACACCTCGTTCATCATTATCATTTTAATAGTAACCCTCTACATTGTGTGGCACTCGAATCTTGTATTTAGTGTAATCTATTTAAAAAATAAACTTTCGTGGCAAATGACTTATTGTAAGAAGGAAAGCGCTGTCATCAAATCCTGCGTGATTAAATTCCAAGTGACTACAGGTAAATTTGGGGCTAATTTTATACTTCCTTAGCAATATGACGAAGGCATATTTTCCCATATTTAAATGTGAATTGACGTTATTATATGATTACACCTGAGAAGGAATATAGGATCATTAATGACTAAGACAAGGTTTAATACAACATATAAGGTTTAGAGTTTAGTGAAATATTAAGTACTATTATTTCTGTTGCTGCGATCAGTGTATTCCTACTAAAATCATTCTGGGATTACCAAATGTAACGTGAAGAAGGAAGAAAAGCCCATCAGTTAAAAAACCTAGTGATCAAAAAAAAAAAAAAATTAAGGAAGGAGTCTGGGCTTCTCAAGGACTAATCTCATTTCATAATTTCTGAAAATATGGAAGAATACCATCGGACAAAAAGAAGTGCTCAAAAAGAGGAAATTAAGAATAGTTCTTTTTCAGAATCATAGAATGAACATAGCACTGCGTCCCAGAGCTTCTGCTAACACTGGAAAACATTTCTCCTAATTAATAAGGATGAAGAAGATATTAGTGTGTCTCAATAATGGGATAATGACGATAACTCAGCTGAAAGCTGGAGAGAGATCATTAACTGATAAAAAAGAACACATACACACAACAGCAACAACAACAACAACAACAGCAACAACAAACACGAGGACGCTAGTATGAACAATTAATGGAGTAATTATATTATAATTTCCGACGAGACATAGTCAAAGGTTAAACAATTTCAAGCCATGAAAAGTATCCATTTTAATCGGCTATAATTTGAAAGACAACATACTGGTATATATATTTGTGTATGTGAATCAAGTATTGTACCATTAGACTCACGCACATGTAAAACGTAAACATATAAGCACGTACGCACAGACACACACAAATACTCTTAATGAATATATATACAAAAGAAGTAATGAATAGTAATGAATGGGCGATAACATCAAAAAGCTACAAAAATGGCACTTTCATTCACTCGAGTTGGTACAGGTGGAGACATTTCTGCTTTCAAATAAGGAAGTAAAATTCGAAAGTGTAAAGACATATAAAAAGAATTAATGGTGCTGACAAGATAAGCTTTTCTCTGTTTTAAATCAAAATAAAAGTGAAGAGATGTGTTCGCATCATCTTTCACGGCCCTGTCTGGATTAGCCTCGTTTTGATATCTTCCTGGTGAGTTTGTTTTTGCTTGTACGTTTTTATTTCTTCTTCCGGCCAACCAAGCCATATGTAAAGAAACACTGAATACTGGATGAAAGAGTAAAAGAATCAGATTTTATCCGATTATACGTACATAATACATACATATATACATACATACACAGAGACGCACACACACAAACACCTACACAACCACCCAAACACACACACACACACACACACACACACACACACACACACACACATATATATATATATATATATATATATATATATTACTAGTTACGGAAGAGTTCACGGCCCGATCAAAATCTGTTTCCATCAGAGTTCTGCTATTGATAATTTGGTCATATTTGACAAATGTCAACCAAGAATTTTTCCCCAAGCATACACACACGCGTGCGCGCACACACGCATATGTGAATATATATATATATATATATATATATATATATATATATATATATGTGTGTGTGTGTGTGTGTATATATATCGATATGTGTGTATATTTAAAATTGACTATATGTATAGTAGAAAGAGTGATCTATATGGTAGATGGGGACGTTCGAGTGATAGAAAGTTTGGGTATATAAATCAACACTGCATTGTGATTATCAGTTTCACATCTAAAACAGTCGTCAATTTACGTGACACTACTCATTGCGCGGGTTTACATATAGTGGCCATCAAGGTGTTTATGAGAAGTGGCAAAACAACCCCTCCCTATTCTTTCGTTTAGGACTATTATTTTAGGTTATTCATAGACATAACATTGAGTTTGATTAATTTATTTTTTGTTTTTATTTTTTCACAGTACAAGGCCTAGGGGCCCTCGAGGTAGAGCGTTACTTTAGGAGACAGTTTGTACGGATAGGAAAGAAAGGTAACGGTTAACCCTAAACTTGAACTGGTAAAGATTGTAACGATCGGGGAAACATCCTCTTGGAAGTCAACTCTACGCAGTGGTTCACGGGAAGAAGCTGTTCGATTGGAACATCTCACCGATGTAACACGGATAATTTATTTATATATAACTTATTTATGATTTAATTTAATTTACTTATTTGTACAGTTTTTCAGTTCTAAATGTTATTATTTGAAATAAAGTTTCTTAGATTTTAGTCATGGAATATCATTTAGGAATTTGTTTAGCACGCAGTCCAGTATGAGCCCATTGCAATTGAATCTAACTAGAGTTGGATGATTATAGTGTAAATGGTCAGTGGAAAACCATATTTTTCTATAATTATGCAGAACGGTTTGTCAGATCAGCAAAATGAAGTTCATATCTTCATTATGTTCGAAGTATTTGGTTCATTCTGAAAATATCTTGGCTCAAAGAGAGATGATCCTCGGTAACTAAAGCTACAATTTTTTTCAATTGCGTTGCCCTGAGGATATTGCTTGCAATCAAAAGCAGCGTGATAGCCCCGTAATTTAAACGATTCGACA
The DNA here is from genome assembly GCA_964036315.1 of Acanthosepion esculentum. NCBI lineage: Eukaryota > Metazoa > Mollusca > Cephalopoda > Sepiida > Sepiidae > Acanthosepion > Acanthosepion esculentum. Next base: position 82,847,227 of record OZ038487.1, read on the forward strand.
TTGCTTTTTTGATATTATAAAACATCATCGACCCAAGTGTAGTGTATCCTGGTTTCAAATCCTGAAAATAATTAGTGGAATTTTTCATGAAAAAATGTTTCCAGATCGGTGCGATGCCAAGGACACCTAAAGAATTTGCCACATTATTACTGTTTCAATTCTCATGTTCCATTTTTTGTAGTGTGCCCAGTTTATCGAATTTCACTTGGCTTGTTTGTATGTGGTTAATTTCAAACTCCTATGTTACACGCTTTGTACAGAAAAGTGTATAAAAGTGCTCTCCTCTGTTAAAGGGAACTGAACCGTCCACGCTGCGTAGTGAGATTAGGGCGTTGTAGAGCGAGCCAGATGCTACCTTAAGGATTTGAACACTGCTAAGTTCGCCGGTATTGTCGCAATGCTGGGTCCAGGTTTGTTTACTGTTCACACTGAATGTTGTGACGTTTGACGAAAGCTTTTTTCTTTTATAAGCAAGATAGCAGAACGAGGTGTGCTTTCTCTGTTGCTATTTTTTTTGCAGTAAATGGATGAAATTTAGTTTGTTTTCAATGAACCAGTTCCGGGTGTTTTCCTTACAAGTGGCGTAGGACTCGTCTGGAATTTTCTAAGATGCTGGATATCATGAGAAGCAGCCCCCAGTCAGTATTCCAGTTTGTCATGAATTTTCTTCATTGTATCTTCGTTTTCGAGGACACTGACTGATTATCTTTTGAGACGTTCCGGACCTCTGTCGCTTTGACTTGAAATGGAAGCTGAGTGACTAGCAGACAAAGTACTGGGCGCTTTTTAGATTCCTCGGTATTACTGGACAATTTATTCATCCATGAAGAAGAGCCTGAGACAACAGAAATGTGGTTTTACAGAAAGATGCTGAGTATACATAGACTGAATATGCGAGTATTTAGGAAGTTTTTTTTTAATGGGAAAAAGGGCATTTAAATTTAGAATATAAAAAGCAGTTGAAATTTCTAGGAAGAATAATGAGAAAGGCGGTTTGGGTAAGTTTACTAAGAGCTACAAAGGAAGTGGAGAGTCATGATCGTCCACGTCCTGAAGGCACATGGCAGAAGAAGAAGTGTCAGTTTTTAAAGCATATAGTCATTAATTTTTCTGCTGAAATATGCTAGGGCTACACGTTTCCTGTTGTGGGTAGAACTCGAGAAGGAGATGACCTTTGTCATTTGCCCTTTCCACTCTGTGTTAGCCGTGATCGCTTTTCTATGTGCCATAGTACTGGACGTTTGGGACAATGATTTTCTCAGTCGCAGTAACGCTTCTGCTCGCAATGGCTTTACTTTTCCCTCTTTCTCACCCACAACCATTTGTGTATTTCCTGAAAATGGTACAGAATGGGCGGACCTGCATAGTCAAGTCCTAGCGCCTTAGTCAATAACTGCCCAGCATTTAAAGTGTGCATTCACACATATTATATCTGGGCACAAATCTAAACATGTGAATTTTAACTAATTTAATAATTGACTTTTCAGAGTACTGGCAAGAAGGAAATGCTCATCTGATGACGATGCGTTAAAAAGCGGGGAAGAAACCTTCCCATACAAAAAAGAAAAAATCGATAGTCACATCAAGACCTTGTATATATTATCATTTCACATGTTTTAAGTTGCGTTACCTTTGGGTTTTATATCATTGCAGTTATATATACACACACACACACACACACACACACATATATATATATATATATATATATATATATATATATACAGGGGTTGGACAAAATAGTTGAAACACTTGTTAAATTCAAAAACATTATTTAATATGGAGTTGGTCCTCCTTTGGCCTCACATACAGCTTTAATACATCTAGGAATGGAATCATACAGCTTCCTGACTTCATGCAAAGGAATTTTCAGCCATTCTTCCATTAACACCTGCTCCATCTCTTTAAGACACGACGGTGGAGGATAGCGGCTCCTAACTTGTCGCTCCAAAATGCATCACAATTTTTTAATAATATTGCTATCTGGAGATTGGGGAGATTTGAGCATTATCGTCTTGGAAAATCAAGTCACCATCAGGGCTAAAGTCTGAGCCATTGGATGAACATGATCTCCCAAAATGTTCAGGTAATCTTTGCTGTTGATTCTTCTATGCAGGGCAACTATTGGACAGAAACATTTCCATGATATGGCTGCCCAAACTATCACTGATCCACCTCCATGATTCACTGTTGCAAGAAGCCAGTCAGGGCTGTAAGTTTCTTTGGGCTGCCTCCACATATAAACTCGCCCTGAAGTTGGGAAAAGAGAAAAACTGAACTTGTCTGGGAATATGACTTGCTTCCATTGGTCTGCAGACCAGGCAGGCATTGTGATCTCTGCACCATTCCAACCTCTTCTGAATGTTGCGAGTGGAGAGAAGAGGTTTCCTTACGGCAGCTCTTCCATGATAGCCAGCCTTATGGAGCTGACGATGAATGATTTAACTAGAAACTGGACTATTCAGATGATTATTCAACTCAGCAGTCATTTTGGCCACATTTGTCCGATGGTTTTTTGCCACATTGCGTTTCAATTCACGTCAGTCCCTGTCAGTAAGTTTGCAAGTCCAACCCGAATTGCTACGGTTGCTAGAGGTCTTGCTCTGTTTCTCGAATTGCATCAGTATCCTTGATAGGGTAGCTCTTCAAAAACTAAACAGTTTAGCAACCTTAGTGATCGAGGCTGCTGCCATGCGAGCTCCAACAATTTGTTCTTTTTCGAACTCGGAGAGGTCACGCATTTAGCTTAAATTTTACTAAATTCTAAAAATACATAAGACAACGACTGTAAATTAGATAAATAAACGTATTTACAATAGATATAACCTTCAATTACGAAGTTTTAGTTAAAGTTCTTAATATAGTAGGTCTTTGAAATATAGGAGTGAAATTTGCACCTGTTCCAATTATTTTGTCCAGCCCCTGTATATATATATGTATGTATATGTCTATATGCTTATTCACTGTTACTTATCAATGCTGAAAGATTTAGAGTGTATTAAGCTTTATCATCCCGTTTTTTTATTTGGTAGTAGACATCAGTCATTACTTAATATGAATTCTTTCGTATTTTAAGATTTTATTCTTTTTCTTTACAGATTAATAGGAGTGGATAGGCTCACCTAACATCCGGCCTGCACTCCTTCCATGTCTATTGAACAGGAGTAGAGGTTCATCCCTTGTTCCCTGTTCAGGATATGGTTTATCGTTTCTCTTTCTTTTACCAGTGTCACAATGATTTAAATTTCTTAACATTTTGGTGATCAGACTAACCAGTGTCTGTGACTTTTCATTATCAGGGTATAAGGTTGGCAGTTTGCTGGCTGCTGCTTCCGGCTGGTCATTAGGAGCCCGAACTCTTTGGTAGAACTTAGAGAAGCTGATCTGATCAACAGTTGCATAATATCTGGGTATCTGTCTTGCCATGTTGCGCATGGGTAGGTGCCCATGCATGTGCTTCCGGTGGGCAACCCTGAGACTATATGCTCTGTTCTCAGCCTTACCCTGGCTGCTTTGTGTTGCTATTGACGACAGATATTGGCAATTATCGTGGTCTTTTTCTCTCTCCTTAGAATGAATCGAATGGAAAACACAACGAAAATAAATACAACGAAACCACTAAGCAAAAAAACACCTACCCGCCTGAACCTTTCTTTCCCCAATATTCGTGGTATCCGTTCCAACTTCTGCAGCGTATAATATTTTCTTTCGGAACGGTCATCAGATATATTTGCCCTTTGTGAAAACAACTTAAATTCTTCCATTGCTTCCAATGAATTCTTGGTTCCAGGTTATCTTTCCCCTTGCCGAAAAAATTCCAGTATTCACTTGCATGGCCTTGGTGTATACATCCGGGATAATCTCTCGAAACCCATGACCACTCTTTCGTTACTAAACTCTGCTAGGTATCTCATTTTCCTTCATCGTTCCCCCTCCTTCCAGGACAGGAGTATATTAAACATTATAGCTGACAGTACCGAATGTATCTCCATTAATTTGCAAAAATCTTTGTCTTTGGTGAAATTAATGGTGACCATGGCATTAAATTATTCCATTGCCCAATCCCTTACTCAAATCGTCGACTTTCCCTAGCAAAACCGAGCAACAGGAATCTCAACTTGATTTATTTCTTACATCTTCTCATTCTTACCGAACTTCGCAACCCTGCCCTCTTGGTAACTCGGACACCTCTGTGATATCCATTGATATTTCGTTCCAATCATGAACGTCCTATCCATAAGACCTCTTTTCATTACCTGCATCCTGGTTGGGATCCATTCCGTGATTATCTTCGTGACACTCCTTGGACTTACATCTTTAACCTCGCAATGGAAAATTGCGCTACTGAGGTTATTTCCTGGGTCAAAACCGACATATACGCTTTCATTCCTTTTCGGAAATACCAGGTGAAACCATGGTTAGCCCCTGTTCTATCTAAACTGTATAATAAATGCCTCACTGCATCCTGGCTTCCCGCCCGCTAGAAGTCATCGTCTGTTGTTCCAGTTTTTAAGAACTCGGATGAAGCGTCCGACCCATCCAAATATCAGCCTATTAGCCTTCTACCACTTTTCAATGCTGAATTGGTTCAGTATCTCTCATCACAGGGCCTTTTCTCAAACAAGCAATATAGCTTTCATTTCTCGAGGTCAACTTCTGATGTACTAACGATAATTACGGAAAGATCCTATAATGTTATAGATAAAAGACTGAATGCTTACCTGCCTCTGTAAGTTTGCTTCTCTGTCTCCTTTTCTATAAATACTTTCATGTTCGGATGAGCTCTTCGCTATGGTACCTAGACTAAGAATTTAAGCTCAGTACTAGACTGGCATCGAGATCTCATCATTCTATGGTAACAGTTTCTTTTCTCGCACTTCTTTCGTGTGGAACTCCCTTCCGGCTTCATGCTTTCCAGCCAATTTTAATCTGCAAAAATTTAAATGCAGTATCAATCGCTATCGACTGTCCTCTTGATTATTCACCCAATAAGTAACCCCTTGTGTTTAAGTGGCTTTACTGCCTTGCATTGTGTGATACCGATTATATATATATATATATATATATATATATATATATATATATATATATATATATATATATATATATATATATAGCTAATACTCATATACAAAACCGTATGGTCACAACTGTGCCTACAAAATTCAAATCTATCTATCTATCTATCTATCTATCTATCTATCTATCTATCTATCTATCTATCTATCTATCTATCTATCTATCGGTTCATATCTCTTTAGCTAGCTATCTAATTCTCGGAGACAAAAACGTATGCGCGCAACCATGTCTACGAAATTATCTGAAAAATAAAATTTATGATCTTATTTGTCTTCTAAATACCTCCTAAAATCGACGCTCTTGGAATGCGAACATTTGTGAGCGTATGTGTATATATATATATATATATATATATATATATATATATATATATATATATATATATATATATATATATATATATATATATATATATGTATATCTTACAAATATATACGTTATACATATTACTATAATGGTTTTACACACCCACACAAGCACACGCACATACAAACACATATATATATATCGAGAGTGATAGCGAGAATAACTGAGAGTGAAAAACGGAGAGAAAATGGCCACCACTTTGATATTGAGTATGACCATCGCACGGCATCATCGACAAATAGATAGGTGGATAAATAGATTTGAACTGATTGAGATCAATAGACTTGAACAGATAGATAAATAGATAGATAGATAGATAGATAGATAGAAAAGTGCGTGTTTAGTTTAACTCTCCTTATATTTAAAAGATAATAATTAAGAAGAGACTAATACTTCAATGGTAGATAGAAAAACAATTGTTAGACCCATCGAGATTTATAAGGGTCACGAATTGACAAATAGTACTTCAGTGCCGTACAAATTTTATTTCTATCAATAAAGAAATAAAATCCCAGAATTTCTTTATGCCACTTTTCTTTTTGGTTTTTCTTTGTCGAATGATTTATTTTCCAAGAAATAATGACGTAATAAAATTAGAAGGGAAAGACGAAGTGAGAGGGAAGTGTACATGAGAATGAAAGAGAGAGAGAGAGAGAGAGAGAGAGAGAGAGAGAGAGAGAGAGAGAGATAGATAAAGAAAGAGTGAGTTGGTGTCCGTATATGTAAGAGAAGGAATCCTTGTGTACGTATGTGCGGGTGTAAGTGATGGTAAGAATGAGGCGGAAAGGGAAAGTGATTGAGACTTACTAGAAAAAGAGTGAAAAATGAAGGTAAGGTATAGAAATGGCATGCTCAGCTTTAAATCAACATTTTTGACGTTTTGTGTATATAATCTTTTTTTTTTCTTAGCCAATTTTATTCAGCTTTCTTTTGATTTGTTCTTAATTTAAATTTTATCATTCATATTTATATATCTATTCATATATATAAATATTAATAGCAACATATATATATATATATATATATATATATATATATATATATATATATATATATATATATATATATATATATACAAAAAAGTTTCATTAAAAGAACAACCAAGGCTTCTCTGTTTAATTTTTGATTCCATTTTTACAGTTTTATTATAAGATGTTGAGCATTGTGCTCGAAGTTGTGGATAAACTGTCCGAAGTTCATAATTTGTTATTTTTGTTCAAGTATTTTTCGACTTTCGCAGTCATTATCAAGAAGCAATGTTGTGTCTGAATGTTAGCATTCATTTATCTACAGTCTAGCATTCTTTGGGAATCTGGAAGTTTGAAATGGTCTAGTGTGATATCACATATTGGGAACGAGGCCGCACAAAAAGAATGAGATTTATTTCATGTATTTATTCATTCATTCTACTTTATTTTTAATACTAATATCATATATATAATATTTTATATATATATAATATTTTATACATACATATATCTATATCTATATATATATATATATATATATATATATATATATATATATATATGTATATATATGTTGTTGTTATTATTATTATTATTATTATTATTATTATTATTATTAAAGAATATGAAACAAAATTCCATAGGTAATAAATTTTATTCCATGAGAGCTCTAAAAACAGCAGCTATTTTTTAGAGCTCTCATGAAATTAAAATTATTACCTATGGGATTTTAGGTGTTTCATATTCTTTAATTAATAATAATTTTGCTCTGTTCTTTGACATATAGCTCTCTCTGGATCTATATCCTCCTGGAAATTCCATACGGATTACCATATTGTATCATTACAGTTTATATATATATATATATATATATATTCTTCTTTATGTACCGTCTCGCTTCAAGACGTAGGCGAATATCCGCAACTTCCTGTTCTTTGTAGCTCTTAATAAATTTCCTCTTTTTGTTATTTTTCCTAAACTCTGTTCCCCAATCCATTTAGTGAAGCTCACTATGTAAAGTATGCGTTGTTTTCCTCTTATCTTCAATCTGTCCTGTGAGCATCAGATTTTCCAAGCCCTATTTCCTTATTAGGTGCTCTATTGAACACTTTTATCCATAAATTAAGCAGATCTTAATGCAGTTGTCATATTAAATTATGTACAATATGATAAATCCATAATTTTAAGATGGGCTATATTTATGGGTAAAAGTGCTCACTATCAAGGTATAAAGCGCTTTCTGTAGATAGATAATATAACGGATAGAGCATGTGTAGGTAGATAAAAGTGGACACATACACTGAGGTCAACAACGATTGGTGACAGTCTGTTTCATGCACGAGACAGACTGTTGCCACTCAAGATTCGCTCCTGAAGAAAATTATTTCGGTTGAGCTCTTCGGGGAGAAAAGTGAATTTGTAAACAGTGACTATTACTGATGCTGATGCAAGAGTATTCGTTAAGACGAATCGAGTCCTCCGGTCACTGGCATCTTTGTCTAAAAATAAATACATCTAAATTCACCAGCATCCCTGCCGTGCACCAATGGCTGAGGGTTAAAATCTCTGACTGATACTAAATCAGTCGGGTTTCGATCCCAGCTTGAGGCAACCGTATGTCTAGACAGACTGATGAGCAGCGAAACAGTCTGTCTGTGGATGGCAATATATATATATATATATATATATAATGCTGGTATGTATGAGTAATTATTCTGTTTGGCAATATTTTCAATATTTTTGTCACTTTGGGAGCCCATTGATATTTCATACGATTGTTATATCACCATATTATGTTGGTACATACATTTATACGCGCATACGCATGCACACATACATATATTTATTTGAACGAATAGACCCTGTCATAGAATGGTTGCTAACGCGTTTGCACGTAACAGAAAGTTAAGAAAGAGAAACACATCGAAATAGATTCTAAACGTTATTGCTATAAAACAATGTCTCTATGAAGTCTCTTAAATCAAGGCATACTTGCGTTATTCTTCTATAACGGTCGAAAGACACTTCTCTCAGAATTGGCCAGAAAGAGAAAGGAAGAGATCTGGACTGTCATAGGAAGATTGTCCTATCATGCGTGGTATGTGGGAAGGTTTGTCTGCTTCTCTGCGAATGTTCAGGGCTGGGGTAAAGGCAGCACGGCTGTTTCCTTTTATGCCGCCAAATCGTGGAATAACGGAGAATTGTTCTTGTGGTTGTTATGGATTTATTGGCACATTCTGTGGCCATATAATGTAGCTAGGGTTCAGGGGAGGGGGACCCGGATTTATCATTGATTTAGGCGCATACATTCCGACATGTGCGCATGTAGAGATTCACATGGGTAAGCAGACGTACCTTCGCAAATCAGAACACTCGACTCGCATGTTAGAATATACAATACTAGTCTTCCCAAATGTTATTCATTGTAGATTATCATATTCAATAAAGATGAACAGACAAAAGTGTTGCGAGAATTAGCTAATGTTGTTAGTTCTAATCAATGTAGGAATTACTTCAAAATATCCCCTTCCCTAAAATTATAGACAAAAAATAGAGATGCATGCTGGGATTTCTTCCTATCCAATAAGATAGGCCACTTCTTGGTCTCATTCGCCATATTTCTATTCTTTCTTGTCTTGAAGTCAGAACGTTGCAATCACTTACCTGTCTCCCTTTTGTGGGTTAACACCATTCTTAGTTTCTGAACTTTTTGCCTCATAACTGTTACTTTGCCTAATTTTGTCTTGCATATATTGTTTTTTTTTCGGTATTATTTTTGCCCTGTTCTTTTCTTTCTTTTGTTCTTGTTTATTGCAAACTTTGTCAGTTCTGTTTGTTGGGCATTTCGGCCAATTGCATTTAACCATGGCCAATTACTTTACAAATATAGATAAGCCTCTGAAAGTTATAAAAAGATTTGAACTTCCCTGTTAAAATTACATTATTGATATCCATATAACTTAAATCAGTTTGAAAATCACTCTTCAATCACCGGACCTGCTCATTTAGATAGTGGTGAGTGTCTTTGGAAGCACCTGCTATTGTAATTAATGTGGTAATATACACCAGTGAGAAAAAAATCCTAATTTTAAAATGCGGGAGGTGATAAAAGATGGTGGTGCCTACAATGATCGACTGTTGTTTCGGATCACATCTTAGATCTGCCTGGCAGAGGAAAGCCACTGTCGACGACAAGAAAAAAACCGCGAGACACTGCAAACCTTAGAAGAAATTGCTATTGCGATTATTATGATTATTTAATTTACTGTTCGTCTTAAGGACAGTAGAAGTGACGGTGAATCTATCTATCTATCTATCTATCTATCTATCTATCTATCTATCTATCTATCTATCTATCTATCTATCTATCGTACAAATGTTTCAGATAATGTGATCCATGATTTTCTAGTGAGATAAAGCAAATCTATTAAACCTAATTTGTTTCTCTATCTTTCTCTTTTCTTTTTGTTTATCTCACTTTGTGCATATCTCTATCCCAATTGGATCATATCATATCATATCATATCTATCTATCTATCTATCTATCTATCTATCTATCTATCTATCTATCTATCTATCTATCTATCTACGCCTGTCTATCTACGCCTGTTTATATCTATCTATCTATCTATCTATCTATCTATCTATCTATCTATCTATCTATCTATCTATCTATCTACGCCTGTTTATATCTATCTATCTATCTATCTATCTATCTATCTATCTATCTATCTATCTATCTATCTATCTATCTATCTATCAAGCCATCGCATAATTCATGTTTAAAATTTAAACCAGAAAATTCTTGCATGATTAGAATTTAATAATTAATTAATCATTACCAATAAAAACCCTTCCACTCATTCACTTTATAATTCTGTTGTTGTAGAAGTTTCTGATTTAGTCCGTATTCTTCAGTTGTATTTCTATCGCATTTTGGCAAAAGTAGCTGATCGTTAATTTTATGTGATCAATTCGTAACGCTTCTATTAAAGTGAAGTCATCTTTACGAAACCTTTTAAACCATCTTCAGTAATTCTTGCATTTATGAAGCCCTCTCCTATGAATCCATTCTGCTGCTTCTGCAGCGTTATTGCCTTTTCGAAACTCGTGCAACATTTCATATCTCATTTGGTCTGTAGACATGGCCATCTTTAAGAGAATAAATTTAGTGAGAAAGACAGTAAAATTGTACGATGATGATGTAACTTATTCATTTAAAAACAAGGAATCCGAATGAGCCTGTAAGGATATCGTTTCGGCATTTCAGAAGAATATTCATTGTATCGCTATCAGATATGAAATATTAATTATGGGGTGACTTGATATGTGCTTCTATCTTTTGGGATCACAAGTTACACACGCGCGCGCACAGCGCACAGAGAGAGAAAGAGAAAAAAGGGAGTGAGTGACAGAGAGGAAGTTAGAGTGAGAGTAAGTGAGAAAGGAGGAACTTGTATCGCTAGCTGTTTGTTTCTGTCAAGAGAGACGATGATTTAATCTCGACAAAATCGTACGAATGTTTCAAATAATGCGGTCAGTGATTTGCTGGTGAGATAAAGCAAATCTATTAAACCTAATTTGTTTCTTTATCTTTCTCCTTTCTTTTTGTTTATCTCACTTTGTGCATATCTCTATCCCAGTTGGATCATATCATATCATATCTATCTATCTATCTATCTATCTATCTATCTATCTATCTATCTATCTATCTATCTATCTATCTATGTATTTTAGCTTCTTGTTTGTTTGTGTGTTTCTTTTTTTCTCTGAGACAGAGTGACTGTATCTATTTAGAGTAGCTGTATCTATCTATCTATCTATCTATCTATCTATCTATCTATCTATCTAGCTAGCTAGCTAGGTAGCTAGCTAGCTGGCTGTTTTAGACTGTTGCTCTGTATTCATATATCTTCCACTCTGCTTAGATAAATCTTTATTGTAATTCTAACTATTATTAGTTAATATTCTCGCGAATAAAATTTAAAAGCCTGTTTCAGCTGTGCTTCAATTTGCACGCTTGCCTTTTACAAAGCTTCGTAAATGTTTAGGCACTTTAACTAAAATCCCATGGGCTTATGTCTTCTTTGGAAGTTTGGAAGTAGGAAAGCTATCATGCAAACGTGGCCTTCTCTCAAACCACTTCATCGTCTTCCCGTCATCCTCCGCCACAAACGCTCGCCGGAATATATGTTTCCTAGAGCTGATTTCTGATTTATATCCATTTTTAGTATCATATATGAGAGTAAATATTTATTGAACGGATACTGTTTTGGCACAAGACCATATTTCTGGAGCTCCTTGTGAGTAATAAATTTCTTACACAGTTTTAATCTTGAAAATAAAAGGATAAAGTAGGAGGGGAATAAAGGAGAGGCTAAGATAGACGACGAAAGAGAGGAAAGAGAATTGTAGAGAATTAATCGTATTCTGAAACCTCTCTGTGGAGTAGTAGTCTTCTTCTTCTTCTTCTTTTTCTTCTTCTTCTTCTTCTTCTTCTTCTTCTTCTTCTTCTTCTTCTTCTTCTTCTTCTTCTTCTTCTTCTTCTTCTTCTTCTTCTTCTTCTTCCATATACCTTGTCTTTCGGTACGACGGCGATAATGTCTCCCATCTTTTTTGTACAATGACGTTCACCCTTTACAAGGCCCGATAGCCAATCGAGGTAGAGGGTTATAGACTAAGTGGCACTACCCCAAGCAAATAGATAAATGCCACTCAAGGGTTCACCGGAAGTGAAAGCGAAGGAAAAAAGCATCAGATGTAACCGAAACCGAAAAGAAAGAAGGGGTAAACCTCTACTTGTGCTCAAATCGGACGATAGGTCAACCTATTTACTCCTGTCGAGAAAAACATAACTAAATAGCAAATAAAAGTTCAGAGTTTTAGGCGTGGATATTAGAAGTATAGAAATGAAGAAGACTTTTGATGGAACCGGAAATGCAATACTAAACAGGAAACAAGGGATAAATACTGTTCAAAAGACTGGGGAAGAGTGTGAACTGGACGATAGGCAAACCTATCTACGCCTATTTGTTGCTGTTCTTACATTCTCACAAATTCAGTCACTGTTTGCTCTTGTTCTGCCATCGTTCACTCAAACACATAAAATAGGTTACTGGCGCTTTGATTCTGTTTCATTTATCTTTCCTAAAGCCAAAGAGTACCAAATTCTTCAAATCTTCTATTTTCAGCATGTTTCCTAGGAAATTAATCTCTATATTGTTTTTTTTTACAGCAGTTTCCTTGTGGTCACTTTTCTAAAACCTTCCTCCTTACCCCCAAAACAAAGGTGGTAGCATTTCCTCACTATCGAGCAGACCCTCGTTCTGCACTAATCCTGATCAGCGGTCATACGCGCAAAGAAGCTCCTTGCCTTGAAAGCCTACTTAGTCTAAAGCGCAGTCCCGACCTCCAATCATTCCTGCCATCTCAAAAGATGGTAGAAGAATGGTTAGTTCTTTGAATCGCTCCAGAAAATATCTCACTCCTGTGTCATGCTATATTTTTACAAAATTCAGATCAAATCAAGAATGGAGTATTGCTGTCATATCTGGGTTGGTGTTTCCCAGTCCTCAGTGTTCATCCTAGGCAAAGTTCCAAAGCTATTACACGGCCTTAAAGGTGATGAATTATTTTCCACTCTGCAACCCTTATCCTACAGAAGAACCGTCGCCAACCTCTCAATGCTATTCACTATTATCATGGCAGATGTTCGGACGACTTATATTCCTTAGTTCCATCTGCTCCGACATTCACAGGTAGGGCCCCCTATGCCTTGTTCACGGTGGAAAATCATCCCCAGTCTCCTCGTGTTCCTTCTTCCTTGTAACTCTTACTTTGTACAACAAACTCCCGAGAGGATTCTTCCCTGACACCAACAATCTTAGTTTCTTCAAACCGATGTCTATTCTACATGTCCTCATAATATGCACTATTTACTCTTTCCTTCCCCCACTACAACAATCTTGCTCAGCAATCCTCTACTGTGAGTGGCTCTTGAGTCTTGTAATAAGTGAATTAAATATAAAAATAAAAAATAAACATGCTCAGCATTCATCTGTAGATCACGGTCTTTTATTCAGCTGTGTGACACTTGTCATCCTGCATTCAAAGCCATATAGAAGATTAGATATTACATAGGAGTTCAATCATTTCTGTTTTAACGGTATTTTTCAATCTATACTTTCTTTTGTTTATGGAAGCATTTTTCGTTATTACTATTCGACCTTCTGATATCTGTGTTGTGTTTTGTTACAACACTACTTAGATAGTTAAATATCCGAACCTGCTTGCTTCTGATATCCCCAATATGTCGCTCGTTAATTGGGCCTCTTTTGCTGACAACCATGCATTTCGCCTTAGAATTAATGCTTGATTCTTTCTTCCTTCTTCTCTCCGTGGTCTACTACTACTGTAATAAATTCAGTCTTTATTGAATGTCGTAAACATATGTCACTGTGCCAGTGAAAACCAAAGTGATTAAATAACTATGTGATTGCCTCTTTAGGTAGTAGGAATTGGCTAGATTGTCATGGAAACTAACGCTACTATACTGTGTATTCAGATTCTCACTAAGTGCGTAACAGTCGTTAGTTTTGTCAAACTAAACTACATTTAGTAAATTCATACTCTCAAACATTATTTAAAACAATTACGGAATGTATTATATAATATCATCAATATCATCATCATAACAAAATCAGCTTCGAAAGCAGCGGTAACAACAGCAACAATCGTAGGATCATCATCAGCAGCAACCCTTGCTGGACCTCTTCTAGTTCTTCATCTAATTTTAGGAATTCGTCAGAACGTTACTGTCAAACATGGCTCTTGCGTTGTTATTACTTTTTCATTTTTAACCTGATTCTTTTCTTCCGTTAAATGATTCGATCATTTGACAGTCCAGTCCATTCGATGATTCTGATATCGGTAAAATTTCCCCAGAACAATTGGAAGAATATTTGGACAGTATACAATGGCATACTGTCCAAATATTCTTCCAATTGTTCTGGGGACATTTTCAGCAAGACATATTCAAGGCATGCTGTGAATATTGAAGCAGTATTAATGTAGTATTCTATTACCCGGATTTTCTAGTATTTATTTCTTATCTTTGTGCAGTCGAAGACTTGAAGAATTGCTCTCATATATAATCTCACTAATTCTTGTAGAGTTTCCGTTAATACCCAACACTTGTAGTTCTTTCAAGACGAATATTTTACTGAAGGAATTGCCGTTTCATCAACTATATCAAAACAATGCGGTTTGTTAGATTCTGTTTTTCTATCACTTGATATATTGATTACAGTTCATTGTTTAGAAACCACACATAAAGCTTGCATGTTCGTGTCACTGAGTTTCATCTAGAGTGTCAGATTGTTTGTAAGTACTTTTGAAAATAATTTTCATATATTCAATATTAATGTGATAAGGTGGGGGTTTTCGAGATATTTATTATCTACTTTTCTATAAAGTGGGATTACTTATGTTGCAATAAATTTTTAAGTTACGTTCCTTTATTGTCCAAACTTTCACTCCGTCGTGAAATGCTTCTTTTGCATCTTTAAAAAGGTCCGTTACTATGCTATCTTCACCGTCTTTTTTTTCACATTTTGAAGTGCAAAGATTATTTAATCTGTTGATATATCTGGAACATGGCTGGTATCTGCCGGCGTGAATGACGGTGGTATTTATTATGAGTTACATCTTTAACGCTACTGACTTGGTCAGCAATTATGAAATCGATTTCATTGCTTTTTTTCTTTCTCCATTTGGGCTTTTCTGAGTTCATTTATGGCCTCCTGGCTTTAAATAAAAAATATATTCATAATTGTCATTTTGTATCTCGCTGTCAATTTTAACATTTTGCCTCAATCATTTCTCTTCTCTAATCCAAATTTTCCTCCATTAGCTACTCTCTCTTTTCTTATTCCTACTTTTGTAATGAAAGACATTCTCTTGTTGATTATTTAGTTCTGGGTTTTCAATTTTATCTAGCGTAACTTTTGTGTCCATGACCCCCCCCACCTCGTTTTCATAATTTCTAATGTTGAATTCAGGCATTCCCATTTTTATTGCTATTTTCGTTTAATTTGCGTGTTATAGCAGTTGCTTCTTTAATTATATTTGCCAATGTTATTCCACAATGTCCGAAATCTGTTCCTGATTTCCAACTGAAAGTTGGCGGTGTTCTATCTGATCTTATTCGAACATGATACCATATTGACAATCAATTTGTTTCTCTCATATTTAATGTCAAACTTGTTTTCTCCAAACAATCATTCTATGATCGCCTTCCTATGTTATCTCTGATTATGAGTTACATCTTTAACGCTACTGACTTGGTCAGCAATTATGAAATCGATTTCATTGCTTTTTTTCTTTCTCCATTTGGGCTTTTCAGAGTTCATTTATGGCCTCCTGGCTTTAAATAAAAAATATATTCATAATTGTCATTTTGTATCTCGTTGTCAATTTTAACATTTTGCCTCAATCATTTCTCTTCTCTAATCCAAATTTTCCTCCATTAGCTACTCTCTCTTTTCTTATTCCTACTTTTGTAATGAAAGACATTATCAAAATGTAATTTGTTTGCTTCCTGTCTATAACATTATTTATGCCAACGTAAAACTCTTCAATTTTCTCGTCTAATTTTGGGAAGTTGTTGCATGCACTGGGATGACATTTACATTCTGTTTTGCATAATCTGCTTTTTATCCAAGCTACTCCACCTGATATACTGTCGAAACGTTCTACATTGACGGCAATACAGTTATTTACTAAAACTCCTACACCACTAAACTTCTTGTTCTCCTTTTCTTTATAATAAAACAGATGCTTGTTTTCTTTCA
>OZ038487.1:82865990-82898490 GCA_964036315.1 Acanthosepion esculentum
TAGAAGTTCTTATACCGAAATATTCAACTTATTTTTTGAATGACCCTTTTATTTTTCATCCGACATTTTTATTATTTCAAACGTTATAATAATCAACATATCTTATGTGAAATACAGGCCACTTTTTTATTTATCAAAGAGCGTGTATTACGTCTACCGGCCTGTGCGTTCGAGAAATCTAAGAAAAGAATGTGTTCTTTTTTTGTTTTTTTGCTGGATTCATCAAACTTTCTTTCTTTCTTTCTTTCTTTCTTTCTTTCTTTCTTTCTTTCTTTCTTTCTTTGCCTGGGATATTTTGCAAAGCCTGGGATATGTCGACGGTATTCTCTGAAGGGGGCTAAAATCCCTACCTTAAAAGAGGCTTCGTACCAGGTTGAAGCTTATTGACTCATGTATAAACCCGACCAATTGTTACCTAAATACACAAAAATAAACCTGAACAATTTTTTTTACTTATAAATCAACTATTATCCTGACCAGTGTTTCTCTACAGACTCAAGTATAAACTGAACCAATCTTGACGTATAGACTTAAGCATAATAAAAAATGAAACAGATTTCGTCATTAAATAAGCTTACAGGGGGTGATATGTCGTAAAATATACCAACCCGACCCAATTTAGAATATGTTACACACACGCATGCATACACACACATACATATATTTATATATAAATGAAAAAGACAAAAGGAAAACTTATCTTAGCCGACGTGTTTTCATCCTCTGACGGACTTTATCAAGGCAAATGGAAAGATTTCATTTTGTGACAAGTATTTATTTACAAGAGTAAAAATGTTATTGATTTTTTTAAAATGTTTTTCCCAACATGTCCTTTCCTGAAAGAATTATTACTATCCCAAGTCAAGATACATGCCCACAAAATACAAAAAAATGTAAAGAAACATAAATTAATCGCAATCCAAAATAATTAAATACTAATTTATATATATATACATACATAAAAATACCTCATATTCGCTTTCGTTTATTAGGCATTGAACTGTATCACCTCACATCCATGAACTTACCTGACTTTTCCGCTAACCTGATTAATATTCATGGTCAACAGTATATAAAAAATTTTGAAAAACAAAAAACATTTCTACTCATGTATATAAATACTTGTCACAAAATAAAATCCTTATATTTACTTAGACAAAGTCCCTCAACGGACGAAACGTGTCGGCTAAAACAAGTTTACATTTTTTTTTACATTGTCCTTTTACTGATATACTCTATCTCAAAATTGTTTTAAATGAGTTCTCAATGTAGAGGAGTTGTCAGCTCCACGCCCACCCGGTTTTAAATCCAGAATTTTCCTTCTCCCAGTCCGGTTGCCAACCAGATTTAAAGAACTCATTCTATCCTCGTATTTAAATCATAGCTGAAGATTTATTCCCATAGGTATTTGTTCGAACGTTAACACAACAACTTCGGCTGTAACTTGAACTCAGCACGCCGATTTCACTTTCCGTGCGCACACGTATGTATGTATCTATGTATATATGAGCTGAATATACTCAACACAACTATCCATTCTATTTTTATAGATAACGTTTTGCCTGGCGTGGAAAAGTTAAGTAATTTTTTTAAGCCAATGTCTTATTTAAACAACATTAAATCATGTTTTGAAGCAAATAATAATTCTTCTTCTCAATGACATAAAACTCTGGGGGGTCGACAAGAGCTTCTTGGGTTGTTAAATGTTTTGACAGGTGAAATCCTGAACGATAAGGACTGAACAATTTGAAGTAGTTGATTATATCTTTCGCAGTTTTTTTGCTTTTGGTTTATCAGAAATCATCTCTTCAAATCTCGGAATCCAGCATCACTGGGTGGGGTCCTAATTTTAATTTAAAACGCACTGGTTATCCTTACTCTATTTTCTTCCTAATTGCTTAGTGTTCTCAGTCAATTTTGTTTTTATCTCTTCATATAATTGGCATCTCCAAAATAATGTTACGATGGTAGATTCACGGGAAATTGAAGTTGTTTATACTTGTGGGATTTTAGCAAATTGGATTGATATATTCTGGAATTTAGCTAAAGCCGATGCACTTAAGTGTTTAATGTTTGAATGTTTGACAGTGGGCTAATGGTAAGCGACGTACTTTTGTACGCTCTTATTGCTGTGTAAAGTGTTCGAATCGTATTGAATACAAGACAGCTGTGGCGTTCTGGTAAAATTAATTGGGCTTAGCGGACTTCAAGAGGAATGTGTTCGTTCAAGGGAATGACGAATGGCACAACCTACTTATCTTTATGTTCTTCACATCTCACCACCTCCTCTTCCATTCGAATTACACACCTCACTCATGATAACCAGTAACCCTCTAACTTGAGTGGCTCTCGAGCCCTATATTAGGCGAATTCTGCACAACTTCTCAGTTATAAAATCCTTCCTAACGGGTAGGTCCCTGAATGTAGTTGCTAACAGCCAGTTTCCGAAGCCCAAGGGATCAACGCAAGCGTCCCCAAAAGTTGGTTCCTCGGCTCAGATCTCTTTCTGCTTTACATGAATGATCTGCCTAAGAGTATATTCCGAGCATTTGTGAATATCTATGCTGATGACACAACGGTGCACTTCTAAAACTCTAGATGAGCAGAGCTTGGCTGCTGATCTTTCCTCTGACCTCTATCAACTAAGTGGGAGAAAAACTGGTTGGTCACATTCAATGTCTCAAAATCCAAACTAGTGGCTCCCACCATCGCCGACCAGACCCAGAACTTTCATCAAACGCGATGAACGGATGGTCCCTCAAGGAGGCCTCATGCCTTAAGCGCCTATTGAGACAAACTAAACCTAGACCTAAAGTTGAACTCGTACATACGGTAGGTCGCTAAAAGATGCTGGAAAATGCTCTATACCATGTACCGCTCCGGTAAGTACTTGACTCCTCGTGCTATCCTTCATCTTTACAAGGACCAGATCAGGCCTTGGAAAGTATTCAAATGGACTACATTCCTTAATTCCACCATTTCTAACCTTTATCGCTAAGACCCGCCATGCCACGCGTATTGTAGCGAACCATCCTCATTCCCTTTGTATTTGATTAGTGTTCCACTCGAGTAGCTTCTTCCCACGAACCGCTACTTCGTGGAACCAACTCCCAAGAGAATGCTTCCTCGGTCACTACAATCTTAACCTGTTCAAGTCTAGGGTTAACCGTTATCTTACCGATATATACGCATAAACTGTGCTTCTTATTCTGTAAACCTCTATCTCAAGTAGCTCTTGGGTCTTGTACAAAAAATATAAAATTCTAAAA
Source organism: Acanthosepion esculentum (assembly GCA_964036315.1). Classification (NCBI taxonomy): domain Eukaryota; kingdom Metazoa; phylum Mollusca; class Cephalopoda; order Sepiida; family Sepiidae; genus Acanthosepion; species Acanthosepion esculentum. The sequence goes on from OZ038487.1 coordinate 82,869,260, forward strand.
AAAAAAAAAAGAAGAAAATCTGTGTATTCAAATTGGGATAGCATTCCCTGATACGTGGAGGACTTGATTCAGAAATAAAGTTTTGATTTTTTTTTTTTACCTGGAATTGAACCCCCGTCTCTGACGTCACTGAGAAATACGCCACGAAGATTTTTACTAAGCTTAGCTTAATCTGGCACAAAGCAGCACATTTGTGCATTGACTTCTTAAGAGTACTGATGTCCTGCGAGATAAACTTGTTTACTTAGCCTTCTACGCCCAAATCACAAAGCTATGTTAATTTCAAGTAATATTCCATTGTGAAAAGGCCGAACAATATAAAGTAATAATGTAAAAGAAATTGAAATAGACAAATTAAGAAAGCTATAAAAATCTGCAGAAATCTCAAGAATCCAATTCTTTGAAGAATGAAAGAATTGACATTTTGACATCGTCACTCGCACAAAAAAAACATGGACATACACTGATTATTATTTGGGTGCATCAAATGTACTTGCAATTTTTTAGAGACCTTTGGATTAAATTCCATGTGCACACCTAAAGACAATCACTCCATCATATTATTAATATTATTATTCTATATTAGAGCGTATTTATATTCTTTACATTCCTTTACTCCAAATCTTATTTTATATACACATCTAAAGACTATGCCTCTACTATATTATTATTAGTAGTAGTATTAGTAGTAGTATTAGTAGTAGTATTAGTAGTAGTTTCATTTTTTAACGTCCTTTACTTTAAAGCTTCATCTACAGACTAAAGACTATCTCCGACTCTATCTTTTAATATTATTATTAGACGTGCTGTTTGTGTAACGGATATGAGCGCGGGATGTGTAATCGGCGGACCGAGTTCAAATTCCAGCCTAACCTTCGTGAACCTTTGCACAGATACCAATGGGAAAAAAACATGAAACCGTCTCTTCTGGCATAGACACTTAGGGGCTGATAATAGCCACGCACAGAACGACTTGAAATAGACTATCTCTATTTTGAGGTAATTTATGTTTTTTTGCTGTAAAAAATACATCGAGTTCTCTGTGTATCATTCTTAATAATTAATATTACTAAGATCCACCCGGATTATATACCAACGGATCGATTACCTGTTTTTATATATATATATATATATATATATATATATATATATATATATATATATATATATATATATATATATATATATAGTTTAATTTTTTTGATAATGACTATATATGTATATAGTCTATATCAATGCAATTAAGTTATACCTATTGTTTCAGATGTTATAATACCAGATACAAGTATTGTGTTTTCAGGCCGTATTTTCACTTGGCCTTAATGTCACTAAAGTTACTCTCAGAAGATGGCAAAATGAAAGAATATTTGACTTTCCTACTCAAAACTAGTTCAAGCGTTTCAAGGGCGCTGATATGACCTCTGGAATAAATCCCAGAAATCGACGACTATCAAACTCGAATTCACGCCGACTGCGCTGGACAAATTCGTTAACCACTAGCCACTTACGGCCAGCGACCTGTGTATTTACATGTGCTCAGTACACACGCACTTGGAAATTATTCATGGCCTCTGAAGTTTAGCCAAGCTTTTGTAAATATCAGTAAGTACATTCACTTCTCTCATTATATATATATGAGGTCTGTTCGAAAATCATTCAACAATTATTAACGAATGGTATCCTACCTAAGGCAATGATACGATAGTTATGGCGTCCATGTAGAGCGTCGTACAATAAATAGCTATAACTTTTCCTTGTCAAGGTTGTCAGTGGCTGTGACAGCTATTTACTGCTAATTAATATAGTGATGAAAATAGCTTTGTGTAGATGCTCGTTATCTATTTATTGTTATAGCGCTGGGAGTAGTTTGTTAATTAATGCGAGGCGAACAGCTACATTCAGAATTCCAACTCTGTTCACCATTTTCTGTTTTTTTATCAATCACCTTTTAGTGATATGTATGAGTTATCGATATTTATATATAAACAGTTATCTCAACCGAGCGATGTAACTGCGAGCCTCCTGGTTTTTAAAAATTATTTAATTAATTTTTCTTTTCTTATTTCCCGACACGAACTTCTTTTTCTTTTACAGTATTCTTTCTTTCTTTCTTTCTTTCTTTCTTTCTTTCTTTCTTTCTTTCTTTCTTTCTTTCTTTCCTTATTTTTCTACCCTTCTTCCTGTTGATATTCTTCTTCTTCTTCTTCTTCTTCTTCTTCTTCTTCTTCTTCTTCTTCTTCTTCTTCTTCTTCTTCTTCTCTCTCTCTCTCACACACACAAACACACATATACACACTTACACACACACACTCTTTCTCTCTCTTTGTCTCTCTCTCTGATTATTTTTCCTTTTCTTTTTCTATTTATAGCACTGTTCAGTATAGGCAGACGACATCATCTGCATAGGAGAAATATTCCTCTACAAAATGGGTCACCTACCAAGTAAAGCCTCATATACTCAAATATAAACGGCCAATATTTACCTATTGCTGAACCAAATAAATGTTTATAGCTTTAAATATAAACGACTAATGTTTACCTACTCACGAACCAAGTCAGCTCAAATAAAAATAACCAGTATTTACCTATACCTGAAACTAGTACATGCTTATGGACCCAAATATAAGCGCACAATGTTTGCCTATCCCCGAACCAAGTGGTTGCTTCTGTACTCAAATATTAACGACAAATATTAATCTATTTTCGATGCTTAGATACAATTATAATAATACTTATAGACTCAAGTATAAGCCCGACAAAGTTTGACGTACAGACTTTTGTGTTGTTTGTTTTTCATTGGCTTACGCGTGCTTAACCAATGAAAAACAAATAACACAAAAATTAATAATTTCAGAACTTTTTCTCCTTTCTTTTTCTCCATATCTTGTTCTCTGATGAAGCTTTAACAAAAGGAAAACATGTTAGACCTATAGACATTTCCTATTTGTTATCAAATCATTCTGCCGAAATTGGATCCATATTTCATCTGTATTTGATCGCATTTCATCAGAATCAAGTACGAACACGACCATCGTTTATTATAGACTCAAGTCTAATAAAAATGTAATAAAATCAACCAACCCAACTTCTTTTTCTTTTCTATTTTTTCCTTTTATTCCTTTTTCTCTCTTCCCTTTCTTTATTTAAATTTTACTCCATTCTTTGTTTTTTATCACTCTCCAGTATTTTGCCAGTCTTTCTCCAAGTCTCTCTCTTTTCTTTTTTTAGTTCGCTTTTTTTTCTTTTCTTCATTGTTCTGTCAACTTAGGTTTTCTTTTCCTTTTCTTCTTTCTGTCTTCTCGTTCACTACTTTTTTCTCTTCATCTATCCGGTTCTTTGTTGCTTTCTCTTTTTAATGTTTTCATTTTCTTTTTCTTTCTAACTCTTCTTTTACTTAATTTTTCACTTTGTATTCTTTTCCTTCTTTTTCCTTTTGTAATTTCCTTCTTCTTTTCCCTTATTACTTTTATACCCCATCACCCTTCTCTTTATCTTTCTCATCCTTGACTTCCTTCTCAGTCTTCTTCCATACTAGTGTCTCTCTCTCGCATTTTCTCACGCCTTTCTTTCTTTCTTTCTTTCTTTCTTTCTTTCTTTCTTTCTTTCTCCACTCCGTGTCATCGTTTCTTAATTTCTCTCTTTCTTCTTCACTTCATGTTTTCTTCTATTTCAACGCAAACCGACCTTTTCTCCTTTCACCACTTCATTTCCTACCCACTCCCTGTGGTTTTGTTTGCATCTCTCTTTTAATATCTTTCATTTCTTAACCCCTTCTGTCACCAATTATGCAAAATAGCCCTTGATTTTACTACACACCACAGTCCATGCATAACCAATGCAGATGTCTTTTGCAAGCATTTCCGCCAAACAGTCATGTCACTGACATCTAACCAGCAACAATCAGGGAAAGCCCTCGTCTGTCTTCCGGAAATCCTTGACCGGGGTCAAGATGAACGCTTAAGAGACTTCAGAATAGCTAAGAGCAGAATCACTAGTCCATTCATGGTCAGAATTAAATTTCATTTCGTCCAGCTGACAGAATACTGTGTCGCTAACTCAGTCATTCATCTTGAATAAATTCGGCGTGCTTTGATGGGTACATAAGTAGTTTGTTCCAAATATTCGTTTTTATTGTTTGGCTGCTGAATTACACGGGTAGGAAGGGTGAAATTTCGCGGGGCATATCTTTGAAAAGTATGACCTTGATAAAGGGAAGTAAGAATGTATTCTTCCTCGTAAACTTTGCATATGTTTTAAATAGAAAACTTGTTTCAATTCTAGTTCAGTCCAAATAAATCAAGTAAAATTGTCAGAAATACAAGCCATAAAAGGCCTGAATGTTCGGGAAATATTTTTAAAGAAAATTTGCTTTCTTCAACAGGATTTGAATCTGCATTACCTAGGGCTTGGTAGACGAAAATAAAGAAATATACTGTTTAATGAATAAACTTAGCGCCTACTTAAATACGTGTCGGCTTAATAAAAAATCCATTTTACAATTCTCTTTGTTTATGTTTGGATACAAAACTGTGGGTATATAAAAAAAAAATTCGAGTGATCTATGGCATAAGAAATTTCGCATAAAGTCACAAAGTACTGCCTCCTCCGACCGACCGTTCTTCGTGGCTAAGTTGGTTATAGCATGCCGGGTTTAACGGTAGCTCCCCCATACACTGGAGGACGCGGGTTCAAATACTGGCGGAGAGCTAAAATTTTTCTTTAATAAGATTTCTCGAACATTCAGGCCGATAGACGAAAATAAATAAATATACTGTTTAATAAATAACCGGAACATCTGCTCAAATACGTATAGCCAAGACAAATAAGGTTTAAATTGATAAATATATATTACTTCAAATCTTATTATATTGGAAACTTGTATCTGAAATAGAAACCCCATTTTAATTTTAAATAGTGTGTATTACGTCCCTCGGTATGTGCATTCGATAAATCTTAATAACGAAAGTTATTATTTCCTTAACTACAATTGTTCCCTATATTAATTTTTCCAATGACGAGTTCCCATTCTAATGACGTATGAGGTAATAAAAATCTGAGATTAAAACCAAATCCATTAATACTCTAGAAATTGCTTTGTTTACATTTTGGATACGAAACTGAACAGATATGAGCTTTCGAAAAAATAAAATAATCTGAATGACAAGAATATGCATTACTTAAAAATAGAAAACGGAGTCTTGCTTAACTGTGACGTCCTTTGTGACCGAGCAGTAAAGCACATCGGATCAATCGCTGGTTTCTCCTACAGAAGAGAATGCATTTCCTTTATTTAGATTTTTTGAACGCGCAGGCGTTTTCTCTTCAGTGCCTGTTTCATTGAACCAAAGAGATGGAAGTCTGAGGATGTTAAGTCAGATGGTGATGAGAAAGTGAAAACTGCTGTACGGAATTTGCTATATCAGCAATTAACTGACGTTTCAGAAGCTGGGATATATGTTCTCGTTCGTAGGTGGAAAATTGCCGTTGAAAGAGCTGGTAACTATGTTGAGAAGTAGGGAGGTGAACCTGTGATGTATAGTTATATCTTAATGTAAGATATGTTTGATTGTGTTCTTAATTTCTTATATAACAAAACAAATTGCATTAATTCTTGGCTCTACCTCATATATCTATTCTGTGGAACTCCTTCCTGTTTCCTTGTTTCCCTGACAAATACAAACCTAAAAATTTAAAGGCCACGTCAATCGCTATCTTCTTGAATCCCGTTCATCTTTTATCCGTTCATCGGTCTTCCCTATACACAGTCTTTTCTCTCACTTTCACTCCCTGTAAACCCGCTGAGTAAAAGTAGCATGCCCGTCTTGCTTGGGGTGAAATAATTAAAAATTCCCTAACTACGAGTAAATGATGGACAAACTGGACTTTCTAACTTTGACTGGCAAATCGTGGAGAACGTAATTGGGAACAACTTTACTATCTTGTCAAAATTTAAGGAAGAACTAATATGAGAAATTATTTTGGTACAAGGTTATATCTGTGAATAACTCTCGAAGATCTGATCATAATCTCGACATCGAACTCAAAACCTATTTATAAGTGGAATCGAGTGAATGAACAAATTAATCTATTTGTTGTTAGATAGTTATATATGATAGATTATAGATAGTTGTGTAATTTATAGAACATTTGATAAAATCAGTTTTCTTCGATGTGTCGTGTCCCGACCTGGGCGATCGTGTCTCTCCACTATTTCTTGTCCTTTGCAGCTCTTAGTAATGTTTGTGTTTTTGCTATCCATCCTAATCTCTCTACTGTCAACCATTTATAAAAGCTCATTAGGTTAGTTTTGTGCCGTTTTCCTCTGTCTCCCTTGCCTTGAATATTGTCTGTGGACGTCAAATTTTATAAGTCCCTTTCTTCATTATGTGCCCTAGAAATTAGAACTGACACTTTCAGTATAAGTGTCCTTTTTGTTTCCATTTGGATAAAGTACGTCTGTTTGTAGGTAAGCTTGATTTTTTTAGGGAACGATATTAGAATAATTTAGAACTTATACTGGAAGCAAATGGCTTGTTTACGAATAGAAAATGAATTCCGAACATATGCAAAAATATAAAGGCGCGTAAGCTATTCAACTTATACAGTGAAGCCATCCTGAGAGAATTAGAAGTACTACTAGAATTCGTTATTGGCGGCCACAATCTTATCAACATAAGATATGCAGATGACACAGCGTTGATAACAGACACAAAAAAGAAACTACAGGAACTCCCACAAACGGAAATAAAAGTAAGCGAGAAGAAAACAGCGATTGTAAGAAGACTGAATGTGTAGTTGTCAGCAAAAGACACAGAACAGCATGCGAATTACAAATTGGAAATTTGATATCATAGGTAGGAATCATTAAACAAATGCGTCAAGATGTCCATTCAGTCTAATGAGCATATGCATACTCACGTAGAACATTCTATATGTGACGTGGTTTCCGATTTCCTTCTCCGTGGTTTTGAATTCAGAATTCCCCTTGACTTGTTGCTACCCAAGTCTATAGAACCTTGTCTATACTTTTACTTAATCCATAAATCGTGGGGTGGAGAAATGATTCATTTCTGCCTTTCACAGAGGTTTGAGTGCGAAAGTGAATGTAACAGACTAGACAAGGATTTAAACTTGACTTGCTCATTCCATTTTCCATGCTGATAATCATTACATATCATTCACACCATAAAACAGTGAAAATAACACATTGCACCATGACTTTTCCTAACATCCTCCGCTGAAAATGTTCTAACAATTTCCATCCATTTATGAGTTGGTCTTCTCCTAGATTAGCTGTCACCCAAGGCTAGAGAGTGCAGTCTATGCCACTGTTTAGTCCATAACTGGAACGTAGAAGAGATGGAGTCACTTCTTTTTTTCAAGGGTATTAGTGGAAAATGAACGTAAAAGAAGAGGACGGAACTTGAATTCAGATTACGGTTGCAATTTAGCGCCGACACTATTTGAAAGTAAGGGCTCGAAGAAAAATTTTATATTTTCTTATCACGACCCACAGCTTTTAATACTATTTCATTGTTTACCTTATCCCCGAGCATTTTTAATTTTTAATTTTCTACTGTAAGGAACTAAGTAAATTTGTCAGTAGGGAAAAAATGATTCAGGACAAAGTTCGTAGACTGAGGTCACAAAAAATCACTTTTAGTAGAGACTCTGTAGTTAGTGAGTTGACCAAAAAATGACATGAAGAGGGTTTGACAGTGTCCAAAAATTTAAACAAGATTTACTAAAAGAATATAACAATTATATACTTATGTATGATAACAAATGTTTCGCCGACGCCCTGCAAATTAGCACTGATGAACGGGTAACATCGGGAAACAAATCTGGAAAATAAGATTTTAAATAAGTTTTATTTGTTTACCACACACACACACACACACACACACGCACACACACACACACAGGCTCTCACACACACACGCTCTCTCTCACACACACACACACGCGCGCGCACACACACACAGACATTATATATATATAAGGGCAAGCAATCGATTAATAACTCTAATGACCACTTCGATATCACAATGGGATCTTTGGACTCTGCGTAGTCTTCTGACCTTATAGGTCATTTTATATTATATAATGTTACAGCATATCCCGATATTAATATAATTGACATTGGATTGTACAGAGAAGATGGGCTTATGGCTATAAAAATTCTACAAACTATTATACAGGAAATTTAAATGTCTGAATTTGAAAATTACTGTAAGTACTAAGTTGAAAAAGATGAACTTCCTTGATATAACATTAGATTTACTGGATAATTTATACACACCTTATAAAACAATACTAATCCTTTATATATACACCCTAAATCTAATCATCCTCCATCTATAATTAAACATATACCATTATCTATCGAAAAGAGAATAAGTACAAATTCAGCAAATGAGAAAATTTTCTATGAACATAGTAATTTCTATAATAAGGCTCTATAGTGGCTACAAATGCCCAAAACTCAATTATATAAAAATGAAAGTGCAAACGATAAAAAAACAGAAGTAGAAAAATCATTTGGTATACACACCCATACAACCAAATGGTAAAAAATAAATTAGGACAAAATATCTTGCATTAATCGTTAAACATTTTCCTAGAAACAGTAAACTCAGTTAAACTTTTAATAAAAATAACCTAAAATAAAGTAACAGTTATACGGAAAACTTGGAAATGATTATAAAGAAACACAATGCTAATATCTTGAATAAACACTTAGACCAAAATTATAAAAAAATTAGATAGTAAAATAAAAAGAAATGAAAATAAAAGAAAATTATGTAACTGTAGAAACCCTCAAAACTGTGCATAAAATTAGAAAAATTAGAAATTAAACAACAAAATAAAGATGCCAAAAAACTCAAAGTCAAAAAAAAAAAACAAAAAAAACAGACGACATGCAAAAAACGGATGTCATTATTTGTTAAACAGGCACCCCTACCCTACCTTAACTTAACCTGATTTTGAAAGTAGCTTAAATTTGATGCAGAGGCTGTCGATGGAAACGAATACCCTACCACCCCATATTAATAACGATTAAATTTCCTCGTAACCTTGACAACTAATAATATCAACATTGTATGTGCTTATAAACCCAGTAAATTTCAAAATAAGTTATTCCAGAAATCGCTTGAAAATGAATCAGAGATAAAGATTTTAAATTTCATTCTGTAATTAAATTTAAGGTTTAGATTCTGTTTTCGAAACATGGTAATTCCTGTGTAGCGATGCAACCATATTTTTAAATTAGTAAATTTATTATATATATATATATATAAATACACCCATGGACAAAATTATGGGGCAGGTGTAGAAAAGTTAGAAATATGATTGAAACTCGTACATGTATTAGCTGAAAACGCTATAATAAGCATTCGTGAATTGCTGTTTCATTGGCATTTATGGGTACCAATAATTATTTGTGTTCTTTCTTACTTATTTAACATAAGCGGCAAAATCATTTAATTGAAATTGAATTTGTAGTGCTAAAATTTAATCCGTAGTGCGAAATGTTTTCTAATTTTTTAGTAACAAGTTTAGTATCAATTTATAAGTGATTCTCCTTTGTTAAAAATATATTCAACGGAAACATTTCTGAAACTAAAAGGGCTGAAATCATTTCATTGTTCAAAGAAAGCTTATCCCAAGTCAAAATTGCAAGAAATATAAAATGCTCAAGAAATGGTGTACAAACAACCATTAAAAGAAATAATGAAAGCAATTCTTTCAAAAATTGTGATGATCAAGGACAGAAAACAAACTCAAGAGAAGACAGACTGGTAAAGAGGATATCTCTAGGTGATAGGAAAAAAAAACTCTTCTAACATGACTGTTGAATTTCGAGAGGTAACAAAGTGATATCGAATTGCACAGTGAGAAGAAGATTAGTAGAAGCTGGCCTAAAAGGATGTAAAGCTAGAAAAAAAACTATTGCTGTCTGAGGTTAATAAGAAAAAAGACTTTCTTTTGCAAAAGTGCATGAAAACTGGACGGCTCAGAATTGGGCCAAAGTTTTCTGGTCTGATGAAAGCAACTTTGAAATAAGTTCCTTTATTAGCTGAATCTAATTTATTGAGCATAATTCATTTTATTACGCCTATTAATTCTGTATTTTTATTGAATAGAAAATTATCCCTAAAATTTTTATCAGATTTTTTGGAAACCTATGTTCGTCGAAGACTTGGAGAAGCATTTGATGCTCAATGTATTGCCCTAACTGTAAAATTTGACCGTGGGAGCGTAATGGTTTGGGGCTGCATGTTGTCTTCCGGGACAGGAACGTTATTCGCATGTGAGGGTAGAATGAATTCCAACACTTACACACGCATGTTAAATCATTATTGCCAGCCTTAATTCGAGAAAATCTTTAACAATAACATACCAGATGGTGTAATCATCCAACAAGACAATGCACCATGCCACACATTCAGTGTTTTGAAAAGAAAGAAGTGAGGGTAATGAAGTGGCCTCCTCAATCCCCTGACCTGAATCTCATTGAACATCTGTGGTCATCCTTAGGTACAAGAGGGAGGTTGCCCAAATATTCTTCAAAACGCGACTGAGAAGCAAGATTTAATGAAGAATGGCAGAAAATCGAGCCAAGCTGGTTTCCAATATGCAAAAGCGCATTAAGGCAGTTATAAAAGCAAAAGGAGCCCCACACCAAGTATTAATATAGGTTAAATTTACTTTAAATGCTTTGTTCTTTTTCTTAAATGATAAAATAAATGAGTTTCAATTATATTTCTAACTTTTATACACTTGTCACATAATTTTGTCCATGGCTATATATTATCGCTCTCCCGTCGAACTCGACGTTTGAGGGTCAGACAGATCAGGTCCTAGAAACTGAAAGCCCGACAGCCACACAGGATTTGATTATAGTGGTGAAGGCTTTGTGCAGGGCAATCCACACTTTTTGGAGGGACGGATACAGGGACCTGGTGCAACGGATGCCACAAGGTCCCCAAACGACCCTCCGCAGGTTTTGAATTCAGAGTTGTCCTTCTCCTAGACCAGTTGCCATCCAAGGCTATAGAACCAAGTCTCTCCTGCTATTTACCCATAGTTGGCTATATATATATATATATATATATATATATATATATATATATATATATGTGTGTGTGTGTGTGTGTGTGTGTGTGTGTGTGCGTGTGTGCGTGTATCTGTCTGTGTGATTAATACAAATAAAATTTATCACTTGTTATATTCAGCATCACAACTCCAGATTGTCGTAGACGAATCTTTTTGCAATTGTTCAGTCAACTCCTCAGGATGTTTCAGCAATTGGCTGCCATTTTTCGATATCGTCATATTAAATTTTATGTAATTAATTTATACGCTGGTTGGGATTTTTTTCTTTGTGTGTGCGTGCGTGTGTGTGTGTGTATATTTGTGTTTGTGTGCGCTGGTGCATATATATATATATATATATATATATATATATATATATATATATATATATATATATATATATATTTGAGAGAGAGAAAGAGAGACAGACAGACAGAGTTACACACCGGACAGCAGGCATGCCATTCTATCTACATTAGCATCAGCTTATCTACTTTCGGTATGCGTTGCAGGTTTTATTTCTCCGATGCACCTGTCTTTAATTTTGATTTTCAATGCAGTCTCATTATTATTCGCGCGTCTGATTGATCTTTTCCCTCTGTTTTGTCGTATCTCTGTTATATTTTGTTCAATATTTCTATGTTATGTATTCTTTTGGTTTCTGCCAAGTGAAGGGCATCAAAATAATGATATCTATAATTAAAAATATGTAAGGCTTTTCATTGTTTTACGAAAATTCATCATAAGATATATATACTATGGATAAAAATTATTCGTATAATATCAAAAATAATTACAACCACATCCAAAACTGTTATGGATATGATCAGAACCAAAAATATCCATAAAAATAATTCTAATGTACGTATATATAACATTAATGTCACAACTTCTGCATACAATACATTGGAAAACTTAAAATTTAAAAAAATGTACCTATAAACACAAAAATGATATCATACACAGCAATTTATCAAATGCATTAGTTCTACATAGAAACAAATTCAACCACAACTTCGATCTAAGGAATGCCACACTTATTAAAAGAGAAAGTAACTTAGACGGAAAATTCTTGAAAGTACCGCTATAGAATCTTATGAAAACATAAATCAGCGCTTTAGATTTTTTCATATATCATCGTTCTTGAAAGAATTACTCCTTTCCCAAGCCAACATAGATGACTATGAAAATGTTCAAAAGTTAAAAGAAAAAGTTTAAATTCATAATTTATTATTATTTAAAATATATTATACATAAATTAATCCCAAATTAAAATAACATAAATATTAATCATATTATTAAAAGAATACTAACTTTTTACATGAAAATACGTCACTTCGCATGCCCTATCATTTACCTAGACATTTATGTTAGCCTGATGTATATTTATGAGCGTTCTTAAATTTTTAAAATTTCAGAATCTAACGACATTTTTAGTTTTGAACAATATTGGGGGAAAATGCATGACAAAGAGTAAAAGGTTTTTGCGTGATGAGTTTCTTCGTTTCGGACTGGCAATTTCAAATTTTAAAGTAATTTAAAATCGGTTAGATTCAAAAATAAAATAGTCAAAAATTTCAAATTCCCAGCACCCCTCGTTCGTGCGCTTGTGTAGTACCAACGTGACAAATTTAGTCCGATGAAGTCCTAAATGATGATACGTATATGTATATTTATATAAAACATATATCCATAAATATATATATATATATAAAACATATATCCATAAATATATATATATATATATATATATATATATATATATATATATATATATATATATATATATATACGTTAGTTCGTGCGCTTGTGTAGTACCAACGTGACAAATTTAGTCCGATGAAGTCCTAAATGATGATACGTATATGTATATTTATATAAAACATATATCCATATATATATATATATATATATATATATATATATATATATATATATATATATATATATATATATATACACGTTAGTGGATACATATGTTTGAGCATACATCCTGTGCTGTGTATTCGATAAACTGTGCCTTCCGGTGATCTACGTTCCCTTTTAGGAGGAGAAACCACCGTCTTGCTTTAGACTGCTCGCCCATGGAGAGCTTCATAGCCCAGCAAAGTTCAATTATCCTTTTAATGAATGGACATATTCTTGAATGCCTATATCTAACATAAGTGCTAACTTTATTTTCGTATCCAAAACATAAACAAACTAATTTCTTACGTGTTTCAATTAAAACATACCGTTTAAAATAATAAGAACTATTAAGGGTAATGTTAACAGTTTCACTATGAGGAAACATTTGGCATTCATTGACCGAGTAGCCAATACTGCTTTCGGCTAGGACTTATAATTTTTTCAGTTTAAAACAATTTTCAGGAAAATAGAGTTCTCAAGACCAGTAACTGTTGTCGCGCTTGCCTATATTGATGGGGGCTTCCTTCCTAACGTTTTATTTGAAGTGGTGTGGATTGTCAGTATCTTGCTCATGCATTTATTTTCTCTTCAAGTTACATGTGCTGTCCGTTTTAGTTGTTGGTGGTCCTTAACTGTGGTCTATGTTATATGGTACCGTTCTTTGTTTGTGATTCTGTAACGCCAGTCCACAATATTAAAAAAGGGTGGCCTTTGCCAAGACTGTCAGGCTTCATCGCTCACAGCCATTTTTAACCATTGATCTGAGAAAGGCGTTGTATACAACTGACAGTTTAGATATTTCTGAACAGGTTTGGCGCCAGGCATGACATCCATAAATAATGTCTGATTAAAAATAAAATCCAGTAATTCTCTCCATTTCTCTCTTTTCCCGCATTTCTCTCTCTCTCTCCACACACACACACACACACACACACACACACACACACACACACACACACACACACACATATATATATATATATATATATATATATATATATATATATATGTATATTAAAATGAGAAAAACAGTAAGATATATAATCCGGTGTTCTTATTAATTATTTATATATACACCCATATATATATATATATATATATATATATATATATATATATATATATATATATATATATATATATATATATATATATGGAAGAGTACATGATATGCATAGTCATATGATACCTCGTGCTACGTATGGACTTCTTGTTGTATTACCTAGTAATACCTTTAATAGAACTCTCCGAAAGTAAGAAGAATTAGCTCCCTTAGTCACTAACGGTACTAACCCTCTTCCTACTGCTGACCGTCATGGAATAAACACGTGTACATCTTCGCTCGTCGTCTTGTCTCTGTGTCATAACGGAAACGAAACATGGTGTCAGATGAAAAGGATTAAAAAACAAACTGAACATGGACCCCGTGCAACAGGATTTGTTTAAAATATAAAGAAGCTTCTCGTCGACTGAAATGAACATACTTTAAACAAGTACTTGACAACAGCACGTGCGTGTCTACCGCCATCACGGTAAGAATTTACAAAATTCTTGTTGAATTTTTTCAAACTCAGATATTGACATGGCAAACTTTCATGCCCCATCACCAAGTATTGACGGGACTAGCCCCAATCTAGGGAAGGAAATGGACAAACGATGTTACATTTCAAAAAAGCGATGTTACATTTCAACTGGCCGCTCTGCGACGCTATTGACAGCGTAAAAATTAACTACCTATTAATTTGGGCAGGGGATGAAGGCCAGGAAATAAGTGAGACGTTCGTTTTTCAGGGAAACAAAGGGAGAACTGTGGAAAGTTACAGAAACAAATTTAAAGCTTTCGTGAAGCCCAGGTCAAACTTTCGAGTCTTCCGACATGAACTAATGAAATACCGACAAGAGGCTAACGAGACGGCGTACACCTTCTTAAACAGGCTGCAACAACAGATAAAGCTATGTGAATATGAACGCGAATTTGAGGAGACTATGCTGGTGGATCTCTTTATATTCGGAATTGATCGCAAATCAACGCAAAAAGCCTTATTTAAAGAGACTTAACGATTGCGTCACCTTTAAAAGTAGCAGAAATAGATGAAGCTACGACCAGACAACTAGAAGCATTTCATGCCCCGGCAGAAACGACGACCCCGCACGCGATTAAAAAGAAAAGCACGAGGAAATGCAGCCACAGTGGTATAGACCATGAGGTTAGGCAATGCCCAACAAAGGATAAAAACGTGCATGAAGTGCAAGAAAATTGGCCACTTCACACGTGCATTCCTCTCAAGTGAAAAAAAAGAACAGAAACGAAGATAACTAATAAGTTGCCTCGATGCCAAAAAAACAGACAAGAGGCGTCAGAATGTACATACGGCGGCACAGCATAACATCAGTGGTGACGAATACACCAATGACATGTATTTCCACGTGGTGGAAACAAAAGACACAGACACAGGAGAGCTATCTAGTAATGCAAAAAAGACATATGTATAATTGAGAATGGGGAAACAAGACAAAACAGGTGGAAGTAAATGCCAAAATTGACACTGGAGCCATGAGTGACCTCCTATTACTCGAGGTATTCAAAAAACTACAGGTGTGCAACTAGAAACAAAACTCCAGTACGTCTATTCGCTTTTGGGGGTACTGCAATACAACAAGCAGGTGCATGTCTCCGAGGAGTGAAACACAGTGCCACATTCCATGTGGTGAAGACAAACGAACCAATGCTGATAGGGTTACAGGCGTCCAGAAAACTAGGCTTGGTAACATTCAACCTAGTAGTACAAACGGACGACCCTAATATAGGGCAATCTGGAAACGTTTTGAAAAGACCGGACAGAAAAAAAAGCAGCAGAACTACCACCCAAACAGAACTTCAACACACGGTAACGGGCCCTAAAAGAATTCCCTGGCGTATTTGATGGGATCGGATGTCTACCAGGGGCATATACTATAAACATAAACCCAGAAATACCTCCAGTTGTTCACCCACCACATAGAATCCCAGTATCACAGAGGAACAAATTCAAAGCTGAATTGGACTCTCTTGAGAAGCAGGGCATCATGTCGCCCATCCCCAAACCCACCTCATTGGTAAACTCATCTGTATGTGTCCCCAAGGCGAACGGATCAGTTAAGTTATACCTAAACTCGAAAGACTTAAACAAAGCTATACAAAGACCACAATTTGTAACTAGTAAAACAGTTCAAAAATCGAGATAGATTACGGCCATACTAAACATCTCTCTTTTTTACTGTCATATAAATCCTTACTTTGAATAGATTTTTAGGACTTAGAAACAATCTATATATCGTAATTTGCAATCCTAAAATATTATGTATTGAAAAAATGACAAAAGAAAACAGTGGATAAATTTTGGTGCTAAATTGTAGTTTCCAAGTTAGCAAGTCAGAAGAACTTTAATGTATCCAGTTATTTTGATCATTATTCGCTCATCAAATTATTTTTCGAGTCTTTCTATAATTTTACGCCACAGCTAACTCATGTATCGATTTTTTTTCCGAAATAAAAGTTCTTTCTCTTCAAATACATCCTCCAAAAGAGTTAACTGATTCATCTCGGTACATTTTTTGCAGCGCGTTTTTTTTTGCACTGCATTTTCCAACAAGTGGTTTTCCATTCAATCAGTTTTTTCAATTTTCACGTTTTTCAGAACATCCATTACTCTTTTGCTGAAAAATTTATTTTTTTAACTTCGAAAACCATTCTCGATTCTTGCGCGAAATTCATACGTTTAAATGCCAAGGTTTTTCTGTACTTTCCACCAAAAAACACATGAAGAGTGCAGAATATCCAGTGTGCATTTTATATTCAGCCATCAAAAACAAAGCATAATTATCAAGTTCAGCAAAAAGTATTGAGTTATAAGAAATTCCGTTTTTTTTACCCAATTGTCGTGACGAATGCACCATCCTAACTAACAATCATACATGGCATATGAACTGCAGTGGCAGCGTACACAGGGGATTAAAGGAAAAATATTGTTCTCCTTCTCCCTGGCCTCATACAAAAAAATGAACACAGGAAAAATCTTAGATCTTGATTGGTCTGTTCTATCCCAACCGCCATGTTCAATTGACCTTTCACAAAATGATTACTGTGTAACCCGGATATAAGAGAGTTGTCGGGACCGGAAAGTTTCTTATATCCGGGTTTCTCTTATATCCGGGTTTGGTCTATTATATATATACATTAACACAGGCTCTAATTTGGGACCAAAGAAAATATCTCTTATATCCGGGTCTCTTATATCCGGGTCTCTTATATCCGGGTTACACTGAATTACCTTTTTCGATCACTGCAAAAGACTTTGCTAATGAAAACCAGATTCAAGAGTTCGTCGGTAACGTTTCTACATCAAAAGATGCGGAATTTTATTCAGAAGGTATCGATAAACTACTTGACAAAATGGCAATAAATCATTGAATAAAAAAAGTGAATAAATAATTGAATGAAAGGCAATTGCGCTTTATTTTTTGGAAGAATAAAGCTGATAAACTAAAGCGAAAATTATTTATGACTCAACCCGATTCCAATAAAGGACATTTCGAAGTGAATTCTAAGATATCTCTAACACTGAGTAAAAGATAGTCATGGATGCTTTGTATGAACCTTTTCGTAGAAAGAATAAAAAGTGTAAAGTGTAGATGAGTGTAAACAAGATAATACACACACACACACACACACACACACACACACACACACACACACACACACACACATATATATATATATATATATATATATATATATATATATATATATATATATATATATATATATATATATATGATAAGGCATGTAATACAAGACAAATCAAGCCGGGGAGTAAAAACGATCTAACAATTAGGACTGAAGCCAAAACATTTGATTTCGCGAAGAGACTAATCCCATGGTTTCCACTTGAAGTAAAGTCTCTAATCCGAAACATCAGATTCTGTGGGTGATGGCTCAATCTATTATGCATGATTGCAATTTCTATCGACAATCCGTATGAAGAGAATTTTTGGGTTTCTTCTTCCTTCTGAAGCTGAAGCGAATTTCAAAGAGAAGCGAGCGGTCCTGATAAGTACACACACACACACACACACACACACACACACACACACACACACACACACATATATATATGTATATATATATATATATATATATATATATATATATATGTACTTATCAGGACACATATATACATACATATGTGTGTGTGTGTGTGTGTAAAGAAGAAAGGGACTTTTTATTTATCAATTCAACAGATTTTACAACTTAAGCGTTATTTTTTGTGGATAATCATATTTGAGTAGACACTCCATTTATTTATTAAACGGTAGTTTTTATTTATGAAAAATAAATTTCTATTTTAAATTAATAGTGGATAATCAAATGGAAAAACTGAAAACTCCTAAATCACGCGTTTCAACCCTGGAAGCAATTTCTTCAGACTAAAAATGGCTTCATCAGTGAAACCAGTTTTATGTATTCATAGGTGGGTGGATGTATATAAAAAAAAGTAAATTCAAGTTATAATTTTAATCGGAAGCGCTACAGAGACGCTTAGCTTTAATTTCACATTCTTAGAATATTGAGGGCCGGTATAACCTCGTCGACCTCGTCAAACTTCCCATTGCTCATTTAAAACTCTTTATCGCTAGTGTTTTTTAAATATTCCACATTGTATTTGAATTAGTTTTGTGACGTAAGTTAACGTAGATGTTTCCCAACATCGGTCACCTTCAATACATGTGGTAATGGATAGCGGCTCGGATTAAGGAATCGGAGAGCCGAGTTCGAATTCCAGTCGAATATATAACATTCACTTACGTGCTAATACCCTTGGGAAAGGTATGAATCCCCTTCTTCCCCCACCCACCAGCTATGGGTAAAGAGCAGGACAAACCGGGTTGATTTGGATGGCAACCTACTGCGGGAAAAATCTGCCTCGTTTGTCATGTATCCAAAGATTCATGATCGCCTACGCGTGTATCACGCATGTCACATAACTGACTGACTGAAATTAATTTATCTCTTAATTAAAACTGCATTATTTAATTTCTGTCTGAATTTCTGGGATGAAGAATTACCATTATTTACACTATTTATATTCGGACTATTGTCCTCATCTTTGTAGTTGTTACCGCAATTTTTCGGCCGTTATGACCCCCGGTCTTCATCAGGTAACCTACAGGGAATTCTTAACTGAACCATTTATTTAATCTACGGGGCAGGCTGTTCTCGTCCCACATTCCCAGTTCTTGTTTTTTAGTCCCGCCCAATTATTGCTCGCCCCTGTTATTTATAACAGTGTAAATAATGCATTCTTTAAGTCAAAAATATGGTCACACCTATTAAGATGAACGGCTAATGTTTAGATAGATATGTCTCGCTTTATTTAAAATTTAATATATTTATCGGAGAAGAATGCTCAATATCGGGTTTTGAGCGTTTGTAGATATAAATAGTGTGAACATAGAAATCAGTATTGCATGATAAATGACAGTTTCACATCTTAAGTGGTCATCTGACCATCGTTACTACTCTTTATATATAGGCTTCTGTACAAATGATAGTTTAAGGTGTGAACATTTTTGTGTTGATTTCTATGCCCACAATGTTTATATCTCTATATATGTGTGTGTATTCAAGTTATGTTATATTCAATCGAATTGTAATTGAGGAAATAAATACAAATAAAACAGATGTTGTAAAACATAATTAACTGAGTAAAAATAATTTCTTCTTTTCACATATTATGTTATAAAGTATTGAGTCGCATAAAAACAGTTACTTATCAATAATAATGTCTCTATGTTGCTCACGAGAAAATGAAATTAACCTTAAAGAATTAAAAAAAAAAAATGACACAAACAATATAGACAAAAAATAAATAAATAAATAATAGCCATTAGATGAGTTGAAATTCCAGGAAGTGTTTAGGGTTTTAATTGTACTATTCGAAAGAAATTTGATTTGCGCTAATGTTTTTTTCATTAATTAATAAATCATAATGCTTAGCTTAACTTAAAGAAAAATTATTTTGCGGGTGCTTTCTGATGTTGGCGCAAAATTCAACATTATGCTTTTTGGAAAGAATCTGACACTGTTCCTCCTTGCGGGGATACTGTGGTGGTTTCTAGTAACTTCAGTTTCTAGTAATCAGCACCAAACATCTGGTATGTGAATGTATTGGGCCAATATCTGCACTGGGAAATTTGTAACTTCTACGGGAAGGAAACTGAAAGAAACTGGTACGAACACCACCCAGACCCGATTACGGAGATAGGACCTGTTACAATTCTGTGGGACTACACAATACACACTGACAGAACAATCAAAGCCAACCGCCCAGGCATTGTTATTAAAGATCACAAACAACAAAAATGCTTCCTTATTGATATGGCAGTCCCTGCAGACTGCAATGTATCTTTGAAGATATTCGAAAAGCTGTCAAAATACAAGGGCTTTGAAATAGAAATCTCAAAAATGTGACACATGGGAACATCAACAATCCCTGTTGTAGTTGGAGCCTTAGGATTGGTTGGAAAAGATTCCAGTAGACTAATTGAAGGGATCCATGGAAGTCCATGCCTCAAAGAGATACAAAAAATATTCTGTCAAGTACAGCCCACATATACGAAGGGCTTTATCTATGTAATATTTTTTTTTTGCAGTGGAAAGTGTCATGATACCATTTCTAAACTTAGGTCCCTGGGCGGGACCCGGAAAGAAATGTGCAAACGCCAGATATCAAAGGAAATAATAATAATAATTTGTACAGAATAGTGAGTTTACTATCCTCTGGAATTTCCGCTTTCAGACTGATATGATCATTCAGGCAAATCAACCAAACATATTGTGAAAAATCATGTTAAAAAGACATGTTTTCTGGCAGATGTCGCAGATTCAGCCTAACAAAAAACACATCTTTGAAAAAGTTTTGAGAAAATAAGTAAATACAAGGACGTTGAGATAGAAATCAGTAGAAGGTGGTATTTCAAGACGACACCATTAACTATTGTTATTGGGGATGTGAGAATGATACAAAAAGAGCAAAGAAATATGTGAATCAAATTGCTGGCAGCCGTAAAATATGTGGATTGCAAAAAGTCAACCACTCATCTGGCGTTGATGTCTCTCCATTCCACGACCACAGTTACATCATTATGGTTGCATGGGATCTCATCTGTTTGTATCTTCTGATACAAAGACTCGTGTCTCTTGAAGTCTCTGTTTGGTACTTAGAAGCAATTCATAAAAAAGTATAGACAAAAAATAAAAATAAAATATTAATAATATCTCAAAAATATGGCACATGAGGGCATCAATAATTCCAGTTGTAGTTGGAGCCTTCAGATTGATTGGAAAGGTTTCCGATAGACACATTGAAAGGATTCCTGGTGGCCAATACCTTAAAGAAATACAAAATTCGTATTCACAAGTACGGCAAACATATTACGTAGAGTTTTATCTATGTAAAATATTCTTTTTACAAAAATGACCAGTGAAAAATGCCACCAAGCCATTTCTTAGGACTCTGGTTGGCACCTTGAAGGAAATGTGTATACAATTGGAATCAAAGGAAATAATAGAATCTCTTATATATACAGCACAGGAGAAAGCCATGACAGCGAATGCAATCAAGGCCAAGTTAGACAAATCATAAGAATTAAGCAAATGTAGGATGTGAGTGTAAGCTGCAACAGTGTTTGGATTGATAAGAGAATTCATTCAGAAGTATGCCGTAAATTTGACTTTAATGTCGGAGGGAGTTGGTATGAATATTAGCCATAGGCAGTGATAAAAAATGACAGTTATAAGATATTATGGGATATATGTCCAGACAGATCAAGTCATTGAAGCATGAAAACCCAACAGATAAAAAAGTAGTAAGTGTCTAATTATTGATTTTGCTTCTCCCTACCATACAACAGTGGACTCCAAATAAACTGAAAAGATTGAAAAAATAAAGGGGTCGAATTACGGAGCTGAAGAAGGTATGAGACATGACTGTTGAAGTAATTCCTCAAGTAATGGGTGCAATTGGTACAGCACCTAGAAACTTGAAAGAACTCTTAAGAAAATAGAGGACAAGATTTTAGAGCATCCTAAACTGTCATCCTCTGCTCTCCGAGGATTCTCCGAACATATCTCGAGTTGTGGGGAATCGTGATGACGCCATGTCTTAAGAACAGAATTTCCGTTGACTACAATGCATACGACTTTGGGTTGACTTTTATGAACAAATGATATCTGTAAAAACCAAAAGCACTTTTTAAAAAGAATGAGATTCAGAAGGGTTTGAAATCGAGTATGATCATTCGAAATAAGGAAGAAAGTTGGATATGATTGTTATAAACAAAAAAAGATGACTCGTCACAGTGAACGTAGCCATGATAAGAGACGACACGGTGGAGGAGGACGAAAACGAAACATTTGTACTTTATAAACCAGAAGAAAATTGTTGGATACTCACATAGCAGAACCTCGCTAGAGAGGTGAGTAAGCAATTAATATACGCTTTCAAGTAGCTCTCTTAACCCTTTTTAACAGTTTTGGTACAAGGTCATAAGCATGAAGTATCCAGTGAGGTTCAAACTCGGTGCTAAGGATTATTTCACGCCGAGGCACCTATAGTTGATACATTTCGAATAATGTCTATCCCAATCACCAACAAAAAATCTATGATATTTTGTTGTATTATTCAAGTCACAAATACGCTAGGGTCTTGTAGTTATTAGGAAGGTAGGGTAACTGGATTTGAGAAAAGTTGCTCTCTCACTGATTCTCCAGCCATAACTAATAAATACACTGTAAGAACATGAAATGGAATAATAATAATAATAATAATAATAATAATAATAATAATAATAATAATAATAATAATAATAATAATACTGTATTATTAGGAAGTTGATAAATGACTCCAAATGTCAAATCTATTTTATATTTTTCTTTGTTTCTTTTCCTTTGTATAATGAATCCCTTAATACAGCTTCCACTAAATTTATTCGGCGGAGGCGATGGTGGGGGTGGTGGGTGATCTATCATATAAAACTTGATTACTATCACTCGCACTGGCGTCGGAAAATTGAATATTTTTTGGCGGATATTTTCTGTCTGCTTTTTAACATGTAAGCCATGTTAAATTTTTATACAATTTGAAATTACATTTTTCTTTTCTTTAATTTTATTTTAAGTTTCTTTTAACTTTACTTTTTTTAATTTTAGATTTTTTTGTGATAACCCCCAATGTAAAAAAGTATGTCTACCTCTGACATTTCATCTGGTAGTAGTCATTGCCACTTATACTAAGTTAAAACTTATTATAGTCAATACTATTTCCATATCCCTATGCTACCCAACCCTGAAAAACGGTACTAGATGATGAAGTCTTGAACCATGGATACCTGAATATAACCCCTTGCTCCCCCCTATCTCATGGGCACGACGAGCTCTTTTATACCTGGTCGATAGTCGTCCTAGAGCTGGTACCATGAACAAAATTATTCCTTGGCGGTCAAGGATAAAACGCAAAACTTTACAAATCTCAATAAATACGAACAAATACTCATACTGGATCGGCCGGCACCCGGGTCAAGAAGGGGCGCGTTCCTCAGAGAGGAACCAGTGTGTGGCCAAAAAATCTGTTACTGAACAAACTCTTCCAACAACGAAGAGACACCTGGTAACTAAACGCGGATTATTTCCTACTTTGGACCAAGTGACTCAGTGCCAAATCAACTAATAAAAAGATTATCAACAAGTCTTAACACCCTTTTTCACCGCACTCGAAAATCCACAAAAGAAGATCATGGATCAGATATACCAAATATGAAGAACTATGGTAGGAACTGGATTAAGACCCCCATCTCTACCCAAACAGTGCCCACAGGGAAAACCTGTGAAACAAAAACTCTCAAATCCAGAAATAGATAAGATAAAACTAGATATAAGACAAAATACTCAATCACTCAAACAATAAGGTTTAGTTTGGTTTGTTTTACGGCATATCAGACCCAATGGGTTATTTAATACCGACAAGATTCTTATTGCTGGTAATATTTAAAAAAATGTATTGCTGGTAATAGTTTTTTTGTTCAAAAGTTCTTACAAATATGTATTGCTGATATTAAAACCTATTTTTACACTTCCAGAGTGTTTTCACCCCAGTTTAGAGTCAAGCATTTGCCCATAGCTGGGATCCTAACAGGTGCTACCACTCTGGGTCAGGGGAACACCAGCAATCAATAGAAGGTTCTACGCTCCTCAAAACCTCCTGATCAGAGGCTTGCTGTTGGATGTCATTTATCGTCTTACCCTGGACGGAAACAATAAGGAGATGGGAGTAGAAATAAATATGACAAAGGATGAGGTAAGAACTAAAATAAATGAGATACGAAATAATAATCTCCCAGGAAATAAAATCGAAGAATCTACCGGCGACATATACAGCAGTTACCCAGATTATGTCACTGACGATGAGTCCAACAACATGAGGATAGAATTCCTTGAAAATAAAAGATGTGAAATCACCGAAGCGAAAAACCACATCATCCAAGTATTCGGCTGAGTAACTTACACATATACCAGGCAGAGACCAGCTCCTAAAATTCATATGACAAAGTCTAATAAACATATTGTTAACGGACAAACCACTGGGGAACATCACGGAAGTAAATAATGTTATATACGCAGCAGCTTTAACAGCTCCTGGTAAGCTTGGGGTCAAGATAATGAAAATATCAAACAACAGACAAAAGAGCCAGCTTGGAAGGCAAAATTAATGTGAGAAATAAAGGAAATCAGATGTGAGATACCGATACTAGACGAGATCACACGAAACCCAAATGTCCCAACATGGAAATGTAGGAAGATCAAACGGAAATATAAAATTAAATCACTAAGTGAAATTGCATCAGTCAAGAAAATGCTAAAACAGAAATTGCAGTTAAATGCGCAGAGTACAAGACGATACAATAAACGCTGTAGATTCTACAGCCAATATAAAATATTCCAAACGGACCTAAAGAAATTTTACAGGGAAATTGGAAATGCAGTTTTACATGTCAAAAATCTATTGAAAAAGTGCATAAATTTTGGGAGAATATTTGAAGCAGACTAAAAGGAATATAACCCCAATGCAGAGTGGATCCAACCCGAAGAACAACGAATGCTGAATAAACCGCTACAAGAATGGGAAAATATAACCTCGAATAATGTTAGGCAAGCTCTAACGAAATCCCAGAAATGGAAATTCCCAGAAAATGACAAGGTGCCAAATTTCTAGCTCTATTATTTTTCATCAATTGATAAAGCCCTTGCACAGACTCTATCAATGCTTATTAATAATCTCAGTGAAGTCGCAGAATGGATTAATGAAGGTATTACATATGCCAAAAAAATGTGTGAAAAACTGTACATTTCTAAAGCCTTGAGGATCCAATCTTGTGGCACTCTATCAAATGCTTTACAATAATCTAGTCATGCTGTGCTGAGATTTTTACCTCTTTTCCTTCAATTTTCCAGGATCATTTTGTTTATCAATAGTTGCTCTTTGCAATCCTATGAACATCTCTTTCTGTTCCATTGGAAGAATTTTGTTTGCTTCGAGAAAAGAGTAAGTCAGGTTCGTCAGGACAGACGTGATCAATTTATATGTGGTAGACAAACATGTTATTGGCCTATAGTTTTACCGAGGATACTTTGTACATTTCTAAAGCCTTGAGGATCCAATCTTGTGGCACTCTAAGTATCCTCGGTAATAGTAAATTTCCTTAAACACGGCATGAGAATGTGGAAAACCACATTATACCTAAATCACACAAGAAGCGCTGCCACCTCCAATCGCCTGAATATCCGACGAGGAATCTTTCAAGGAGACTCACTGTCACTCCAGCTGTTTTATCTGACCGTAATCCACTTGAAGCATTAACTAAACAATAATGGATACAAAGTAAACAGGAAAGTATTCAGTCACCTACTCTACATGGATGATCTCAAACTTTTTGATAAAGATAACAATGAGTTGAAGGGCCTCCTCAGCACTTTAAAATGTTTCAGTGACGGTATGAATTTCGGATTAGATAAAAGTAGCATTCAAGAAAGGGAGACTTACAGAAACGCAAACAATATATTTTATCACAAAGATTAGGGAACTGGAACAAGAAGAAGTCTATAGGCACCTAAGAAATATCGAAGGAGATGGAATATAGCATACCCAAATGAAGTAGAAGGTAAGAAAGGAGTACTACAGCCTTGTGCATCTGGTTCTGAATACCAAGTTGAATTAAAAAAACAGAATATCAGCCATAAACACATTGGCTGTCCCTGTGGTGCAATACCGTTTCAACATCCTTAACTGGACCATAGCTGACATTAAGCGAATTGACACCAAAACGAAGAAGTTTCTGAATTGCCACCGCTTGCATCATCGCAAGGCTGATATTGATCCTCTGTATGCACCCAGATCTGAAGGAGGCAGAGGATTAGTTCAACTAGAACTGTCTTACAAAACTACAACAATTGGCCTCCAAAGATACCTGGAAACTAATGAAGGCTGGATGATTATCTGTGTCAAAGAACATAAAAGTAAGAAACGTTATTCAGTAATAAAGGAAGCCAAAAATTCTAAAATAGAGTTTCAAATGTATGAAGAAGAGCAAGAAAAACATAATACACTGACTGCACCTACAAAATACATGAAACAAAAGTCAACTGCAATCGACCAGATACAGAAATGATGGCAAGATAAACCGATTCACGGTCAATACTCTGATGTAGACAAAACCTGATGTAGATAAACTCCGTACCCATCAGTGGCTACGTAGTTCAGGCTTAAAAGGTCTTCATTCTTGCTGCACATGACCAATGTTTACTAACTAGAAATTACCAAGCACATATACTGAAAAATTATGTTAGTCCAAAATGCAGATTCTGTGATAAATATCCAAAAACAATTGACCACTCACTGAATATAAACCCGGCATGACAGAGACAGCCAATATCCGCTGTGGAAAATAGGCAACTTTTACGGAAAGGAAACTGTAAGAAATTGGTATCAACATCACCCAGACCCTTTTAAGGAGACCGGACCTGTAAAAGTTTTATGAGATTTTACAATACACACAGAGAGAACAATCAAAGCTAATCGCCCTGACATCGTGATGAGAGACAGCAAAGATATGGCAGTCCCTGCAGACTGCAATGTATCTTTGAAGATTTTCAAAAGACTATCAAAATAGAGGACCTTGAAATCGAAATCCCAAAAATGTGGCACATGAGGACTTCAACAATGCCAGTTGTAGTTGGAGCCTTCGGATTTATTGGAAATGATCCCAGTAGACTCATTGAAGGAATTTCTGGTAGTCTATGTCTTAAAGAAATACAAAAAATTTTCTCACAAGTGTAGCCCACACTTTTTATCTATGTAAAATATGTGTGATTTTTTTCTTTTATTTTTCAAAAATGCTTAGTGGAAAATGTCATGATGCCATTTCTGACCTTTGGTCTCTGGTCAGGACCTGGAACGAAATAAAAGGAAATAATAATAATAATAATAATAATAATAATAATAATTATAATAATAATAATAAATTGTGTTGACCCCCAAATGCAGATGCTGTGATGAATAATCGACCATTTTGTATGAGGTTGCAGTTAAATATAAATCTCGGCATGAAAGGTGAGTCAATATATGCACTAGAAAATGTGCAATTCTTTTGGGAAGGAAAGTGCAAGAACTTGGTGTGAATACCAACAAAACACGGTTACCGACAGAGGACCCGTAACAAGTAACTATATAAAATGTGTGTGTTTTGGAGTTATTTTTATTTTTGACAAATATTCAGTTGAAAATGTTATGATCTTAGGTCTCTGGTTAAGACCCAGAAGAAATGTAGTATACAACAGTATCAAAGGAAATAATAATAATAATAATAATAATAATAATAATAATAATAATAATAATAAGTCATCTTATTCTGTTCCAGAAATGGTTCTCATGGTCTCTGATTTTAATTGATTGGGTGCGTTACCATGTACATATTCTGTCTTGGTGAATTAAGATACTCGGTAATAGTAAATTTCCTTAAACACGGCATGAACAGGCTTTATTTATTATAGCCTGTTCAGTACCATCAACTGGCTTGTTAGTTGACTGACCATAACCGGTTGGCCATGTCCTTGAAGAAATGACGCACTGTGCATCTCTGTTCATAACCGGAAGCAGAGGTGCAGCATCATGACCTAGTTTGATTTCTAAGCGACTTGGGAATACCTTCAAGCGGAAATCGTATGAGCGGACTAGGTTACCTTATCTGAAGGTATTTCTAACTGGACCCCACCTGCAAAGTTATACGCTGCTTTTGTCAAAATCTCACACTATATCTCTCATATTTCCTTGTTTTACATGTACATTGTATACAGGTGCATTGTGTACACTTGTTTTACATGTACGTTGTATACATATGCATTATATACACCGGGTATTATGATAGACATATTGGGCTTTATATATTTGTACTTTAGTATCACATTTTGGCTTGCTTTTCTCCTACACAGTATTAATAATAATAAGAATAATAACTGGAAAGTCTGACATCCTTATTACCCCAAATACAGTAGTCTCTGCCTTATCTCTCCCCACTTAAAATGAAAATGATGATGATGATGGTGGTATGAATGAGAAAATGCAACTGCTTTCACTGATATTTTTGTATAAAATACTACTAATAAAAATAATATAACAAACACCAGGGGCTCAAATTATAATGAGAAGAAAGAGAAAAGTGGAGGAAGAAGGTAGCACCAACAATTTCAGCAACAACAACATGGAAACATCGTGGAAGTGATGAAAGTAAAAGCCGGAATTTATGAAAAATAAATAAGTAAAAATAAGTAAAGAAATAAAAAAAACAAAAACAAACAAAAAGAATGTCAGAAAATTCGTGGAAGTTCTTTTTGGAAACAGCTGTTGTTGTTTACCGTGCTTATCAAGATTGTTGGCCAGCGTTCTTCCTCGTTCTTTCTCGCTCGCGTCATCGACCAGATATGGAGGCAAGGAAAGAGGAATTCCTTTGGATTCACGAAATAAAAATTATTTCTTATTTTTTCTTTTTTTTCTTTCTTTTTTACCTATTCTTCGATTTTCAGCTTTACTTATCTTTTTCATTCCCTTTTTTGTCTGTTAACTTCTTGCTGGAAG
>OZ038487.1:82903490-82933490 GCA_964036315.1 Acanthosepion esculentum
TCTACCTACCTTCTGTAAATGTATATAGTTTCTGTTGCATTTCTGTTCAAGCGACTCGTTTCTTTTCTCTTCCCGCGTTATTCTCCCGCATTCTTCTTCGTTTTGAATATTCTTATAAATTTTAACATTTCTTTTTTTTTCTTTCTTCTCTTCTCCTTATTTCTTTCTTTCTACTCCTTTATTTTCTTTCTTTCCATTTTACAAATATTGTTTTTGTCTTGGCTAGAACGTCAGCCGAGTTTTGTTTACGACGAAATGCGAAACGCGCGTCGGACAATGAAAGCTAAGTACCGTTTCCTGCCTGTCGAAGGAGACAGCAGACGCAAATTTGTGTCGGCACCGAAAATAATGGCTTTAAATCACTGGAATAGAGAGAAAGCAGGAACCAAATCTCCAGCTACCCACCTTATTCAATTTTTCTCCGCCCCCTCTCTCTCTATCTCTCTCTCCCATACAAACACAGACTCTCTCTCTTTCGATCTCTCTCTCCGATTTTACAACTCTAAATTCATGCACGGTGCAATCATCAGGTAGTGAGTGAGTAGCACTACCTGTGAGGAAAAATGTATATTTATTATCAGTATAAATTTTAGCTCTGTTATTATGCATCGAACACACACACACACACACACATATATATATATATATATATATATATATATATATATTGTCATCCACAGACAGACTGTTTCGCTGTATCACAGCTCATCAGTGTGGCTAGACGTCCGGTTGCCTCTGGCTAGAATCGAAAACCGGCTGAATTCGCGTTAGTCGGAAATTTTACCCTGAAGCCATTGGCGCACGGCAGAAAGAAGGTGAATTTAAGCGTATTTATTTTTAGATAAACACACAGTGACTGAGAGAACTCGATTCGATTTACCGAAGAGTCTTGCATTATTAGCCGTAATAGTCACTGTTTACAAACCCACACATCCTCCCCAGAGAGCTCAACCGAAATAAATTTTTCAGGAGCATATATATTGTCATCCACAGACAGACTGTTTCGCTTTATCACAGCTCATCAGTGTGGCTAGACGTCCGGTTGCCTCTGGCTAGAATCGAAAACCGGCTGAATTCGCGTCAGTCGGAAATTTTACCCTGTGGTATAGAAAATTAGAAAATCATCCGATTCCGCTATTTTTTTTTTTCAAATTTCTAATTCAACTCTGACCATTAACATTTTTACTCTTACACACACACACACACACACACACACACACACACACACACACACACACACACACGTATATATATATATATATATATATATATATATATATATATATTGTCGTGGGACAAACCCCTTTTATACAAGATGGACTCGTCCAAAGTATACTTATACTGACAGAGAGAATACCTGAAGGGTTTTTGGAGATACATTGAGTCAGGGTGAGAGATACGGAGACAGTACACAGGGTGTTCACAGAGATTTATACGAGATTACAGAGAGACAAAGAGATAATTACGGCTTTACTTACAGAGACTTGTACATATACTTTCTACTAACCCGCATTCCTGGACTACTAATCTTCACTTCAGGTCTGTATTCTTACATTTAATACACTTATTTTTCTATCTCAATTACTGGCATTGTTTATTTATTTGTGCAGGATTCCATTCCCGGAATCCACAATAACTTGGCGACGAGGATTTCGGACCCACACGAAAAAAAGAATTCTCTCTCGTCAACACAACAACTTGACGACGAAGATTACGGACAGGTACGAAAAAAAAATTCTTTTTCGATCGCCAACATAACTGGCGACGGAAATTTGAGAGTCGCATCGACCACAACAACTTGGCGACAAGACTCGAAGGAACTCACACTGAGAACTACAAATTAACGATGAACATAAAAGAACGTACATAAGAGATAGAAAGAAAAATTTCGCCACTCCCTAAAAAATGGAAGATTTACAAAAAGCAATGCTTGAGTTTATAAGAAGTGAAGAAAGACAAATGCAACTCTAGGAATTATTATTAAAAGTAACGGTTAACGCACAGCAAAAGAATATTGAAAAAAGAGGCGACTTTTTGTCAAGACACAGTTTGGAACACAATAGAAACATTTAAATACTCTCTAGAAGATGATAAAAAATTCGGGGACTATTACAGACGTCATGAATACATTTTCAACGTTGATTGCCAAAATTGGACGGAAGCTAAGAAGCTACGTTTATTACTCAGGAAATTTGGAACAGAGGATTACACAAAATTTGTGGACTATATTCTACCGAAAAAGACAAACGATTTGACGTTTGACGAGGCAGTTACATGCCATACGGAGCTCTTCAGTCGAAAAACTTCACTTTTTCACAAAAGGTGGAAATGTCTCAATCTCGTAAAAAGCGAAAATGAGGACTACTCCACGTTCGCCGCAATTGTGAACAAACATTGCGATAATTTTAAATTGGCAGAATTGACTCCGGACAATTTTAAGTGTCTTATTTTCGTACAGGGATTTGTCTCAGCCAAGGACGGTGAAATGCGAAAAAGAAAGCTCACGAAGCTTCAAAACGAGCCTGGATTAACGCTACAAAAATTGTCAGAAGACTGCCAAAAATGCTTGTGCATAAAAAAGACTCTAAGGATATCGAGGAATCGGGAGTAGCACACATACGTAAGTTGAACAAAAAGTTACGTTTTTCACACCCCCCTTAAGAAAAACAAAAATTTATCGATAAAGAAAGAATTACAAGGTATAAGGCGATTAATGACAGAGATCAAAGCAAATATAAGCCCCTCCCCATCTGCATGTTACAGATGTGGTGGATTCCACTGGAATAAAGACTGTCGATTTAAATACAAGAACTGTTTAGCTTGTGGAAAAATGGGACATAAGGCATTTCACTAGTAGGGTAAGGACTACTAGAATGGACTACGAAGACAAACTAAACACAAGAAAATACGTGGAACTCGAGATCTTAAATAAGAAGGTAAAATTACAGTTAGACTCAGGATCGGATCTAACTATAATTAATTTACAAACATGGAGGAAGCTAAATAGACCGACCATGATGCATACACAGAAAATAGCCAAGTCTGTTACAGGGAAGCGTATCAATTTTGAAGGAGAAGTAATTCTAAACGTAAAATTCTATAGAAAAACGGAAATGAAAGAAACGGAAAAATTGGTGGGCACAGACTGGATGCAAAAATTTGACGTATGGGATTTACCCATTAGCTCATTTTGTAAGAAAATAGAGTGCGAGCCGTCAGAAGCTACAAAATTAAAAGAAGAACTACCCAGTCAATTTCAATTTCCCAAAGTATTCTCGAGCGGTTTGGGACGATGTAATAAGTTTGCAGTTAAAATTGAACTAAAGGAAAATGTTCAGCCAGTATTCAAGAAAAAGCGAAACGTGCCTTTCGCAACCATAGAAAAAATTGACAAGGAGTTACATAGATTGGTACAAACTGGAATCCTTTCAAAAATCGAATTCAGTGAATGGGCGGCACCAGTGGTCTACGTAAAGAAAAAATCCGGAAAAACCCGTGTTTGCGCAGATTTCTCGACTGGGTGGTTAAACGAGGCTATCAAGGATTATCACTACCCATTGCCAAGCCCGGAGGAAATATTTACCAAGCTTAACGGTGGTCAGGTATTTTCTAAGATTGATTTAAGTGAAGCTTATCTTCAGATTCCAGTAGAAGAAGAAAGTACACAAAATTTGTTTTTGGAGATACAAAGAATAAATACGCAAAAATTCGCTTTCCTATAGCTCAGGTGTAAAATCTCCGACTGATGCCAAATCGGCTTGAGGCAATCGAATGTCTAGTCACACTGATGAGCTGTGATACAGCGGAACAGTCTGTCTGTGGATGACAATATATATATATATATATATATATATATATATATATATATATATATAAGATATCGCACATAAAGTGTGGGTGTTAAATTATGTAACGATCAGTCTCTACCCACCTGAAGATTGCGTTGTGCATGAAACTCAGAGTCGTACTACCGGTGTGGGATTATATATATATATATATATATATATATATATATATATATATATATATTATTACCTGATTTAAAAAAAAAATTTCTCTCCGAAATATTACTTGTTTAATTCTCTTTTTACTTACGATCACTTCATCTCACAATTATACGTCTCGATATTTAGAGCCATTCATTAAAGTTATCTGAAAGAGTTCTCTTCTTTCACCCACTCCTTATGAACAAGTCATTCTCTTCTTTCGCGCATAAAGACAAACACGCAGGCTCTCTCTCTCTTCCTCTCGCTCTCTTCCTCTCTCTCTTCCTCTCTCTCTCTTCCTCTCTCTCTCTCTCTCTTATATTTCTTTACTTTCGCACTTTCCCCGCTTATATTTCTTCTCTGTTTACCTTGTGTCAATTGATTCATTGCCTTTCCTTTTCTCACGATGACAGTGTGTTCGTTTCTATTGAGATTTCTATAAGACAATTAAACAAACAATCGATCTCCCAAAACAATATGACTTTAAATCTATTTATGCCGATCGCATTTATCTTTGCACACATACCGTCACATATAAAAAAATATTATATAATGGAATTTACCCCCATGATAGGTCAATTAGAGCGTTAAAATTTAATCGATTACAGAATTAGTAGGTATTTGCACACACACAGATTATATATATATATATATATATATATATGTATATATATGTATATGTTAATTCTAGAAACACACACACACACATGCACACACACACATATATATAATCGTCTCTGCGTGTGCAAATACTAGCTAATTCTTGAATCGATTACATGAGAAGAAGAAAGCATGATAAGCCTACACATATGCACACGTACAGGCGAACATACACACACGCACATGCATACACACATACATACACACACGCGCGCGCACACACACACACACACACTCTCACAAAGAAGAAAAATCAACTTAACAGTCATAAAAAGCGCATAAATTAGTTTTTTTTAACTTAATATAAGAATAACGAAAACGAGAAAATAGACGGACAATATGCTGATACCTCCTGACAGAACAATTGCACAAAGTTTTGTCTATGAAACTCTGGAGTATATTTGAGTTGCTGAGAATAACACCACTCAACTAAGTGACAAATTTTATATTTGTATTAATCTAATATATATATATATATATATGATCGACTCTCGCGTCGAATTCGACGTATGAGGGTCAGACAGATCAGTTCCTAGAAATTGAGAGCCCGACACCGACACATGAGATTTGATTATAGTGGTGAAGGCTTTGCGCAGGGCCATCCACACTTTTTGGAGGGACGAATACAAGGACCTGGTGCAGCGAATGCCACAAGGCACAGATTATATATATATATATATATATATATATATATATATATATATATATATGTATATATATATATATATATATATATATATATATATATGTGTGTGTGTTTGTAAGAGTGATTAAAAATTTAAAAAATGATATATACAACGCTTTATCAAATACATTAGTCATACATAATAATAAATTCAACCACAACTTCAATCTAAAGAATGCCACATTTATTAAAAGAAAAATTTCGAGAGTGCCACTATCGAAATTTACCAAAATATTAATCTGCACCCCGGATTTTATTTCAAATATCTCCATTTCTCAAAGAAAATCTCTTTTTTAAGCCAACATACGTAACTATATATATTTGAAAAATTAAAAGTTAATGGTTAAATTCAAAATCTTCCAATATTTTAAATATTATACATAAATTAATCTCAAACTAATATAACACAAATATTAAGTATGTTATAAAAAAAATTCAACAACAATAATATTTACTCTCTTTTGTTTAAAAATATTTTCAATAACGTTTACATCAGTTCGCATCCTCCATAATTTACCTCGAATTTCACTTAGCCTAATCTATATATTCATGAGCGTTGTTAAATTTTAAAATTCTGTAAAACGAACGTCATTTTTACTTCTGCTTTTAAACACCTGCTGCAAAATAAAATTCTTGTTTATCAAGACAAATGCAAGGATCCATCAGAATATGAAACGCGTTAGTTAAGATATGCTTTTGTTTTGTATTTATTCTAAGATATATATATATATATATATATATATATATATATATATATATGTGTGTGTGTGTGTGTGTGCGTGCGTGTGTGGTGATGTTATTTGGTTAATATTTGGGAAGTGCCTCGGTTTGAGAATTTGTTCCTTCAAAGATCTGTTAGCTTTACATACAAAATAGAGATATTAGGAGATAACATTAAAATATTATAAAGTAAGATTCGAAACACTCTAAGCTATTATCATATAACTAAAAGATATCACATTAATTACGCAAACTTTCACCAAAGTAGACAGCATTTTTAAAATGGGTTTAAAGTAAATTTGAAAAAAATTCTAGTCTTCGTCATTAGGCGAACCCTAATGGATTATTAGAAAAAATCTTACACGTGACGTTACTTGTATACGACACACGTAGATTTAAATGAGAAATGGAACGTTCTCACAATTCGGTCGAGTTAGTTCGGGCATTGATGAGTCTTTCACGCCAACCATCGCGGTTCTGAAACAAGTTCGAACGTTCTTAGGGTCACATTCCGTATCTTAACATAGCTGGTCAATGTAGGTGGTTGCTGAGCGACCAACTTATCTTTCTCCATAGCTAGTTGTCCAGAGCAGTAGGTCACTTGCGAGTTCTTGTTTGGCTCGCCATCATGTAAAGCGCATTCAGCGTTCGTGTAAGATTGTATATCAGAGATGGGTCCATACAGCTGTGATTTAGTTGAATGTTGTCTCCAAGGGATGTTAAGAATAACTCTCATCATCCAAGTGTAAGTTCAAACTTAGACTCTGTGGTTTTAGTTAATGGTGGCAGTGGCACCATACGTTAAAAATGCCTCTACAGTGGCTTGAAAATATTTCCGTTTGAGGTTGTCTTTTAGATCAGATTCCCATACTTTATATATCTAGAAACGCTTAGGCTTCGATATTGAGCTTCCTTCGCCCATAAATGTAAAACAATTTTTAAGCAGCAGGGATGCCGTGGTAACGACTATTCCTTAGATTTTTTTCAACTATATTTTGAAAATGCTCATTTAAATAGCGAAACGTTAAAGCGAAAAGAAAGATTCAACCAATTTTCACGTAGATCCTTTATGATTTTTAATATTAATAATTTATAATATATATACCGGATGTAACAGCAAAAAATTAAGGAAGTGTTGTAACTGGGAATGGCTCATATCCCTTCATGATTTCTATTTATTATTTATTCGGTTGAGCTAATATTCGCGTAAGATTGTAGAAATATCAGGGATGGGTCCATAGAGCTGTGATTTAGTTGAATATTGTCTCCAGGAGATGTTTAAGTGCCATCAAGCTCAAGCTGTAGGGTTTTAGCTAATGTCCAGGCAGTGGCAGCATATAATAACACCGCCTCTACAGTGGCTCGAAAGAATTTCCGTTTGAGGTTGTCTGGTAGATCAGATTTCCAAATAACATCCATTTTATATTCAAGACGGCCCAGGTTTAACTATGCTAATTTTCACATCATTTCAGTAGAATTTATCGCGCGTCCTAGGTACGTAAAAGATTCGAGAGATTTTATTGATTCGCCTGAGAGAGTTTGTATTGCGCCTTGCTGGTTGAAGCCTATGAATTTTGTTTTAGAGGCATTGGTATAGAGTCCAGCATCATTGGCAGCATTTTCAAGATGATGTAGAAGTACTGTGACATTGCTAATGGTGTCTGCAGTGATAACTAGTATAGTCAATATCTGTCAACTTAAATTCTTTTCACTAAGGCACTGATGATATTAACATTCCAGATAATGGCTGCAGATGGTACTCAGACAAAATATTATAAACATCTGATAGTTTCTCCAGACATTTAAACCGGATATGCGACAACTTATTTATAAACTGGAAAATCTTATAAAAAATTAGACAAAGCAGAAATTGCCGGTATATTTTAATAAAACATGATAATTTAAAATCATGCGTTGGTCACACTGCTAACACTCCATGACATGGAATCAATTTATTGCAAAATCTACATACATATCTTGAGTCAAAAATTCACAAGACCATGGCAGTTTAACTGCCATACATTTAATGCTTGTAAATATGTTAATAGCACAAGTTTACTATATAGCAGCTATAAAAATAAGGAAAGACAAAACACTTCATATAATAAAAGCCATTATATCAAGAACGACAAAAAAAACTTATATAACATTGCTTTTATCCTGGAAATTGATATTTTAAAACGTTTAACATTTGATAGATTGTCGGGGGTTGAATCAATTATGTTTGTTAAAAATTTCACATTTAATCGTATTTCAAAATGAACGCAGTTATTATTTTAATTAGGCGGAATGATTTATAAAATTATTAGAAGTCATTTTATAAAATAATCAAACAATTTTGAGATATGCGAAAAATAATGAAAATAATATTCATTATTTCGCATGACATAATAGATGCAAAGATACAGTCAGATTTAGTGTTCCTGCTACCCCCGCATATATATATATATATATATATATATATATATATATATATATATATATATATATATATATATATATATATATATATATATATATATAAATGCGTATATACAAGCGGAAGTTCATTGTCAATCTATATTTCGGATCTTTTTTCATGTTTCCGGTACAGATTTAAATATATACATTCTCCAATATTTATATTTGTATTCAAATATCTGCCGGTATATTGAAAAAGTAATATATATATGTATATGTAGTTTATAATATATAGTGTATATCTCATATATAGTGACTATCAGTTTAACACCTCAAGCGATATATAGTGACTGTCAGTTTAACACCTCAAGCGATCTTCTGGGCATGTGTCACACTGGTTGGAACATCAAGTGAGGCGTGGAACTGATATTGATGTTGAATGTGTGTCCACACTCACACTGCTTCTGTCTGTCTTTTGTCTGTCTGCTTCTTTATATATATATATATATATATATATATATATATATATATATATATATATAGGTAAAGATGGATGTAAATTCATCTATCTCATTTCTTCTTTATCTATTTTTTCTTTTCCTAATTTTGTATGCATGTCTTTTATCTTCCACTCCCTCAATCACCTTTTCCTTTCGACCCCCTGCCACTAACCCCTCCTGCCACCAACTAAGCCTGCCCCCTCAAACACATGTGTGCATAAATTTTAAAAAAATAATAATACTGAATTCTTCTTATACCTAGAATAATTATCACCCATTTATTTGTATGAAAATTTTGATCTGAAGAATTAAAATTTCAATTCTAAGGAAATAAATTATAATCATCATGAACCCTTAAAGGTGTCTGTTTCTTAATGTAATATATATATATATATATATATATATATATATATATATATATATATATATATATATATATATATATATATATATATATATATACGTTATTTTAGTTGACACTACTTATTAGAAATATATGCTCCATTTTTATCAGTTAATCAGTTAGAGACCTAAAGAGCTGGCCTGAAATTCTATGCTTCTTCTATCATTTTATATCTATTGGTGTATGAGGGCATCAATTACGGATGTTAATATCAAAACACTTACACAGAGACGTTTTCACTCAAACGCACACACGATATAACATATGTTATATATATATATATATATATATATATATAAACGCGTCCATCGCCTGAGTATATGTAGTCTTTTTCTTGTCATATCCGCCAAAACCTTCACCCATTCTTTTCTTCGCATATCCGTTCTTTCTATACATCTTTTAGCAATTTTCTTTATTCTTCATTCTTTCCATCTCCCCTCAGTCATCTTTCTACGACTCCTTTTTTTAAAAAAATATTTATTACTATTTGTGTGTGGTATCATCTTGCCACAGAGTAATTTGAAATGGCTAATTACCAAGTCCCCTCCGGGGTTTATGTTTAAAGGCACTGTAGGAGAGTTATCTATGAACATTTGGGACGTTTCGTTTAGATGGAGGGGGTTTTGCGGGTGATATGTGAAGTTCCGCACAAAGTAATCTTTTGGAGCTCCGAGGTGCTAATGTGTCCATATATTTTAATCATATGTTTTTCTGTGCCCTTCTTTATCATACCCAACACTCCTATCACAACAGCGATAATCGTTGTTTTAGGTTTCCACATTTTTGTTACTTCGATTTGCAGGTCCTTATAATTTGGCAGTTTTTTAATTTCTTTTTGAGAAACACTAGAATCATGTGGGTAAGTCATGTCAATTAGCTGGCAGTTTCCGTTTCTTTTAATCTGAATTTTTTAAAAATTTCTTTTAGATTCTTACGATCTCCTAATTCTGTTTCGTAAGTTGTAAGTCCACTCTTGTATAATTTTAAATATTTGAAGTCCGAGAAGAAGTATTTTCATTAATAACTCCCCAGTAGATCTTTCTTCATTATTTTTTTTTTTATCGCAACTTTCTAAGTCAAATTGTTGAGTAGCGTAAGGTAGGAATACAAAATTAACTTCCAACAAGATTTAAATTCGAATCCCACATCCCGCGATTCGCCTTTTATGGACGAAATCTTATAACTACACGGAGTCTAATATCATCATCATATTGCCACTCACCAATCAAAAGTCTGACATTTATCTTTTTATTTTATTAACTAAGCGTCTTCTTTCATGTGTCATGTCCTTTCAGGACGTAGGCGATCATGGATTTCAACAAATTGCTATCTTTTGTAGCTCTTAGCAATATCTATTTTATTTTTACTGTCTTCCAACTATCTTTTGATTGGTTTAATTGATTTGTTTTCTACGGCTTATCAACCCTTTTCAGGTTATTTAAAGCCAGACATAATTTTAGGCTGTAAGAGAGATATTAATGTTTTTAAGGTATTAATAATTTAGTGATACATATACTAATTAACCTCTAGCTGGGGGGAAAGAGGTGGGTTCATACCTTTCCCAAAGGTATTTGCGCGTAAGTGAATATAACGAACCCAGCTGGAATTGGAACTCGACTCCCCGATTAACAATTCCGAGCTATTATCCATAACACCACCCGCACATCCAAACTTACAGCATTTGATATTCTCTAGCGGTCACACCTCTAAGTACTGACGAGCCTCGACGTTGCTTAACTTCGCTGATCGTACGGGAACCGGTGTTTCAACGTGATGTGACCATAAGCCCTCCAACTACCTGTTCCTTCATCTATTTACATAAGCTTATTAGCAAGGCTACTCGCTGTTTCTTTCTGTTCTCGTCCTTAATGTGTCTTGTGTGTGTCAAATTCTCCAAGACCCCTTTTTTCTAATTATGCATCCCCCAATTTCAACTCTCTCTTTCAGGTGCTAAATATCAGTGTTCTTTTTGGTTCCATTTTCCTAAAAAAACTTCCTCTTTGTTCAGATGCTCTGTCCATTGTATTACCGCTATTATTCTGTAGAACAACATCTTCATTGTAATCAGTCTCGCCTTCACTTGTGAGGGCATTGTCCAGCATTTACTGCCATATAAGGGGATAGTTATTACATAGTAGTTCAATTCTCTTTTTTTTATTTTTTATCACGAAATTTTCCCGTTTCTTAATACTTTGTACAACTTTTGGAAGGCATCTTTCGTTATTCCAGTACACCTTCGGATTTCGATGTAGATTTTTCCGTCATCTGTTAAAATACTTCTTAGATAGTTAAACTTCTGTACTTACTTGATTTCGACGTCACCTACCCATAGCTCATATGTTGGCATGTTCCTCTTGCTAACAACCATATTTCTGTCTTTTTACAATTGATGGTAAGTCCTTTATGTCTGCTTTCCTTTACTACCTTGTTTAGGAGTTAATACTCTTTCCTTTTTCTCAGCTATGTCATCTGCATATTTTATATTTTTATAATTTTGCTCACCAATAATAAGTCCTTGTAGAAATTCCAGTTCTCATATAATGGCCTCTTTGTAAGGGTTAAATTAATCTGGTGAGAAGATGAGTCATTATTTTACGTTACATTCTATTTTTACTTCCAGAATATATTCTGGACTATTCTAATATGTGACACTATTTTTGTTACTCGTAATCATTAGAAAGTTTTCTTAAAATTGAAAGAAAGATATATTGACAGACCTCTGATAAATAAGAAGGGTTAATGAATAAGGCCCGTGGGAAAAATCGAAGATTTTAATTCTCATATAGACAACCATCTGAATTGTTTGTCGGGGGTTTTGAACAATGAAAAACATAAGGTAGACGTGGATTTGAACTGCGACAGGCCAAAAGGGCAACAAGACTGACTCTTATCACACACAGCTAAAAATACGAGCTATGAAAGGGAAACTGAGGAGGATTGGTGGATGATAATAGGAGGAAGTGGAATTTATGAGGCGGAG
Organism: Acanthosepion esculentum; assembly: GCA_964036315.1. Classification (NCBI taxonomy): domain Eukaryota; kingdom Metazoa; phylum Mollusca; class Cephalopoda; order Sepiida; family Sepiidae; genus Acanthosepion; species Acanthosepion esculentum. The sequence goes on from OZ038487.1 coordinate 82,915,825, forward strand.
TAATGCCTGTAACCGTCACCCGTGGAAGAAGGGAATTCCCACAAATTATGAAGTAATTTAATTCTCAGGACTCAAACAATGGAGATGGCGGAAACACCGAATTCTCCAACTGCGCTCTCTCCGATGCCGCTTTAGGCAAATGTCAATACATACGAATGCCTCGAAGCAAGATAGTAGAGAGAGTTCCAGCCACCCGACGCGAGACGCACTACGTGATTATCTGCCGACGGGAACTACCGACTTCAGACTTGTGACAAACTTTACCAAATCAGCAAAACGAACTTGATCAAGTCAACAAAAGTGTCACGTCCGAGTTAAAAGCGGGTTGAGCTGATAATTGTTTGCATGCAAACTCTTGATTTAACCAATTAGTGAACGAAAGACTTGATATAAAAAATAGTATTTAATTTTTTTAAAAAAATTTATTCGAGTGTTATTTTCTTACTGTGTGTCTTCGCTCTGCTTGGACCAGCCCAATACGAAGATACCATACGAAGATACCATACGAAGATTCTTGGCTGCCTTATGATCAAATCAAATCACAACGTAGGATAAGTCAGGATCGGGATCGAAGCGATCACTTCATCGATCAGCCGTGGGATTGGCCGTCTTGGACGACCAGGGAGGTTGTAGGGCGACAATGTCTTTCCCCCCAAAATAAAGTTTTTTCCTAACAGTTTAAATATATCTTTGTTAATAGTCTTAAATTACTTGAGTTTTCAGATAAGATGTTTTCATTATTTCTTTTAGGTTAGTTTTTCATTTTTTGATTTATCTTTTTACAACTACTTATTTTAAGGATCACTATTTATCACCGCCACTTTAACGGCCGGATAACATTTAACCTAGAAAGGTGTAATTAAAGTCAATAATAATATTAAGCCAAAAATTAATAGTGCAAATTCTTCATATCAGAAATCAAGTACTTTAGTCTTAAAATACTTGAAAACGGAGATGAAACGATTAGGCAGTAAAATATAGCAATAAAGTATGAAGACCTGGAGTTGGTGAGGCGGCAAAATGGATATTTTTTCTTTCCTGAAAACCATCGGTTTCTGTGATTGAATACGTTAAAAAGTCGTTCATGGAAGAAAAACACTCGAGAGATAGGATGAAAGTTCAGCTCATGTGTGAAGCTATTTCTAATTCGTTATACAAGATAAAAAGAAAGGATTAAAATAAACAAAAAGCTTTTGATAAGTCTTATTAAATATCCAATGCATCTATAAGTTCTGTAGATTCCAGTGTGAAATATATAGCTATAGTCACATCATGTCACGCGTTGCTGTTGTGGTTTCTATAGCAAGTAGGACTGAGTACAGTTGCTAACCCAATTGATTTTGTACTGAGTCCTTTTATCCATAAGAATCGCTTCCAACTAATGTAAGAGAGGCCATTCTGCTCTACTACTTAAACCGTAGCCGGGGGAAGACAGGTTCATATCTTTGCAAGTAGATTTATGCGAAAGCAGATGCAGTGTTCTAGGCTGGAATTTCAACCCGGGACGCCAATCCTACTTTCTGTGCAGATTCGCCATTTTCTAATATTTACATAAAAAATTAAAATAGGCGGGAAGGCAGTAATTTCATAGCTATTACATTTGCAAAAGTCTGACTGAAGTGATTTGTTGATTAACAGCGAATAATAAATTTAATAAATGCTAAATTTACCATTTTAAAAAAATTATTGTACTTTGTTTTAACAAAACATTCATGCGAAGAAGATTTTTAAGTACAAATTTAAAACTCCGAAATAATAGTTTAATCCAAAAGTTTATTGAAAAAAATAATACACTTCTAAAATTTAGAAAAAAATGAAAACATTAACTGACGGAAGATTTACGGAAGTAAAGATAAATTCGTCTATTAACGATATTTAACAGAGATTTATTGCCTTAAATCCCGTGACAAAAATATGCTACGGGAAGGCGTGACTCATTAAAAAAGCTGTTAGATACGTGAAGAAACGATATTTGAAAAACGATGAAACTGACATAGCACAAAAACAAAAGACTTTTAGACAATACCTTACAAAAGCCAAAAGAACTTAGTGGATAATTTATAGGTAGATTTTCACTGGAAACCTAGAAGATGATCCTAAATATAGAACAAAAAAAAAACAAAGAAACTTTTGTTCTGTCTTTAAGCAAACATGCATACATCATAGTCTGCTGCAGTTGGTGTAATGGTTAGCGATTAGGAACGAGAAAACGGAAAGCCACATTCGAATTCCAGTCAAATTCAGTGCATTCACTTTCGCGCAAATATCCTTGAGAAAGGAATGAATCCATCGTTTCTCCCTCCCCCAGCTATGAGTTAAATAGTAGAGTAGAGTGTGCCCTCCAGCCTTAGTTGAAACCAGTCTAGGAGAATTATAAATTTAAGACCTGTTGGCATGCGTCTAGCAACAGTTTCCTGTAAACCCCTACTTCCTATGTATACCACAGCAGCAAGGTCCCATGCTCCTCAGTGGAGTGCACAGGACTTCAGTGAGCGGGTATAAATAAATTTATATGATAAATCCTTAAATAAAGAATACCTTCATTTTTTATGAGTATTACGATAGGCGTTCCTATTTTCCACTAGAACTAGAGGTCTGTATTCAAGCATTTTTCTTTGAGGATCTCCACAACCTCTTGTCCTTTTGCTATTCTACGAATTCATCCATATATAACTCGGATGGAAGAGAAATGCGAATAACAATTCCTTTGTCTACTGTCGGTGATTAAATCGGTTTGGTTCAGTCGCCACATTTTAAATGAGACGAGGAAGGGTGGGTAGGAATCTACCAGGAGGAAAAATAACACCTACCAAAGGACAGAGGAACTCAGCAACTGCCAGTAATCAATGACGTCACCGTGGAATAATCAGGGCAATGCCAGTCCATAACTCAAACAAAAGTAAAGTTTAGTATATCCAGTAATAATGATTTTCAAGGCAGGCAAACATATAATTCTCACTTAGAACATTGACGTAACACAATCTTCCCACCCATGTTTCCCTCTCACTGACTTGTTTTTTTTTTGTTGTTGTTGTTAAGCTGGGCTAATAAATATCGACTAAAAATATACAATAACCTCCAAGTCTGTTTGATAAGAAGACGTCGAGCCCTGAAGGTTGATTCATTGTAACAAATAATAAAGAGATTGTTGTATGTCGAGATTTCTTCGAATTGACACGCTTCAGATAAACAGTTTGAGGTGCCAGATAGGCCATCTGAAAGGCATCTGCGGGGGAGGCGGTCGAGAGAGAGAGAAGCACAAACAGTTTATGGCTTTTTTGTTGTTGCTCGTTTATTCTCGCTAAGTGTGTGTACAGAGTCAAGTACTTAATATGATATTGCTAGTGTTGGGTTTCACTACTTACCACAAAAAAGGGTCAAGGGTTGTTGTCACTGATAACCTTCTCCTTCGTATTCGCACCTGCTGATCAAAACTGCTGACTGGAAAAATATCTACACATGATTTAGTGTTTGATTAAAATAGACACTCCAATTTCCGCAGGACCGGGGAATTAGCTCAGATGGTAGAGCGCTCGCTTAGCATGCGAGAGGTACCGGGATCGATGCCCGGATTCTCCAGATTTTATTTTGTTGTTATAACATCCAACTTTACTCGACAAATTTTTTTTTTGGAGGATCAGCAAATATTGGTTGTTTATATTTTCGTACATTTACTTTGTTGATTGTTTATATTTGATTCTGAAAGTATTATTTGTTTGGAGAATACGCAAATAATGGTTGTTTGTATTTGATTTTGGAAGCATTTTTTTAGTTTGGGAATAAACAAATATTAGTCGTTCAAATTTGTGCCTGTAATCATTAGTATATCGGGTATAGATAAATATTGGTCATTTATATTTTAGTTTGTAAGTATTCCCTTGGTAATTCGCCCCTTTACCAGGGGTTTACCCATATACTGGCGATGCTGATTTCAGTCTTTTTTTCTAGATCCCGCTGACAAGATAAATATTTTGTTTGTTAAAATTTCACTGTTTAACTCGCGTAGAAATCACCAATAATTTGCCGAAAATGCAGCATAGCATGATGAAAAAAAAGGACGTAATTTAATAAAAACGAAGTTTTATCGTTAAAAGGTTCATGTTATTATCAAGAGGAAAGGCGGAAGTATATTTTGATTGTACAGTATTTATAACATGCTATTAAAATAATCAAAATATAGTCTGTCTATATTTCTATAGTCTGTCTATATTTCTCCAAATATGGCGACAAAGATGAGGACAATAGTCCGACTAATATAAATACTGTACATAATACCTCATCTCAGAAATATAGACAGACTATATTTTGATTATTTTAATGTTTTCATCCTTTCTAGCATGTTATAAATTTTGGTTAAAAAATCTTGATATTTTACGTCAGCGGTCGACGTAATCTTTACTATAGCGGCTTTTTCATGTGAAAATTCTTGCAAAAAGCAAATAGTTATCGCATTTTAATGAAACTTCCAGAACTTATTCACATATGAATAAAACTATTTTAATCATCTTTTTTTATTTTAATAGTTTTTTTTATTTTATAGTTTTTACATCTACCACCTAACTTAATTAATTTTATAAAAATTCGTGAAATTTGACGTTCGCCTTTCCTTGATTGTATTACTTAAAAGCAAAGGACTTTGAAGAATATAAAATCGAAACACACCATTACCCAAAATTCAGCTCTGAATTGTAGCATACAAAAGCCAATAAAACTAAGACATTATTTTATTAGAAAAGCTTTGAATAATGACTTTTATGAATAATATATGTTAAGGAAACTATTGTCTGAAGCCAAAATATTTTTCCGATTAAAAATGAATTTTACAAGAATTTTCTTTTTTTTTTTAATTTTAAATAAAATATGTGATAAAGATGTTAAATATTTTAAAATTAATTTTCAATCCTTGCCTTTTAGGAAATGCTTTTATTAAGTAGATCTATCTTTACAGATCATAAATTTGAAAACTTATTACAATCTGCGACAAACAAGAATTTTACACTGATTTTGTGTTTGCATAAAAATGTTTTTCCCAATGATATGGATGGACGTGCTTGACATAATGTCACGTGTATTAAGAGTTGTTTCCCCTGACAACAAGAACCCGACGTCAGAAAATTTTATTTTCGTTCGGCGAACACGTGTTGAATTCTCTGACTGATTGACTTTATTTGTTTGACCATTATCTTCGCATTTTTAAAATTTTTTGACTTTTTTACATCTTATTTCACTAAATATTTTAATTTAATTTTTTAAATATAATTAATTTATTGTTTTCCAGTAAGAGACATCCGGCAATTATTAAAATTTCATAAGTGATGTACATAAAAATTAGATACCTCTAATACTTCTGTATACTTAAAGTTTAAATGAATTTTCACAAATAAAAATCTTGAAGCTTTCATTTTAGCTTTAATTGCAAGCTAACGGATTAAATTTACTATTTCCAGTAAGCAAAATTTTTCTATAGTATATTTCAAACAAATTCTATTGGTTGGAATAGAATAATTTTTTTTTGATTAAATTTGATTTATGTAAAACTTTCCAAATTAATGTGTTATTTTACTGGAAACATGCCCGAAAAATTTATTCATAGTAAGGCTATAAAGCTAAAATACCTAAAAAAAACAAAAAAAATCAATAAAATATTAGATTTTTGAAAGTATTTAATTTTTAAAAATTAGTATGTATTTAAATAAGTTGGTTCACTTAAAATTCGAATAATGTTATTTTTGTACTTCTATCTGATAACTTCCCCTGGCGTAAGCTGTCAATACATCGATGTAACCATCAATTCACACACATCAAAACAAGTCACCACGGTTACAGTAAAGACATGTTTCTCTTATTTTCAACTAATTTTTTTTTGCTAGAAATGTAAGTAATGTATGTTTCCACTTACATTAAATAAACTTTAAATTTTCTAATTTTCTTCAAATAATTTTTGAAAAAGGTATAAGTGATTTTTACAAAAAATTTTAAACGGAGAATTTAACTTCTGTTTACAAATTTCTCAAAATTGGTGAACATTGATTTTTATGGTAATTTCGCTAAATATAACTAAAATTTCTGACGTGTTAGTAAGGATTGAAAAATGTGAAAAACTAATCAAAAATACTTTGGTCATTCCTCTTAATAATAATATAGACATTTAAACGATAATAATTGTTTTCATCAAGTTTGGGGCATATTTCGTCACGGTATGCTCTTTTTAGCGAATTAGTAGTGATTCCTAAGCTAGCGGCAAAGACATTGAACAGCGACACTTTGCACCCCGAATGTTTGCTTTGTTATCTCTGATTAACAAACAGCCGGTGCTAAAATAAAACTGTGATTGTCATTTCATTGTATACTGACGATATGAATTTGCCTTGTGATTCAGCTGGTAGGATTTTAAATAAATGCTTCATACATGGAGAGATTTATACTCAGAAAAATATTAATGATTGTTGGGCCTCTGTAAGGGGAATTTTATCAGGGAGTAATAGCTTATTTTGACAACATTCTTCCATTCTTGATTAAATCATGCACTACGGTTTTATGCCATGAGCTGTATGACTAAGACAAATTATAAATACTCGTCTTCAGTGTATGCAATCGTTATCTGGAATTCCAAGCAATTTCCGAATTACTTTTGGTTTTCTTAACCACGTGATGTGTACACTTTGCATCCATCTTTAGTTCTTCTCGTCTTTCTTGGAAGCAAATTACTATACTTTATAAGTTAAATCATTGTTTGGCAGGTACAAAAACAGCAGGTAAGCTTAAAACCTTACATAATATATATATATATATATATATATATATATATATATATATATATATATTTCTAAAAAGTTATTCTTAGCATCGCTTGATAATGGAATGGAACTTTGTATTTTAAGTTTAATTTTTTATGAGTTAAGTTTCAGTTTTTAAACTGCGATGATAATATATTTTTAAAAAACAATAATAATATTATGCTCTTCTGTTGTATCGAGCACTGTCTAAAAATAAATAAATAAAAATAAAATAAACGCTAAGAACTCTGAATTATAAATCTCATTGTTCTTTCCTATTATTTTAATATATATATATATATATATATATATATATATATATATATGTGTGTGTGTGTGTGTGTGTGTGTGTGTGTGTGTGTGTGTGTGTGTGTATACATATATATGTACGGGTTGGGATCAAATAAGAATCGGAATCGGACAAGGAGATCAACGTAAATAACAGGGGTACCGGGCCATATGTGGCAGTAATATTTTAATCTAGGATTAATGGTAGATTTATAGATATGTAAGATAGATTCTGGAGAGAAACATTGTCTCGCACGACACAGTAAACCAACTTTCTTAGGAATGGATTCAATATACTCTTTCTACTGCATGTCAGCTGGAAACGTCAGCCCAAGAAAGCGTAACGAGTCACTTTCTTGGAGGTTAGCATCAGCCATGCTGGTGGATGGCCGAGAGGGGTCTCTCAGATGATTAATGGAGAGAAGTTTAGTTTTGGAGACGTTAGAATTAAAATCGTTGAGGTCTGTACGTTTTCAAATGAGCCAACTCCAAGCAGATCATTTTTTGTTTTCTCCATTAAATCGTATACCACTTTATGCTATTATTGTCATTGTGATGATCAGTGAGATAACGGGTGGTCCTGGTCTTAATTTTTTTCTGTTGAAAACGCCGAGATTAGCGTGCTTTCAATGCATTACATCTTCTGTGAATTCTCTTCTCTTCTGATCAAACTGGAATTTTTAAAAAATCAAAACTGTGGTCAGATGTATTACGGTGAACCACCAATGCGTTCAGATTCAGTTATGCAAAATATCTCTACGGGATTCATAAAATATTTTTTGAGGTTTCTGGATGTTTCACTGATGGGATTTTCAGTGCAGCCTATTTTGCATAGTTTTACCTCTCTTCTGTTGTTGCGCCTATCTCATTAGATGCTATATCTATCCCTTACTGTTTTAGATGTAGCTTAAACAAATACGCAAACAACCAAGCATAGCAATGCGACCAGTGAAAAACAGGGGAATTTTTATTTTATTTTTTTAATCATATCACCCCAAGCAAGGCCGGAGGCCACTATCACGCAAGGGGTTAAAGAGGGGGTTGGAGGAAGAGCAGATAGGAGTGGCAAGGGAGGGGATGTGGAGAAAGACAGTGGGTCGATCAAGGCAAGGGGGCCAAAAAAGATCCGGAGCGAGAGCAGATAGGAATGAGAAATGAAAGGATGTGGAGAAGGGAAAGAGACAGAGAGAGAGAGAGAGAGAAATCCGGGGACCCCTTCCTAGACACGAAACAAGGTTTGGGCCTCTAAACGTGTCCAATAGAGGGGGGAGGAGTGTAGACCGGGCGGTAGGAAAGCCTACCTACTCCTATTACGTATAACATTCAACAAAGACAAGACAGAACAAAAGAGGGGGATGTAGTCGGGAGAGAGTACTGGGCGATAGGAATGAGTTACCATTGTATGTGTTCAATAATGAGTATTAACACTAATAGTAAGTTTTAACTTAGTATAAGTCTCATTGACCTATATTTAAAAAAAACAATTACCACTTACGTTAGAATGGTTGCTTCTAAAATAAGACGGGTGGGGGAAGGACGGTTAACAAAAAGCAAAATACAGAAATACAAATTAATAATAAAAAAAAAAGACATTAAATAAATAATTTACAATAAAACTTTTGCAAATACATTAAGAAGTTATATATACATACACAAGGAACGCGGCATCAAATAGGTGGGGGGGCATTTATAGTTAAGAATAAAAAATAAAATAAAAATAACAATTTAAAAAATAAATATTAACTAATACGAAAGTTTTCAAATATATTAGTTACATATGCAAGGAATACATAGAACAGGCTCAATTCACGACCATAAGCTATCCAAAAGTCACGTCGAAAATTAAAGGCACCAGTCACGCTAGTCGATCTCTTAAAGTGAACGCAGTGATCAGGGGTGGGGGGAATCGGCTAGTCTCCCTCACCCCTAAACAGTGGGGCTAGCACCAATGCCAAAATGGAGAATTTTTCAAACGACACGGTGAAGAAACGGTCCGATTTATTCATTCAACAGGCTGGCAAAGACCGGCCAAACGCGCGGTTGGACATTGCAGACGAGAAAAAAGCAAATTCTCACATAGTTACTTCTAAAATAAGACGCGGGGGGTGGGGAAGGACGGTTAACAAAAAGCAAAATACAGAAATACAAATTAATAAATAATAAAAAAAAAAACAAGACATTAAATAAATAATTTACAATAAAACTTTTGCAAATACATTAAGAAGTTATATATACATACACAAGGAACGCGGCATCAAATAGGTGGAATCCGTAAACTATGGAAAAAGGCACTAACATATATATATATATATATATATATATATATATATATATATATATATATTATGTGAATGCATGCGTGTGTGTGTGTGCGTGTGTGTGTGTGTGTGTGCGTGCGCGCACATATACTTATTATAAGCTCACTATACTGTACTTATTTTCGAAAATGTCAGCTTGTCCCAGAATGTGTGCCTGCCTGTCAATATATCGGTTCCAGTCTGTTAATTACATATTTATCAAGCTCTAGATTGCAACATCTCCATATTGCTTAAATAACTATCAACATGTTACCATGACTGGTCACTCTCGCTTTTCCTTCCTCTCTCTCTTTGTCGCTATCTCTCTCTCTCTTTTTCTATTGCACTGTTCATGATTTATATATTATTTGAAACAGCTGCTCAATATCTTTGTCTTTTCTCCGTCTCTTCCTAGCTATATTAGGGTCAGCGCTTAAATTTCAGTGTTTTCAACATACCTGTTCCTCGCGAGACACTCATTCTCGTTATCATTATATATATATATATATGTATATGTGTGATGTGTGTGTGTGTCTGTGTGTAAGTGTATATATATATATATATATATATATATATATATATATATATATATATATATATATATATTTATTCATGCGTTGAATAAAACTAAAACGCTTGATAATTCACTACTGGCTAGATATAAAATGGACAATTGATCTATCTATCTATCTATCTATCTATCTAACCACGTTGTTACTACATGCTATTGGTGTATTTTTATGCATAGGCTGAGATATGGTGATAGTTTTGAACATTTTCACACACACGCAAACTTTACACACACATACACACACACACATATACATATATATATATATATATATATATATATATATATATATATATATATATATATATATATATATATATATATATATAGTGTATCTAAAATAATTTACAAAGTTTGTAGACAGATTCCTTTCACCAAAACGAGGATAAGAGTCCATATAAACATATATCCGTTAACCTTTATAGACTAGGTTACATTTATCATTCGTTTACATTTGTGGCTAGTCTGTTTTTAACGTTTAACGTGTGTAGTCGTGAGCTAACGGAGAAGTATTCCGCTTAACAATGTCCGGATATTCATATCGTGACCAGGCAGATATTATCTTTTACATACGGCCGCGCGAATTGTAATGGATGCGAGGCTGCACAGCTGTATATGATTGCGTTTCCAGACCGAAGGCATCTGAGTCATTTAATCTTTGCTGCTGTTTATTGTCGCGTTGCTGAGACAGGATACGTGACACCACAAACTATGAATCAAGGAAGATCGTGATCCGCCACGTATGCCTGACCACGAAGAATACATTCTACAGGCTGTCGGAGACGATCCAGGTATCAGCTCGTTAAGGGGCCCTAACAAGTCGTACAGCACATAGTACCGCATAGAGGGTATTCAAGTGCATCTCCTGTATCCGTGTCATTTTCAATATGTATAGGGTCTTTCGTCTTCTGATCATTCATAACGAGAAAACTTTTACCGATGGTTTATTTCACAAACTGCCGATTCGTTGTTTTTCTCTTCAGTCTTGTTTACGTATGAGGCAGCATTTGGAATATATATATATATATATATATATATATATATATATATATATATATATATATATATATAGAGATAATATATTAATTTTTTATATCCCACACAGGTCGTAAAAATATAGTCAAAAGTTGAAAATGCAACTGGAGTCTTTAAGCATAATTATTTCGAGTAATTTTAACGGTTTCACAGTTTTATGGTTAACAGAAGTTAAATTGAGATGGAGAGGCATGTGGCTATGTCATGATATGTTTCGCATGTCTCCTTCGAACAGCTTCTTTTCGCGAACCACTGTTCTGTGGAACTGACTCCAAAGAGGATGTTTCCACTATCATTACCTTCTTTACCGTTATCTTCCTCATCTATCCGCATAATTGCCTTATAACGTAAACCTCTACATCGATTGGCTCACGGGCCTTGTACAGGAGTAACCTTACTATAATATGTAAGTATGTATGTATTGTTGGAGTTTTGGGGTACCCTGGTGTACTAGTGAGCCAGTCAAAATAAGCTGTCTCATTTTATAGTTCACCAATAGAAGGTTAACCAATCAGAAGGCTCAAAATAAGGACGTGTATAAAGGTGGCCATGTTTTTTCCGAATATGCACAGCCAGCCTTTGATATCAAAGACTGAAGAATTACGGAACAGCTGGTGGTGGTATTGGCGATATAGTCAGATTCAGTAGAGTGTCTGACTCGTGAGTGTTAATCTTTAACGTTGTTTCATTGAACAGATTACGTACTGCGCTGTATTCTGTCATATATTTTAGAATTGGACATAGCCCGACAATTCGGAGAGCGAAAGTTTTCTATGAAAATTTCTCGGACATTCAGGCCGGTAAATGTTATTTAATACTGTTTATTATAAAACAGAGCATTTGCTTAAATACATGTATCTATAAAAAGAACGTTAAACATAATATAAATGTCTTTAAATAAATTGTCGGGCTATGTCCAATTCTAAAATATATGACGTCATTTGTTTACATTTGATACGCTAGAGCAGATATGAATAGAAGAGATTCATGGAAGATTTAAGTTTAAAGATAGTAAAATCGACCTTGCTAACCAGACGCTGCTCTGTGGCCGAAAGGTTAAGGCACATCACGCGAAATGATGGTTCCGTATAGGATACAGGTTCGATTCCTGTCGGAGAGCGAAAATTTTCTATGAAAATTTCTCGGACATTCAGGCCGGTAAATGTTATTTAATACTGTTTATTATAAAACAGAGCATTTGCTTAAATACATGTATCTATAAAAAGAACGTTAAACATAATATAAATGTCTTTAAATAAATTGTCGGGCTATGTCCAATTCTAAAATATATATGTATATATGCACTCAAATACAATGCCGACACATCCTACCCCCGTACCACAAGGCTAATTGGAGGCTCTGGGCAGTGTTTTGTGACCCTTACTATCTTATCAACATTTGCTCTTTTTCTAAAATTTGTGCAGGCACGGTGTAGTAGTGGATAGCGGCTCGGATTGAGGAATCGGATAGCCGAGTTCGAATTCCAGTCGAATTCTTGACATTCACTTAGGTGTTAATACCCTTAGGAAAGGTATGACGCCTTCACTTCTCCCTCCAGCTCTGCTTAAATAGCAGAAGAGACTGGGTTCTTTAGCCTTTCTCTAGGAGAAAGTAACTCTGATTTCAAAACTGTATGTAGCCCCGGCGTAGCCCATACTATACAGCTAAAGTCGAAGATCCCGACTGCGAAATAAATGATGAATGACATTAATATACGTTACAACTGACTATAAAAGGATGAAAACTTTTCATGGTTTTTGACGTAATTCTGGTGTATATTTTTTGTCGAAATCTGTGAATTTGTCTTGTTCATGCTAAGTTTCGAAAAACACTATATAAAATTTACTATTTTTAACCATAATGTTGAGAATGTGTTTATACAACTTTTCGACAAGAAAAATCTCGAGTTGATGTTAAAAATAGCCGCAAAACTTTGATGATTTATTTAAAATGTAATGATTTTTATGATATGTCTCTAATTTTTATTTATATACCTTGTATTTATTTTCAATTTTTCTAGTTCAATTGTTCACCTATATTGCATATGATTCATTACAGTACATAGTTAGGTTACAATAAAATTTTATATTTTATATGAATACCAACTTATGAAAATTGGGATGTAGAGAATGAGTCCCGTATCATAGATTCAGGAATTGGTATCATAGTTCCGGAGTGGCACTATACTATTGCGCCGACCCTATATATATATATATATATATATATATATATATATATATATATATATATATATATATATATATATAACTCATATTCAACTTATTAATCTAGTATTTTTGCGTCCCGAATATATCGTTTTACGTGTCAAAACGTATCATGCTTACACCTCGTGGATTTCAATTTCTTTCGCCGTATCAACACTGCTAGTCATATCAGCGATAATGACTATGATAAAATAGTTAATCTCATGTAATACCTTTCTTCCTAGAAGCGCCCGATCATGTTTTTTTTAATCTTTTTTTTATTTTTTAAGGCGGGTAAATAACCTCTTCTTGGCCGGCCTTTGTTAAAGAACTTCTATAATGGGAGATTTCGGGGCGCAGGACCACCCTGCGGCAAGATTTTTTAGACGAACTGACGGCAGCATTTAGAGGGAAAAGAACAAAACACCAGTCACTGGAGATGCGATATGGACATGTCTTATCCTGGGGGTAGAATCTAAATACGTAGTGAATTTCAAGCTTCATCACCGAGAAAGATGTCCGCCCCCTGCCACTACCTTCTTTGACAAGATTAAATTCTCCATTGCAGCATCGACAAATACGACAATTATTGCTCGTGATAATGTGTAATTAGATCCAGTGTCTTTATTTCATGGTCTTTTAAGTTTTCTCCTTGTGTTTTCTTGTGGCCTTCGTCAAAGTCCCGTGATCGCACACACGCACGCACGCTCTCTCTCTCTCTCTCTCTCTCTCTCTCTCTCACACACAATGCAAATCAAAGAAAGAGAGAGAAACAGAAAGCGACGAAGTCAGGGTGGTAGATAGACTCGGACAAATAAACACGCATGGGTATAAACACACACGCACGCGCGTGCGCACACACACACACACAAACAAACACACACACACACACACACACACACACATACATATATATATATATATATATATATATATATATATATATATATATATATATATATATATATTCAAGCATGTTTGGTTAAATAATTTAGACGTATTATGTTTATTTATTTTAGTTTTATTCTTTTCAACTCCACGAATTAATTTCTTGGGGGTTGTAGAAAATTAGCCAAGAAAATTCCAAAATTTTCTTTCAAATAATTTCGATTTTCCCAAGTACTTTCAATCTCATCTATGTATGTGTTATGCGTTAACATCGTAAATTCAAAATATTTTTTCACAATTTAATCAACACACGAATTACTCCAAATTCTAAAAACACAAAAACCTAATAATGAAAACCATAGCCTCACTTGAAGTTGAAAGTTCATTCACTAACGTTCCAGTCAGGGAAACGATAGATATAATCAGAAAGAATATCTAAATCAATCCATCTCTTTCTTCATTAAAAACTAACCCAAATATTTTAAGAAAACTACTCTTGATGTGCACCACTGTAGTTCCTTTCTATTACCATCTAAATAACATACACGTACAATGTAAGTTTTTTCTATGGATTCCGTCCTGTGACCAACATTTAGCAATTTCTACATGACGGTATCTAGCAACTGCCCCACGCAGTTACATGTGGCACAAGGCCGAATTTAATGTGGGGTTCCCGAGCTCGTAGTCACGGCCAAAAAAAATCCCCGTAGACGCCGCATAAACGGGATTGGGTCTTTCTACCTCCCCGGACGAGACTCTGCCCTTCGGCATAGCCTCGTCCGAGTTCCCCTCTGCCCGAAGGCAGAGAGTTCGACCAGCACAGCTGGAAGAGATTCCAGCTAGCAACTTCTACATGACTAACCTGGAAGATAAGGTACGTAATACTGCAAAAAAAAAAAAAACCCTCCATTTACCTACGATATGTAAATCTCATTTTAGTCAAAAACATAAACGAAATACACGAACTAAAAAAATAAAAAAACAAAAAACTCCGTACTTAATTTCACATACAAACTTTAAAACGACAATGAAATTTCTTGATGTATTGATAGACACTAATAATAATACCTTTACTACCCCCCCCCATATAAAAACCAACTGGGATAAACACTTGCACTCTCAACTATAAAAGTGAATACGAAACTTAATAAACCGTGCAAAATAAACTCTTTAACATGAAAGATTTTCTATACTGAATTAAGAAATATTTAAAAAACTTCATTAATAATGACTTTCCTAATTACATCGTTGATGAACAAATTAGACGAGCTATTGGGAGTATTAACATAGATAAAAATGAATATAATACGTCCTCAAATAACTCTAAAAATATCAAACTACTATACCGTAATCAAAAGCATTCTAACTATAAGCAAGAAGGAAAAATTCTAAAAGGACTTATAAACACTAATATGCACTCTACTGATCCAAGTAAAAAAAATAAAATTAATTATATATTATAATAAATTCAATCAATAATAAATTCAACCAACCTAGTCATGGATAACAACTATTCTTCGTCAACTAGCGTCTTATGAAAGACCAACATCGTATATCAATTTAAATATCTTTTGGGAGATTGCGTCTCTGCGAAGAATACCTATTTTGGTTTTACAACAACAACAATGATGAGAAGGCATACATTTAATTTGAAAGATCGTAGTTCAATAACAGAACATTTAAAGGAACACTCATGTCCACATTCACAGTTTAGACAGATATTAGTCCAAAATACATTAGTGCTTCATCAAGATAATAATACGCAAAAACTTAAAATTCTTGAAGTCCTTTATATAAGAGAATTGCGGGTAAACATAAATAAAGTCAACTACGGGTATAACAATACTGTTCTTAAATGTTTTGTAGCAGAAAAGTGTTAAATAAAAAATAGTAAATTAAAATGCTACAATTATAAAAAAAATGTTTAAACTTATCAGTTACCTCCCGTGAAAAAATATTTTGAATTTACGGTGTTAACACATAACACATCCATAGATATGCAACCCCTGAAGGTGGTTCTCAGGTGAGATTTAAAGTACTTGGGACATTAAAAATGATTGAAAGAAAATATTGGAATTTTTCTTTATCAATTTTCTACAGCCATCAGGAAATTAATTCGTGGATTGAAAGGGTTAAAACTAAAATAAATAGATTTAATACGTCTAAATTCTTTAAACAAACATGCTTGAATGTAAATATTCTGTCCATATATATATATATATATATATATATATATATATATATATATATATATATATATATATATATGTGTGTGTGTGTGTGTGTGTAAAGAGAGGCAAAGAGAAAAATACTGAGAGACAGGGGAAAATCAGATAGTTATAGATTGAAAGATAGATAGAGAGATTGACAAATGCACACACACAAAGAAACGCGTGTGCACACACAATTATAAGTCGGCATCTACGCTGACGACACCACTATTTACTCCTGCCTCAAACACAAATCTAGTGAAGCGGACAAAGCTAACCTGGCAGCTCAAATTGAAAAGGACCTCCAATCGGTTGTGAACTGGGGCGAGAAATGGGTGGTTAACTTTAACGCCTCTAAAACAAAACTGCTCTCTATTAACCACCACAAGGATCCATCCCTGCATCCCATTAGAATGTCTGATGACCAACTTCTCGAGAGCTCCTTCCTCCCTGCGGCTGCTCGGTCTCACGCTGTCTGCTGATCTGAGATGGAACAAATACATCGAGTCAGTTGCATCAGCCAACGCAAGGAAAGTTGGTTCTCTGTGCCGAGCCAGGAAATTTTTCTCCCCGGAATCGATCCTTCAAGTCTATAAATCGACCATTCGCCCTTGAATTTAAACGCCCCACGAGGCTGGCATCCCGCTCCCACCCGTACACCGTGGAAACTGTTAGATGTAGACGTCTCTTCTACTCCAATAGCTTCATGTCTCGCACATCTCGCCTGTGGAACTCCTTTCCCTATTACTGTTTCCCTGACAAATACAATCTCCAACGGTTTAAGTGTAGCGTCAATCGACATCTCCAGTTGTCTTGATCTATCCACTTCCTTTCTCCACATCCTTTCATTTTTCATTCCTATCTGCTCTCGCTCCGGATCTTCTGTGGCCCCCTTGCCTTGATCGACCCACTGTCTTTCTCTTTCACCACACCCCCTCCCTTGCCACTCATATCTGCTCATCCTCCAACCCTTCTTTAACCCCTTGCGTGATAGTGGCCTCCGACCTTGCTTGGGGAGATACGATTAAAAAAAGAAAATGTATATGAAAAGTGACAAAATGAGAGGAACAAACACACAACAGCCCCTACGCACACACACGCACACACACGCACCCCCACATATGTGTGTGTATGTGTGTAAATGTGTGAATATTGAGGTCAAAAGGTAAAATATACTGTGTAAGTCAACATGTGACCTAGTAAGAACAATACGAAGACACATAATTCCCAAATTAATATATCTTAGATGCTATCCATGTCGTTGATGACTTCTTAAATATATATATATATATATATATATATATATATATATATATATATATATATATATATATATAATACACATTATTTTATTACTTTAAACAGTATTTTAGTGGATCCTCGTATCTGTTGGTTTT
>OZ038487.1:82935990-82978490 GCA_964036315.1 Acanthosepion esculentum
TATATATATATATATATATATATATATATATGAAGAGAGATCATACATATACTTTATATATTTATATCGTATTCGACGATATATATATATATATATATATATATATATATATATATATATATGGTATTCGACGTATGAGGGTCAGGCAGCTCAGTTCTGACACCAGCACATGTGATTTGATTGTAGTGGTAGAGGTTTTGTACGCGAAACGACCCTCCTTTGAATTTAGAGTTGTCCTTCTCTTAGACAAGTTGCCATCCAAGGCTGTAGAACCTAGAGAAGAAGAGGATTCATACCTTTTCCAAGGGTATTAGCACGTAAGTGTATGTAATGGATTCGACTGGAATTCGAACTCGGTTCTCCGATTCCTCAATCTAAGCCACTATCCATTACTCCACCTACCTACCTACCTACCTACCTGTCTGTCTGTCTATATATATATATATATCTATCACTCTTACTCACTCTCTCTCTTACTCTCTCTTAATACATATATATATATATATATTCACTCACTAGCCATTTCATTAACTTCATGCGAACATACGCTCTTTCACGCACATTAAGTTCACATGAGCAAATGATTTTTATGCAAATTTCTAATCATCCAATGACAAGACAGCAATGTATAGGATATCAGCGTCTAAACATGGTTACGGTGACCTGCTAAATTTCATTTCATACACTAATAATGGAAAGAAAGTCTGAACGCTTCGCACGAAGCAACAGGTTAAGTACTAAACTTGAGTCAGTCCAATTAACATTTCCTATATTAGTCTCAGCTTCTCTTATTTAATGGTTATGCCATAGTGATTCGCATCTTGACATATCCTAAGAGACGGTCTTAGTTGTCAAGTCATGCGAGAAATGATATAGCCATTCCCGACTGACACATAGTAAATAACTATTTTTTTGTTTTGTTTTTATCATGGCTTACCCCACTTTTACCGGTTCAATGTCGACAAATGCATCTGGATAAATCCGATTTACTACATCAAACTTAAGCTTACGAAAAAAAAAACGTTATTTCTCTGTTAAATCCTTACGAAATCCGATCAACATTAACCTGTCAGTGATTCTTATTTTCATTTTTTCCCTTTTATACTAACGCAGCTGTAAATATACTTGATTTTTCTGTAAAATATATGCATTTCAATTAGCATTGGATGAACTAAATCATGTGCGAGGTCAAATGCAAGGGCAGACAACTCAGCACAAAAGAGAAGTGATATTCTGTAACCTTTGCTTTGTTCATGCTGTATCAGCTAGTGTGAACCTATCAACTGTAATGAAGCTTCCGGTAAGAAGAGTTTCCACAATCATTCAAGTTGAAAGATTATAGCACTCTGGAAAATCATCATTCGAAGTTCTGGTCTTTACCATATTTGGCTATGAACACTGACCTTTTAGAACTTGCGGTTATTTTTGTAAAGTTTTATTTTGGTCGCAACTATTAAACGTAGTTGACTTGTATTCAACTGAGTGCATATTTTGCTTGGATATTTACTAAATACTTATCATTCTGGTATAGGTCCACAATATTGGAGTGGCGTGTTACTCCAGGGCAGAAAGTTAGAAGGTTAAAGAGGGCGAAGATCACCTTGAATAAGTTGGAAAATGATCCTGGAACACACACACACACACACACACACACACACACACACACACACACACACACATATATATATATTTGAACTTTATTTCAATCCTTCATGAGCTTTCGATCCTTAGCTATAATTAATTAATGATGAACATGTCATTTTCATTTATGATCGATTTCATCATGATCCTTCTGGTAAGTTTGGAGAGTAATTATACATTCTTACCAGTAAAAATTCCAGTAAGATATCTTTAATCATTTCTAAGATACAACGGTTCAAAGCTTAATCTAACAATTGGACAATTTTGCTTTTACACGATTTGGATAATTGTGCTATTACACCCGGTATATTAATGAGTTTGTCAACTTGAACGCAAGTGTGTTAAGCCTACTTGAGAACATTGGTTAGTAAGCTTGTGTGGCAGACGACCAACATACATACATGCACACATTCTGTATATATATATATATATATATATATATATATATATATATATATATATATATATATATATATATTAATGTATGTATTTGTGTCTGTGTGTGTAAAATTTCAGATAGAGGATATCTGTAAAAGGACAATATGAATAATGACAAAAGAAAAACTTATCTTAGCTGATGCGTTTCGTACTCTAAGGAACTTTTCCCTTGAGAAAGTCGCCCAGAGACGAAACGCAGAGGTTAAGACAAGTTTTTCTTTATATATATATATATATATATATATATATATATATATATATATATATATATATGTGTGTGTGTGTGTGTGTGTGTGTGTGTGTGTATGTGTGTGTGTGTTTGTCTGTGAGAAAAGTTTTCGGTCTGATTAAGACAACTTCCAAATAAATTGTAACGTTTGAGCTTTCGGTCAGCTGGAGCCATTAACTTTTCACCACAGCCATGTGTATGAAATATGAACGATCAAATTATAACTCAATATACCAAATTTTGCCAGGTAATTCGTATTTGATTTTTTTTACCACTATCTTATTCTTTCTCTTTCTCTCCATATACATACATACATATATATATATATATATATATATATATATATATATATATATATATATATATATATATATGTATGGAGAGAGAAAGAGTGTGATAGTGATAAGAGAATCAGATACCTGGACAAATTCTATATATATATATATATATATATATATATATATATATATGGAAGGAGAGAGCAACATAGAGAGAATAAAGGCATATTCTATTTTCGTGATAGGTTATGAATAACATTATGAATATAATGTACAACAATCTATGTAATGTACTTTGTATAACGTTATTATATATATATATATATATATATATATATATATATATATATATATATATTTTTAGTGTATAACTTAAAATCTCAGCATGTGAAATTATTATTTTTTATACGTGCATTGAACACTTTTTAATACTCCTGTTTCCTGGTATAATTCAGCTTTGACCATTAATAGTTTAAGAAAGAAAGCGTTAGGAAATCAATTAACCGAAATCGCCTGAAGATACCGAAAGGTTGAAACCAAGGTAGCTGAAAGGGAAACTGCGGTGCCGAGTTAAAACTCGCTTCAATTCTGCAATTCTGTTTCGTTCACTTCCCATTAATGTCCTTGGAAAAGGCATGAATGGAATGGGTTCCCCGCCAGCTATGGGTGAATATAGAAGGACAGATTGTTTTTTCTTTGCGTGGCAGCCAGTCTAGGAGAAGTGAAACTCTGAACTCAAATATGACAACGTCTGTTTGGGGACTTCATGGTAGACTGTGTACTGCTTCCCTGTTATCAGCTCTTCCGCAAGGTGTGTCTGGTTCAACCACTATAATCAAATTATATTTGCGTGTGTATGTAGTCGAGCAGTTGTCTGGCGAACTGAGCTGTTGAGGCGTCAACCTCGAACTCAATAGCAAACTTCATCATATATATATATATATATATATATATATATATATATATATGTCTGCGTATGTGTTTTGTGTGTTTGTGTGTGTGTCTGTGTTTGGAAGTATGTGATTCGAAATCTTCTTAGCTTTACGAAGATGCCATTCCCCCAATTTCTCATTATTATTAGTCTGGTCAGATTTTAAGAAATGCATAGGGTAAAGAAATAATCAGCACCCAATTGAGTGTGCATATATATATATATATATATATATATATATATATATATATATATATATATATATATATATATAATTATTATTATTATTATTATTAGGAAAAACCTTAAAAATTGTCGGTAATAACAGCCCTCTTGGAAATAACCCCTTACAATTTGATATTATATATATATATATATATATATGCAAACAGAGGGAGAGAGAAAGAGACATACAGATAGAGAAAGAGAGAGTAAGATAGAGTGAGAGAGATGGGGTGGAGACGTAGATATGTACAGTTCTGTTATATCGAAACCTTTTTCGGCCTGCAATGAAACGCGGGTTGTTAAGTAAAACCCGGTGTCTCTCTTTGTGCTGACAACGCGAAAGGAAAGCAGGAAGGGGGTTCATTTCGGGGTGGATTGCAAGACAAACAGACAACTGCTAGGGTAGCCGATTACTTATTCTAGGTAAGTATCCTTTGCTGTGTTAACGAGGGTGAATTGCATTTTTTTTTTGTAATTTGATCGAAAATCATGCTGCAATGATAGTGAATGATGAAAAAGAAGGAGGAGGAGGAGGAGGAGGAGGAGGTGATAATCAAAAATAAAAATGGAAGAAAAAGTTCCTAGAAATAGAGAAAGAGCTTGAAAAGCAGTGAAAGGTAAAGGGTGTCGAAAAGAGGAGGCAAAGAACGAAAAAAGAATGAAATAGAAAAGAAAGTGAGAATACTAAGCAAGCGGAATAAAAATAAACCATAAATAGACAAACAAGCGAACGGAAAGTGATGTAGAAAGAAGGTGAAAAGGAGTGAGAAACAACGAGTAAAAACGTGAAGTAAAAATGAAATTGCTCGATGGAAAAATGTTTTTTATATGTGATTAATGGAAATGAGGCTCTGAAGGACTAAATCCATGTGACACATAGGAGGAGGAGGAAGAGGAGAAGGAGGAGGAAAGATAGAGTGTGTGAGCGTTTAATGACGCAAAGAATGAAGGAATAGATTAAGGAATGAAAATAAGTTGGCTATAAGAGAGAGAGAGAGAGAGAGAGAGAGAGAGAGAGAGAGAGTAACAGGCGAGTAAAAGGAAGGATTATGAATCAGACAGAGAAAGACAGATTGATTTAGAGAGAGGGAAAGAGAAGAGGGAGAGTGACTAAAAGTGAGAAAAATAAAGAATAGGAACTAGAGGAAGGAGTGATCGATAGAGAGAGAGAGAGAGAGAAAGAGAGAGAGAGAGAGAGAGTGACAGCAAGACAGAAAAATAAAGAATCTTAACGAGATAGAGAAAGATATAGAAAGACAGAAATAGCGAGAGATTGACAACAAGTGGGAAAAATGAAGAATGTGAACTTGACGGAGAAAGAGAGAGTGGGGAAGTGCGAACAACTGAGAAAAAGAAAGAATATAAAGTAGGGAGAAAAGAAGAGAGAAAGAAAGATAGAGGATGTATGTCAGGAAATTATCGAAATTATCCAAAGTTGTATGGAAGGAGAGTAATTTAGGAAGATTAAGAGAGAGAATGAGAGTGAGAGAGAGAGAGAGAAAGAGAGAGAGAGTGAGAGTGGGGAGAGATAAAGAAAAAGATAAGGAATAATCAAGATAATTGAAAGATGTCGAATGACATAAGAAAAGAAAGGAAGAGAGAGCAAGAGACGAAGAGAGAGGGGTTGAGATTAAAATCGGGTAATGAAAAAGACTCTATAAGGCGTAATGTGGCATTATATTTTTATCGGGCACACAACCTGATCTTCGCTATTTAATAATTAGATATTTTGTAGTATCAGAAAAATGTTGCTCAACGTCAATTAAAACGTGTCTCGTGTTACCAGAACAATGAAATATATCCAGAGTAAGTACTGAGGACAGGTTGCTAATGCACTGACATGTTAGTTTTCCTTTTCTTAGAGCGTTTGGACATTATGATTGGGGTTATAATCTCAACAACATAAGATATGCAGATGACACAGTTTTGATAGCAGACACAGAGAGGAAACCGCAAGATTTCCTATAGAAGGTAGTAAATGAAAACGAGAATAAATGACTAAACAGAAAATTGTGAAGAGCCGTGATCGCCAAGAGGTACACGATACATAAAAGAAGAAGAATGTATTGACCGGATGTGACCATAACAATATGCGCTGCGCATATGACACTGCTTTGATGACAGATTTTAAAGGAAAACTGAAAATCAACCAAATTAATCAAGGAAAGCAAGAATCGTTGAAAATAAATTATAAAAGAAACAGAGTTTGTCGTTGTGAATGATGCACCGAAGACTTACAAATTAAGTGAAGAGATGCAACGATTGTGTTGTAAAAAAATGAGATGGCTCATAATAATAGAGTAAAGTGGTTTTCGGAAACTAAGTATTAAGAAATCTAAGAGGATTGTTAGAAATGAATGCTCAGCAATTTCTCCACAGATAGGAAAGAAACTTGGAACAACATTTAATTCGAATCTACTGAAAAATATTGGGAATACCATAGGCGGAGCATTTGACAAATGTGGAAGTTTTAAGAAAAATACTGTTTACATTTGGATAAAGAGACGGCCGAAATTTTTCAGCGGGTACTAAGAATAGAACACAGTGGGAATTTAATACACCATATGACATATTGAAAATAGTCCTGGGTATGACGATAAACTACACCCGGCAGCAAGGCCTTTGATTGGAGATAGGAGTTTTTGAGAAGCGTGGAGCCACCTCTTAGTTGCTGTTGCTCTCAAGTCCATCCTGACCCGGGGTGGTAGCACCTGTTAGGGTACCAGCTATGGGCAAATAATGAGCCCTTCAAACAAACAACAACAAAAGAAAAACAAAAAAAAACAAAGTATAAGAATAAAATATACCAGCAATATATTTTATATAAAAAAATTACCAACAATACATATTCATAGTAAAATGACAGACAATAAATATTCATAGTAAAATGACAAACAGTAAATATTTATATTAAAATGGTTAACAATACCTATTTGTAGTGAAATTATGAATTTACTTCAAATCTCCCAAGGAAATAAAATTTCGGCATTAAATGACCCATAAGGGGTTGATATACCGTTAAACAGTCAAATCAATCAATCAGCATACTGAAAACACGAGCAGTTAAAAGCAATCAATAAGATATTTGGTAAATTTGAATAAATAGACGATGAAAAATGTACCACAAAATTAAAGAGTGGGTAATAATAAAAGTCTTGCTAAAATACGGGAAGCAATGGACGGATGCGACGTGAAGTAATAATGAGATCGTCTTAGATAATTTTTGTCAAAATTATTGGTTTAAATTTGTACCATAATTTACGCTAATTCTCAACTCTGACCCATAAACAACGGCGTCGTTTCTCGTTTCTTTATTTATTCGGACATGCGCCCCTATTAATCAAATTTTGATTAAGCAATTTGCATTTATCAAGGTTGATTGGCTATGGGTGTCATAGTGTTTTGCGCACCTACGCGAGCAACTGATATATTTATGGGAAAGTAATTTCTAAAGAAAGGGATGTATTTTTTTATTTATAAATCCGAAAGATTTTATTACTTAAATGTTAGTACCACTAAAAAAAAATAAAAATAAAAAATAAAAATAAAATAAAATTTATGGAAAAGTTGTTGTTTTTTCTCTTGTACTTATCCCCTTTCAAACATTGTAGCTGGCAAGGATCATGGCGTTTTGTTACGTTTTTTTTTGCAATGATGTACAAGACCAAAGAGCTAATCGAGGTAGAGGGTTACAGACTGAGAGGTACCACCCCGAGCAAGGTGACAATGCCACCCAGATGCAAGTGGTCACCGGAAGTGAAATTGAAGGAAAAGACCAACCTAATCCTAAACACGAAACAAGGGATAAGCCTCTTCTCGTGTTCAAAAGACAGGAGATGTGTGTGCGAACCGGAAGATAGGCGAACATGTTCACTCCTATTGAGCGTTATTTGATAAAAGGGACAGCGAGCAGTAAGAAGCGGATTCATGCCTTTCTTAAGTGTTTTTAATGCGAAGTGAAATATAAGCTTAATGGAAAATCCAACCATATTTTATATCATAATATGAAATGGCGCAATATGATCTTACTAGACTGTTATTGTAACCTGCATCTGACAAGACTATATATACTAAATGGAATTCCCGATTATACGTCCAATTCTAAAATCCTTTTTGTTTTCAATTTAGCAAGATGTGTATGGAGCTGAATTTGCCCCAGACATTAGGGTGGGTCTTGACTCTGTCTCCTTTTGTGTAACAAGAAAGGTAATGTTTTTGGGATTACACACTAGACAATTTTTGCTTTTATTAGACTGGTTATCCAGTAGATATTTATTCATCATAGGTTAGTGTTATTGGGACACACGTGAACTCAATGGAACATCCATGATTTCATGTTACTAGCAAACTGAGATGCAAAATAAGCTTGGTAATAATTGCATTACGCAGACTGATGTTGAAGTTTAAATTTACGAGACATAAATGTCTTTATTTGTTTTCATTATTCAGAAAGGCAAAAAGAATTTCTGTCCAAATTTCTGCTTAGAATTCCACGCGGCTGTGTTTGCCGAGATATCGTCTGCGTAAATCTCTCCGTTCCCATGGCAACATCCAATCCGCAACAACAACAACAACAACAACAACGATAACAACGTCAATAAGGCGCACACAAAAAAAGCGGAAGCGAGATTGTGTGACGAGATTTTGTTGCTGAAGATAAAATCTTTAGGCTGAAGAGGTCACCGCCCGTTTGCGGGTCTAACAGGAAAAAGAGAGACTCATCGTTAAGAGAAGAGTTGTTTCTTAATGCGCTTTCACTCTCTTTCTCTTTTTCAATTTTAGTAAAATTTTTGGTTTGTCGCTCCCACAGTTTTCTGAAACATAAATATTTAACATTTTCAAATCATAGATTAAAATATTTATTTATTATTTATTCTGCTAGTATCTTTCGATAACTTCTGACCACGAACAATCATTCTGAACACATTTACAATACTTTTATACAATAAATCATTTGCAAAGAATTTCTGTAGTATACAGATATATATATATATATATATATATATATATATATATATATATATATATATATATATAAAACTGTATAAAAACATTATATACTGTATGTGACGTCATATAAGACGCCCACTTATTTCCCCAAAATGGTTAAAAAAATCGCCCTCTGTCTTATATACAAATTCGAGGCTTCAAGATGCCTAAATTTTATGCGTTCATTGCCTCAAGTTATAATATTACCTCAGAAAATCCCTTCCACGCAGCTATAATAATAATATTTAGTTAAGCAAAATTATTATTGTTATTATTATTATTAGTAGTACCTCTAGTAGTAGTAGTACCCGTGATGTCATTGCGTTTGTGTTTGAATTTTGTTGTTTGTTTGTTTCCTTCTTTCTTTCTTTCTTTCTTTCTTTCTTTGAAATTGCGATCAAAATGGAAAAGTCCATTAATTACGAGATAGGGCGTTTCTTACTTTCTTCACTGAAAAATAGCGTTTCTAATGTGTCTCTTTCGTTTTTCCACGCGATCAAAACGGAATAGTCCATTATTCATGAAGTTTTAGCAGGTTGTAACATAATGTAGTTGTGAATAAAAGAAGGGACAATAAGAATTATAATAAGATTATTATTATTATCATTGCCTTTGATTTCTGTTGTATACAAATTTCGTTTCGAGTCCTAACCAGAAACCTAAGGTCAGAAAAGGCTTCATGACATTTTCCACAGATCATTTTTGTAAAAAACAAAACTAAGATAACACATATTTTACAAAGATAAAGCTCTTCGTAATGTGTGAGCTGTACTTGTAAGTACAATTTTTTGTATTTCTTTAAGGCATGGGCCAGCAAGAATCCCTTTAATGAGTCTGTAGGGACCTTTTCCAATCAATCCGATCTACAACTGGAATTATTGATATCCCCATGTGCCATATTTTTGAGATTTCTACTTCAAGATCCTTGTATTTTGATCGTTTTTTTAAGATCTTCAAAGATATACTACAGCCTGCTGGGACTGTCATATCAATAAGAAAGCACATTCTGTTCTTGTGGTCTTGGATCATGATGTCCGGGCGATTAGCTTTGATTGTTCTATCTGTGTGTATTGTAAAAAAATGTTACTGGCCTTATCTCTGTAATCGGTTCTGGGTGATATCCATACCAGTTTCTTGCAGTTTCCTTCCCGTAAAAGTTGCATATTTTCCAGTGCAGATATTGGCCCACTCTATCATGCCGAGTTTTATATTCAGTTGGTGCTGACACTCTGCAACCTGATACAAGATGGTCAGTTGTTTCTGGATATTTATCATAGAATTCCAGGTTAACACGATTTCTCAGTATGTGTGCCTGATAATTGCTAGTTAGCAAGCATTGGTCATGTGCAGCTAGAATAAAACCGTCGTTTTCAGCTTTTAACCCTGCACTACGCAATCACTGATGGGTACAGGGTTTGTGTCCATCAGCTTGCTTTGTACGAGCAGAGTATTGACCATGAAGAGGCTTATCTTGCCATCGCTTTTTGCATTTGGTATATTGCATTTACTTTATTCATTTTCCTTAGGTTCTTTGCCGCTACAGTAGGTGCATTATGGTTTATTTGCACTTTTTGGCCCACTTCTTCACCAACTTGAAATTCCCCTTCGAATTTGTTGGCTTCCATTATTACGGAACTAAAGTTTCTCATTTCTTTCATATTCTTTGATACAGATCATCATCCAGTTTCCGGGTATCTTTGAAGACCGATTGTTGTGGTTTCGTAAGACTAGTTCTAGTTGAACTAATTCTTTGCCTCCTTCGCATATGGGCAGATACAGACGACCAGCACCAGGCTTAGGATGATGCATTCAGTGTCAGGTGAGAAGCTTTCTCATTCTGAGATCCATTCACTTAATGTAATCTATGGCTCAATTAAGGATGTTGAGACAGTATTGCACAACGGCGACCCCCAAAATATATATGGCTGACATTCCGTTTTGTGAATTCAACCCAGTATTTAATACGAGACGCACAAGCCTGTAGTGTTCCTTTCTTACTTTCTCCTTCATTTGGACATCGCGTATTTTATCTTCGCTGACCCCTAGATATTTATAGGCTTCTTCTTGTTCCAATTCCCTAATCTTTGCGATAAAACCTAGATCTTTGGAGTGTGTTTCTGTAATTCTCCCTTTTTTGAATGTTACTTTTGCACATTTTTCTAATCCGAATTCCGTACTGATGTCATCACTGAAACAGTTTACAGCATTGAAGATACCCTTCAACTCATTGTCATATTTGGAAAAGAGTTTGATATCATTCGTGTAGAATAGCTGATCAAACACATTCTTTTTAAATTTGTATTTATAGTTATTATTGTTTAGTTCATGGGAAAGGAGGATGAAGGACAGACAGAACAGGGAGCCCCCTTGAAACGTTTCTCGTCGGATATTCAAACAACTGGAAGTGGCATTACCTTTGGTGTGATTTAGGTGCAATGTGGTTTTCCTCAGTTTCATGCTATATTCAAGGAAATTTACCATCACCGAGGAGACTTAAGGATCCAACACGCGATTGAGATTTAAACTCTCTTCCCACACGTCGAAAGCTAGACTTTCCTGAAAGTCGTTTCAACCATTTTGACCACGGAAGAATTGATAATGAAACGTGTCACAAATTTGCTAAAATATAGTTATATGAAGGAGAACAACAAGTAACAGAAAAATAGTAGTAATGAAAGATTATTAATAACTAATAAAACCAAATGGGGCAACGATAGAGGGTTGATGTGTCTAGATTTGTGCTCCTTTTTATCATAGAAGCATCCGCGATGAAAGCGACCAAGGCGGTGTTCATGAAAGACAATTTTTCCAAGACATTTGCTTCAATTTCTAATTTCCTTTCCGTTTTAGCGACGATGAAGGAAAGGACACGTTCGAAGTAAAAAAAAAAATCCATTAATTCTTTAGAAATTGCTTTGTTTACGTTTCACATCGCAAGTTGAGCAGATATGGGCTATCGAGAAAAATATCTTACTGAGGAGAAAGTGCTTGCCTTAAAAGGGAAAAGGGAACCTTTACACCCTATCATTGGGATTTAACACACCCAGAAGGACAATGCTGATTTTGTAACAACGTCACTGTCAATCCACTGATATTAAAGAAAAAGCCGTTGTAGAGAGTTATGACCATCTATGCCCGAAGGGATATGACATTAAAAAATGATGCAGATTGTTAGAAACAAGTCATTTTCTGAATTTATCTTGAATTCGATTATTTTATGTTTATACGGTGTAACCCGGATGTAAGAAACCCGGATATAAGATAAACCCGGATATAAGAGAGATTCTTTCTGGTTCCAAATTAGAGCCTGTGTTAATGTATATATAATAGACCAAACCCGGATATAAGAGAAACCCTGATATAAAAGACTTCTTATCCGGTCCCGACAACTCTCTTATATCCGGGTTACACTGTATAACATGAAGCAATAGATATTTGAAGTATATGGATATATCATATTATTAAATTAAACGCAGTAACTCTTGGCCAAGTTGTTATCGGGAGAGGGTCAAGGAGAGCAACATTTTTAACTTTGCTTATAGCAACAATTGGCCTTAATCCAATCAGATAGAGAGAGAAATAGCTTAATAAACAGATGTGACATTAGAGCTATATTCTGCAGTCTTCGGCAAAAACAACGAGAAAAGATTCGATTTATAATTTTGTTTACAACCTATGCCAACTTAATTTACAGCTTTCTTCATCGGCTCTCAGGGAATCGTGCACCTGCCTTGACGCGGTCTGAACCTTTCCTGTTCTTTCATTTGGCCGATTAGTCTTCATGTTTGATATTTCAAATATCCTTGCAGATTTCGATTTGCAGTCTTCGGTCGTATCAGCTTCACTCGTCATCCGATACTCTTCGCAGCTTCGAGTTGAAACACAGACGTTGCCCTGGCAATTGGCTTGCTTACAAATAATCTGGGATCGATTTTATTTCATATTTCAAATGGGTCGCGATATTTTCCCTGCTTGAGTAAAGGTCACTATTGGAAATGGGTCTTTTCAGACTGCTGCGTCTTCGCGTACTCTCATCAAGGAGAGATCAGCGCTTTAACATCTCCAAGTATTTTTAAAAATATCTTTCGAGATTTTGTTACCGTTCTTGCTAATATTATTTTTGACTGGTACAAAAAGACCAGTATTCGAGCACAGGTAAAAAGCCAGAAATTTGAACGACCATTAACAGAAGACGGCATTCTTTTTACCTCCAGTGGCTAGCGTACTGATAATCAGGTGGAGTGGCTATACTAATGACAAAGGTATTCATAGGAATAATCTTGAACAAAAAAATCACCCTTCCTTACCAAGTGTTCCAAGAAATAGAACTCAAGATAAAACTTTCTTCAACAGAAACTATGATCTGGAATTAGAATGAAAGCAGTGATGGCACAAGCCCTGAATATATGATTGTTGTGTAGGATCCACCTAATTTGCATAGTGGAGTACCGACTATATAAATATGGTTGGTACCGGGAAGACAGGGAGGCGAATCAAGAGATTCAACTTGAGACTCTGCCCGACTGCGACTTAGTCAACACATTCTCCAGGAATGGTCTTCCCAGGAATATACAAAAGAGTATATGTAAATATTGTGTACACTTTCTTGTTTAAATACATTTTCTTCTAAGTACATTTTGTGTTGCATTATTATTCCATGCATTAGTCAAGTTTCAACAATCATAAAAATTCAGTATTTGAAATTAAACTCAAAACACTACATATATGTCGGTGACTGGACCGTTTATAATAGATTTAGTATAAAAATTATGGAAATTGAGCATAGAATAGGCTGTATTCGGTGTAGTTTTGATCAACACCGCAAAATGCTTATTCTTGTTCTTGTTCTTGTTCTTGTTCTTGTTCTATGTACCGTATACCTTCACGATATAGGCGATCAAGGCTCTTCACAATTTCCTATCTTCTCTAGCTCGTAATAAATTTTATCTTTTTGTTATCTCTCCTGAACATTGCTCCGCTGTCCATTTACGGATTCTCGCTAGGTAGGTTATGCGTTGTTTTCCTCTGTTCTTCTTGTCTTCAATTTGTCCTGTATCTAATTTTCCAAGCCCTCTTTCCTCATTATGTGCCCTAGAAATGTCAACTGCCTCTTCCTGATGTTAAGTATAAGTGTTCTTTTTGCTTCCATTTTCTATAAAACTCCATCGTTGCTCACATGTTCGGTCCATGGTATTCTCGGCATTCTTCTGTACAACCACATTGTTGTTGTTTCAAGTTGCTTTCTCATTTGTGAAGAAACTGTTCAGCATTTGCTACCATATAGTAGGACTGATATTATGTAAAAGTTCAGTAATCTTTTTCTTGTTTCCAACGACATTTTTCTTAATACTTTGCTTAACTTTTGGAAGGCCTCTTTTGAACCTCACATCATAGCAGCAGCAGAAATTAGTCTTGAGTTCATGGAGATAAAATCATACTTGAGAGGAAACAAAACGTCCAGATATAACAGGAAAACCATTTTAAATTGTATGTTAATTTCATATAATTTATTTATATTCTTCTTGTGTGTATTGGTGTGTGCATTTTTAAGTTTACAATTGTTTTTATGATACATGTGATAAAAGGAAGACGTCACTCCGTATTATTACAAACCAAATCACAGAAAGTAGTCGGACACATGTTGCCCGTACCTAGGTTCGTGGCGAAGAGATTGAATTTAACATTTTTTGGTGGGATGTCCATATTTCCGAAAAGAACAATTTGCATGCTGGGAGTATTTCTATTATTTATTTATTTTGTTTTAAAAAGTGTTTAAATATTATTATTTAATTTTTATTTTGTTTATAATTTTCTTTGTTATTATCATTTTATATTTTATTTTTATTTATTTATAATGACAATATACCTATAAACTACTGGACGAAAAAGGATTCGGACGTGTAAAATATTCCTAAAAAAGAAAAATGGCGGCTTTACGAGTCATATATTAAGAATAAAAAATAAAAATAAAGATAGATCTCGTTGTTTCAAATGTAAATAGAAAGTTACACTCAGACATCTTTCCCCCCAGAATTGCGTCTTTGTGGCACATGCCCCCGCGTGTGTGATTACCGGACCAATACAAGCATGACTTCAAAGTTTACTCATTATCCATACTCCTTATCCTGAAAATTATCACTTAATACCACTTCCTCTTTCATTCATATCGTACACCTCGTTCATTATTACCATTTTGATTATAGATTTTGACATTGAGTGCCTCTCGAGTCTTATATTGTATGAATTTTAATATATAAAAAGAAAAGGAAAGAAAGAAATGGAATATGAATAGATCGACTAATCAGAACGAAAAAAGAAAATTGAAAGGAAAAAGCAACGTAACATTAGAGAGACGAATGAATTCAAGAATGACCTGTTAATGAGACTATCAAATAAGGAAGGAACAAAAAAAGAAAGAAAGAAGGAAATGAGTTGAAGAAGAACGAAAACGAAGTTAAATAGTTAACGATCACATCTCAATATACGAATGAATCTATAAAAAAAGAATGAAGAGAGAAGAAAGAATGAAAGCATGCATGAAAATGAAAAAATAGAAAAAAGATTAAAAAAAAGAACGAAAGAAAAAAATGTAATAAAAAAACGTATTCACAAATGAACGTACGAACGAATGCACCCGTCAAAGAAGGACGGGAGGAAAAATAAATGAAGGATGGAAGGAAAAATAAATGGAAGCTATCGATTAATAATCCGATAAAATCGAACGAAAAAGAACACTGAAATCGAAAGGAAATAAAACTTGCGTGCCAAGTTTCTCCATTCTGAAAGAAAATATCTATGAGGTCGGCGGGGTTTAACCAATCCATCCACCATTCATATCTATACGACATGGAATGCATTATAGTATTCGCCGATCGGACCCGGCATGAGTTGAATGTAATCTTACCATAAATCCCGAGTTAATCTTCCCAAATCCTTGACTAATCCTAATCCACTTGGAAACTGACCCGATTCAAAATCGACCCAACTAGAAGATTTAAAACGATATCCAATCTAATGGACTTTCTTTTGGAAAGTCGTTCGATTACGTATTGAGGGATCAGTTTTAGGGAGAAGTTTGATTACCAATATTTTTAGGATGGAAGTACTGATATTTACTGCAATAACTCACACAAATAACCTAAGGGTTAATAGTCCCGAAGTAAAACCAAGCAACCCAACTCGATAATAATCTATAATAATCTGTTACAAGAATCAAGGCCGATCTTTGCATCAAATTTGATGTGAAGTTATGTAATAGTTGGCGTGGCTCTGAATGAGCAATTGGCAGGTTCAGTTCGAATTCCACTCGTTTCTTTTCATTCACTTTCCCACAAATACTGTTAGGAAATTTATG
The DNA here is from genome assembly GCA_964036315.1 of Acanthosepion esculentum. Lineage (NCBI taxonomy): Eukaryota > Metazoa > Mollusca > Cephalopoda > Sepiida > Sepiidae > Acanthosepion > Acanthosepion esculentum. The sequence goes on from OZ038487.1 coordinate 82,952,076, forward strand.
ATTTTATCTCTTTCCCCATATATGGGTTAACAGCTGTTTTTTGCAATTTGTCTAGAAGTTCAACTGAATTCAAATTTCAGTTGCACAAAGACGGTTAGACTTGGTGTGCAGGTTTTGTCTGTGAAACGAAAACACATTATGGATAATCTCTTGTTTATCTAGAATGATGTTGATACTAACAGATATTAGTCCCAAGGAAGATGAAAAGACGACGCATTTTAAAATGCTTAACTACCGATAAACATAGGTATTATTAACAAATTTTCGGTAATTAAAATACTAATGTGAAGTGGGTGGCGCCGAAACTTTTTCAGCGACCTGTCGTGAATAACAGTTTGATCGATCGATCGATTAAAGAAGCTATTAAAATCATGCAGCCTATATTAACATGCAAAATAATAAAATAATAACCCCCACCCGTGATCAAAAATGGAGTATTGCTGCCTAATCCCCACTTTCCAGCCTTGACAGAAATCAAAAAGCATCTACGCAGCCTTGTGAGTGATGACTGATTTTCCACCCTACCCTACAACCACTTTCACACAGACGAAACGTTGCTAACCTCTCGCAACTCTATCGCTATTTTCATGATGAATGTTCGGACAAGTTACATTTTTTATTTCTACCGTTTCAAACCTTCACAGCTAGGACCCACAATACCACATACACAGGGTCGATTCATCGAGATTCCCTTCGTATTCCATTAGTAAGGAGGAAGTTTTATTCAGACAGCTTCTTCCCAAGAACCGTTACTCTGTGGAACAAACTCTCGAGAATATGCTTCCTTGAACAGTTCGATCTTAATTTCTTCAAGCCTGAGGTCAACCTTTATTATACAAAAACTCATATATGCATTTTTTACTTCTTCGTTTTACACCCTTAAAAAGAACGTTATGCCTTGACTGGCTCTTGGGCCTAGAATTGGGTGAGCAATAGTATATAAATTATTTAGGTAGATGGGATATTGTCCTAATTACATGTTTCTATGACATATATCTTTTCGATTTAATTAAGAATAAAACCTGACATCTTCAAAAGAAACTATTATCAATATTTTAATAATGATATCTATTATTATAATATCTATATTAAGTATGAATCATAACTATATTAAATATTAAAACATCTATCATAAGTCTACTAAACATTTATCTTAAATTTATATTATTTTTATTTAATTTTTATATTATTATTACATCTCTTAAAGTTATATTAAGTTTATTAAATGTTAAAATATGTATCATAGATATATTAAATATCTCTACTAAATTTATATTTTTATATTATTTATTATATTATTTTATTAATATTAACTATATTAAATATTAAAATATCTATCATACAACTATTAAATGTTTATCTTAAATTTATATTATATTATTTTATTTTCCTTTTTCTTATTTTATATTATGTATTATTATATTACATTATATTATTTATATTATTATTATATATCTTAAAATCATATTAAATAGATTAAATATTAAAATAGTTATGACATATATATATATATATATATATATATATATATATATATATATATATATATATATATATATATATATATATATATATATATATATATATATATATATGGAGATAATGAATAGCGACTCGGATTGGGAAAACGCAGAGCGGAGTTCAAATTGAAGTGTTTGTTACATTCACTTACGTGAAAAAACCCTTTGGAAAAGTGTGAATATATTTTCCCCATGAGTAAATAACCGGACACAATAAGTCCTATAGACTTGGAGACGGATAAACATCTGAAGAATTCAAAATTTCAAACTATGGGTAAATAGTAGCCTTGGGTGGCCAGAACAACTCTGAATTCAAAAACCGTATGTAGCTCTGGGAATGAAAGGAGCGGAGTTTACAATGACTCTATGATTCCAACATCTAGGTGTGTGCATGTGACGGTCGTAGATTCGTTTATATATATATATATATATATATATATATATATATATATATAAACGAATCGCTCCTTTCCTTTATATATATATATATATATATATATATATATATATATATATATATATATTGTATATATATATATATATATATATATATATATATATATATATGTGTGTGTGTGTGTGTGTGCGCACGCGCGTGTGTGTGTGTGTGAATAACTTCATTACAAGCAAAGCAGAAATACCACTAAGACACACGGGAGTGAAAATGAGAGGTTTTTAGAAGGGGCCGGAAACCCAATCCTAACACGAAACAAGAGATAAACCTGGAAAACCGCCTGCATACGAATAGAAAATGAATTCACTAAATACTCAAAAATAGAAAGAGGCATAAGATAATGATGTGTCTTTTCGCCTAAATTATTCATCCTATATAACAAGACAATTCTAAGAAAATTATCGGTGGTCACAATCTTAAGAATATAAAATAAGCAGATGACACCGTGTTGATTGCGGACATAGAAAGAAAAAATGCGGTAACTCCTAAACAAAGGAAAGCAAGAACAAAGGACTAATTATCAACGACAGAATTTACGGTTTTCAAAAGTTCAACATACGACCTACAAACTGGATGTCTCAATATCTAACAAGTACAGAAGCTTAAATATCTTGGAAGCGTTTTAACAGATGGCGGAAAATGTGACGCAGAAATCCGAAGCTTCATTGGAAGAGCGAAAAATGTCTTCCAAAAATGAAACAAAGTATTAAAAAATGTGTTACAAACAAAGAAAATAGTGTTAAACTGTTATATAATACCAATTGCCCTATAAGGCTGTGAATGCTGGGCAGTTTCCTCACAGATGAATAGGTGACTTCAGGTAATAGAGATGCGCTTCTGTAGAATAATGCTTAAAATACCATAGACGAAGCATATAAGCAACAGGGAATTTTTACGGAAAATTGAAATAAAAACTCTTTAAAGTTCAACGACAAATAATAAAAAAGAAGGCTTGGTAAATTTGATACTCACAGGAAATATTGAAGTCAAGAAGGACAGAGGAAATAGCGAGAAAACTATCTTACGAGCTTTTTTAAACTTGGAGGGAGAGGGATAGTAAAAAAAAGACAAAAATTGCTAAGTGCTAGAAAGATAGGAAGTTGTGGAGGACCATGACCGCTCATATCCTGAAGGAATACGGAACATAGAAGAAGTGTCACAACTTCTCGAGAGCTCCTCTCTGCGGCTGCTCGGTCTCACGCTGTCCGCTGATCTGAGATGGAACAAATACATCGAGTCAATTGCTTCATCCACCGCAACGAAAGTTGGCTCCCTATGCCGAGCCAGGAAATTTTTCTCCCCGGAATCTATCCTCCAAATCTATAAATCAACCATTCGCCCTTGCATCGAGTATTGCTGCCATATATGGTCAGGAGCCTCTGCTGTTTGCCTCAGGGTTCTTGATAAGATCCAGAGACGGATATGCAATGTAATTGGCTCTGATCTGTCATCTCGTCTGCAGTCGCTCTCTCACAGACGCGCCGTTGCCTCGCTCTGTCTTTTTTACAAATACTTTCACGGTAATTGCTCCGATGAGCTGCTTTCGCTGGTTCCCAGGCCTCATGAATTTAAACATCCTATGAGGCTGGCATCCCGTTCCCACCCCTTCGCCGTTGAAACTGTGAGATGTAGACATCTCTTCTACTCCAATAGCTTCATGTCTCGCACATCTCGCCTGTGGAACTCCCTTCTTTATTCCTGTTTCCCTGACAAATATAATTTCCAACTATTTAAGTGTAACTTCAATCGACATCTCCAGTTGCCTTGATATATCCACTTCCCTTCTCCACATCCTTTCACGTTTCATTCCTATCTGCTCTCGCTCCAAATCTTCTGTAACCCCCTTGCCTTGATCGATCCACTATCTTTCTCCACGTCCTCTCCTTTACCACTCCTATCTGCTCAAAACCAAACCTTCCGTAACCCCTTGCGTGCTAGTGGCTTCCAGCCTTGCTTGGTGTGATAAGCTTAAAAAAAAATATCACATAACCAAGTGTTCGAATGAATATAGATAAAAATATATAATCGTTGTGAAATTATTGCTATGAGAAAAATATGACATTGATTTCTCACAGTTGTCTGTATTTTTTGCTTGACACTTCCAAGTAAAAAAGCAATTTCCGTTTTGACTTCTCTCGACAGATAAAATATTTACTTTTGTTCATTTGACACATTTTTGTCTTCGTTATTAAGTTTGACCATTGGTCATTTGGGAGTATCGCCATTAAAAGCAAAAATTGAAAACCAACAAAGAAAAATGCGAGTAAAAAACGAGAGTGTGAGAATAAAAAGTATATTTATCAGTAAAGAAAGACAAAACAAGATGGCTTCTTGCGATGCAGTCAGAAACGTCTACATAATTCATTGAACGTGAATTCACGAGAATTTGCGCACAACACTCATTCATTAAAGAAAAAGGAATAAATTCACAAATGGTGAGACATCAAAGAAACAAGTGTCCTATCGTAACTTTCACACATTTGCGTTTCATATATAAATTTAAAAAAAAAAGTGAATTTCCAAAACGAATTTTCATTTCCCTCCAAAAGAGTGAAAATGGGTTCTCTTGTCAATCTTATTTGTTTATTATGTTTTACTTACTGTATATTTCTTTATGTATATCTTTTCGTATTATTCCATGTTTTTTATTCGTATTTTTAAAAAATCACACCATCTTCAGCATAAGAGAATTAAGTAGGAAAAAATAATTTTATTGAAGAAAAGTGACTTACAAATAAAAACTAGCATTCAAATGAAGTGGCACACACACACACACACACACACACACACACACACATATATATATATATATATATATATATATATATATATATATATATATATATATATATATATATATATATACGGAGACTATTCAGCACCTGTGATTGCGTTGTGCTACCGGTGTGGAAAAATGTATATTTATTAATATTATCTTAATAGCTCTCTTATGTAACATCGAACATTATCTTATTAACAACAGCACTCAATGTGTTATATATCTTATATATAAACTACAGTGTATGTGTGTGTTTTTTTGCATGTGTGTGTCCAAGGAACTCCTTCACTTCCACTGGTACGATTTCAATGATTCATAGCTCATTCAAAAGCCCTAGAAAAAATTTCGTTGAGCTCAGATTCAGGATTGCCAGATTATGCGAGGTTAAAAATACATATTAATACATTACACTAACCATTATCGTTGCTTTCATGGTTCAAGGCGAGTAACTCTTATTTTCCTTTTGTATCTAAAATTGCAGTGCAAGTTTTATTATAAACTAGCTTAAAACCGCCATATCGGGTGGCATTTAAGCTAGCTCCTGTGGAGGACTCTTGGTTTGGCAATCATCAATAGTTAGAGAGGTGTAGATGCGATAGACATCAATAAACTACAGAAGAACTCAAAATTGATCTCTGCATTTAAGTATTAAAATAATGTATAAGCTTACCTTTTAAATGCTCAACGATAATTCTTCTGCTGCCACTTAATTTAAAGATGATTTAATGTACGTAGATCCTTATTTTCCGTACAATTATTTTTATTTCATAAGTGACAGAACAGGGGGAAATTTATAAGATAAAATTAATATAGTGTAAAAATAGAAATTAGAATTAGTTATATATTCAACATTTGAAGACTTAGAGAAACATAATAGCTTATTCAGTAAAAACTCTATTATGGAATCTACATGAATAAATACGAAATTGAAACCCAATTCTCACACGAATTCTGAGATGAAAAAGCACCAGCATCACTTTATAGCAATTTGCGGTGTTTACTCATTCCCACACTAGAATGAGATGTGACACAAGGTCTTTTTAAAGTGGAGCCCCGAGCGCGTGCACCAGAGCGGGGACAAAAATTGCCCACAGCCACCGCAACAGTAGGTTGCGCTGGGCTCGGTGCGAACACAGACCCTCGGGATTTACTTGACCTCCCACACGGTCAGGTTGTGACACAAGGTCGAGTTTAACGTGGGAAGGGAGGGGGAATGGACCCGAGTTTTCACCCGGGTCGCAGTGCTTTGGCTTTAGCTAGTCATAGCTGGTCTTTGCTGGTCATAGCTAGTCAGACGTAGCCACGATACTACCAGCGCAGGGACGAATCCCTGCCGCCGGCCTGTTGATTTACTTGACCTCCCACAGGGTCAGGTTGTGACACAAGGTCAGGGTTTAATGTGGGAAGGGAGGGGGAATGGACCCGAGTTTTCACCCGGGCCGCAGTGCTTTGGCTTTAGCTGGTCTTAGCTTGTCCAAGCTGGTCTTTAGCTGGTCATAGCTAGTCTTACCTGCGATACTACCAGCGCAGGGACGAATCCCGGGATTTACTTGACCTCCCACAGGGCCAGGTTGTGACACAAGGTCGGGGTTTAACGTGGGAAGGGAGGGGGAATGGACCCGAGTTTTCACCCGGGTCGCAGTGCTTTGGCTTTAGCTAGTCATAGCTGGTCTTGGCTGGTCTTAGCTTGTCCAAGCTGGTCATAGCTAGTCAGACGTAGCCACGATACTACCAGCGCAGGGACGAATCCCTGCCGCCGGCCCGTATCGGAGAAGGAATCCCGGCCCCATAGGCGATCATTCAGTGAGTAATCTTGTGCAATGCGAGCAGCTGTTCAACAGGGCTGGGCACATCTCAGTATTATTTTCTCAGTTACCCCTCCGCCCTTCAGGTTTAACTAATTTGCATATTGATTTAAAAAAAGTTTATTTCATTAATTAACTGTCCTTCGTTACTGTTCTTTTATTTGAGGATTGTTTTGATTTTCACATAAAAAATAATTCTGTTTAGGGATATCGTCTTATATAGTGTAGAAAAGTGATTGAAATTTGCATTTTACTTGGCCTTCAACAAGTTGCCACATATTTGTAAAACTTTCCTTAGCTATGACAAGCCAACTTATGAATGTAATGTTCATTTAAAACTTTTGTTTCAACAATTTCAAGTACACACACACATGCACGTACACACACACACACACACACACACACACACACACACACACACACACACACACACACATATCTATCTATCTGTCTATCTGTCTATCTGTCTGTCTCTCTCTCTGTCTCTCTCTGTCTCTCTGTCTCTCTGTCTCTCTCTCTCTCTCTCTCTCTCTATATATATATATATATGTATGTATGAATTGGCTTTAAATACCTATCAAATATGGATCGGAATCCAACAGAATGATAGGATAAAGAACAAATAGGAAACGTTTAATTACTGTAAACCTACTTTTGTAAAATATACCAAGAATACCTAAGTCTTTTAGTCTGTAACTTTTAATGTATTACATTTATCTTGCTTGCACTGGATGACGCCAATTGGCCTTGCCTTTTTTATGACAATAGCGAACTATTATGGTAAATAAAAACAGATTCTGAGGAAGAAACAAAGCACAAAAGTAATATTAGAAAATATATTTAAACATTCACAAAAGTAAATGTAATAATATTAATTTATAAAATAATCATTCGTTGGCAGTAAATCTAAACCTCCTATTTTATAAGATTTGATAGGCAGAAATGTACATCAAGTTGTCATCAGTAAAACGTGAAAATTCTCCGAGAAGCTAATGAAAGAATTCTGGAATGCTCATTAGAAAAATAAAATGCTTAATCTTCCAGCCATCGACTGTATGAGACCCGCTATCCGAAAAGCCTGCTTTAAAAACACGAGGTAAATTTTATGCTGAATGTTTTCCAAGCATTTTTCTTTTCTTTCCTTGCTTGACTTTCAGTAACAGTCAGATGATGACACCTTCCAACAAATATACCGTACTTACTGTACGCCCAGACATATTAGATGCATAGCTAATACAGCAAAGCATATACAGAAAAACACAGTTTTTAGTGGTTTTAACGCTATCATAGGTAGGCTTAGAATAGCCTACCTATGATAGCGTTGTGAAAGGCAGGGAGGATCTTTTTGCCCGACAACTTTAAAATGCCACAGGGTTCCAAATAATGGTTTAAATTGTTTAAAAAATTATCAGGATTATATTTTATTTAAAATTTTCATTCTTGCTCCCAATCCCGTTAGGAACGACCACAAAAAATTACCCTCTCCGAATTTATAGGCAAACACACAGAGACATTCTGGGATTTTTCCTAACCAATAAGGTAGGCCAATTTTCGGTTTAATCGGACTCAATTGCCGTCTTTCTTGTTTTGAATCCAGAACGCTGCGATTACTTGTATGTGTCGCCCTTTGCGTGGTAACACCATTTTTAGTTTGTGAACTTTTTGCCACATTAATATTGCTTGGACAGGCATATATTGTTTGCTTGCTTAATATTATTTTACTCTTTCCTTTCTCTTGTTATTGTTTATTGCAATCTTTGTCAGTTCTGCTCGTTGAGCATTTCTGCTAATAACCGTTTAACCGTGGCCAATTACTCTACAATTGTGTTTGAAACTAGTGACGTCATTAAACATGAGCGTTTGAAAAGTAAATAACCAATATGCTTTGATGCCATAATGCGATGGCTTCATTTACAATTCAAAGAATTCATATCTAATTCATATGTAATCTTCAAAAATTTGAAAACTCATACTGTTAGCAAAAAAATTATGGAACAAAAGGACCATTGACTATATTCACAGTTACCTTCACATTAACTCACTAATCTGTTGTCATTATATTCTATTTTTAGTAACATATCTGGTGTTTGAAATCAATACCTGGAATACAAAAGAGTAGTATCAATTGAAAGTTTTGCGCGGGCAAAAAGAAGCCCGACTTCATCACCTTGGATAGAGTTCAGCATATAATACTCAAAGCGAGCATAATTACAAAACATTACGGAAAACATTACTGTACATAAAAAACAATCTACAAGCAAAGCTGTTGATAAGGCGAGAAATCAAAATGTAAACACACCCAACACTCCAACAATCATCCTTCTTTGCCCGCTTCGTATGACAGATTGACATATGACTCTGCGGAGGTTTCATAATAATAGTGTTTTACCATTACCGGTATCCCCTTTTAGTTACGTCTCTTTCTTCACTACTTTACACCTGATTAATAATATGAGTGTGTTCAGGCATATTTAGGTGTAGGTGTGATGGATCAGCTAGTAGTAACGAATGTCACCAATGCTTCCTTTTGCAGTACCAATAATAATAATGTTATTCGATCTGACTCGAGACCACATACTCCACAAGTCCGTGCCACAATTAAATGTGAAATCATTAATCTTTTTAATGGCCGAATAGTAAGGGCTACAAACCGGTCTTAATTGCAGAGTTGTCCGTCTCGTTGACCGGTTACAAATCGTAGCAAGAAAGCTCAAACTGCAAGGCTAAATAACCCATACTGAATGGAGAGGGGATATATTCATACTTTTCCAAAGTGCATCTGCATGAAAGTGAATGCAACGAACTCCACCGGAATTTGAACTCAACTCGCCAGATACTCTTTCAGAGTTGCTAACAGTTGCACTACGCGTAGATCCACGAATAATAATAATAATAATAACAATAATAATAATAAATGTGAAAACTGAAAGCAAGAATAGTACCAGTCATTGTAGGTGCGCTTGCAATGATAAAAAAAGGAACAAAACAACACATTGAGAGAATCTCTGGAAATCCCAGCTTAAGAGAAATATAAAAAAAATTGTCTTGATAAGTACAGTACACACACTGAGAAGAAATTTGTCCATGTAATGCTAGTGATGTTATGGGATTTAGAAAAACAAATCATGAAATGTAGCCATAAAAACACAGCACTACCTCCCTTAGGTCTTTACGAAGACTTGGTAGGTAGTGTAACCATAGCACAATTCGAAATATAATAATAATAATAATAGTTTGAGCCCTGTGATTGATTGCAAAAGGTTCTGATAGACTCATTGAAGGGATTCCTGGTAGTCCATACCTTAAAGAAATACAAAAAATGTACTCACAAGTACAGCTCACAAACTACAAATATTACGAACTTTATCTTCGTTTGTTTTTTTGCAAAAATGATCAATCGAAAATGTCATAAGGCCATTTTTGACCTTTGGTCTCTGGTTGAAATCCGGAAGTAAATGTGTATAAAACAGAAATCAAAGGAAATAATAATAATAATAATAATAATAATAATAATAATAATAATAATAATAATAATTTAATTAAATAATATTATTATGTTGTTGGGCAAACGTCTCTTCTAAAATTGTAGTGAGCATTGGGGATAAAATTAACGTCCGAGTGATATCAACTTCCTATATAGGAATAAGAGCAAATTTTTGAGCCATAAGAAAATTAAATAAAAACAATGCGTACAAAATGTTGTCAAATACAGTAATAATCTTTTTTTTAGGGTTTATATAAAAAGATACCTTAAAATCCACCCACCAAAAGACGCAAATTTAGTTTCCACTGTCTCTTGCGTGTTCTATTCAGATTTCCCGAACTTTCATCTACTCTCTCGTATATAGATACGCTATTTTAAAATTTAAACCGCATATATATATATATGCGGTTTAAATATAAATATATATATATATGTATGCGGTTTATATATATATATATAATAATAATTATATAATGTGAATAATGTGAGTGAGCGGCGCTATATCGAGTCTGATTTGCTACCTCTTCGTCACCGAGGCCCGTGTTCGCTTGACAACCTAACTGTCAGGGTTTCAATTCTCGGTAGTGGATGCGCACTTCTGATGAGTCCCAAATATAGGACGAAACGGCCGTCCAGTGCTTTCTGCATTCTGTGACAGTGCTTTCAGCATTCTGTTGAGGTTTCAGACTCGATGAATTACTTAATTACATATATATATATATATATATATAGAAAACACTCGTCACAAAGAAATGCTCAAAGGCCTACTGACCTTTGTTAATTTGGCTAGATTTGGGGATATCTGGGAAATCTTCGGATGTCATATATTCAGTACGAAATATATATATAGTACACTTAGTCATAAATTTGATAATTGTATATTGATGATGGGTTGCTTTTTATGGTTAATGCTTCTTTGTATTTGTACAAGCTTTTATCTGATAGTTTTTGGATATTCTTTGAGTTACTGGTAAGCATGTAACGAATATAAATATACAATATTTTAATCTAGTCTTTAATACACACACAGACACACACACACAGAATTATTTGTATGTGTGTGTGTGTCTGTGTGTGTTTTATTTACCCATTAACAGCGGTGTTATACGCTTAACGATTGGTTTCAAAATGTCCGATTGTCTATTTATAACGTTCCCGAGGACAGAGTTGCTTCCGAGTAAATAAAATGTTATTTGTACGTTTATTTGTTTTATAAAGGTACAAATAACTTTTTATTTTTTTAAACACTTTTAAAAGAATTGTAAACATAGTATTCTTGTATACATGTGAAATGAATATATATATATATATATATTACATATATATATACACACACACACATATATATATATATTGTTTAAAATTTGTTGGAGAAGAATGTTCAATATAAACAGTGTGCAAGGTTGAAATCAACATTTGAGACTGTTTATATCTATATATTCTGTTAAATAGAACGGACACTGAATATTTATTGAAACTATTGGAAACTTTTCTCCTGATGTCGATTAAGTCGTTTAATGTCTGGTGGTTACTTACTGAAATTGTTTCTCGTTTTCAAGGAAAGAAGCAGAAAATTAAGAAATAGCGGTTTTATTTTTGTGGTTAACAGAGATAACTTTTGAAAAGAACACAACGTAAGGCTATACTGGCTATTTCAGGACAACTATGCTTGATAGCCATTGGTCATCAATCAGGCAACCTTTTGCTCCATGTGTTATCTTCTCTTTTTTTATATATGTCCCGCTCCTCTTCATTTTTTTTGTCTAATCACTTCTATATTTCTTATATTGGCTTATTTTCTGATCTATATTAACTTCTTCCCACTCCTTAGTGTTATCTCTAGCATTTCTCTTTTCAATAACCTTTTGTCCTTTTTAAGCATGTTTTCGTTGATTTCCATGTTTTACCGCCATCTTTTATACCTACCATTATAGATTATACTTCGCACTTTTGTCATAAAACGACCCACCCTTTTTTCGATGCTCTCTTGGCACATTGTTTCGACCCCGCTTCTTTTTCGCATAGACGTAGTCCGACTTGTAAATTTTTATTCGCGAATGACGCTAAATTGTCTATATCGAGCAGAGACCAGAACCTATTACTTTCTCTTGTAGTGTCCCGTTCGCACGCCGCCCACTTGGAGTCAGTAAATCCTCCTGGTTGGCTTTCCCTCCAGTTCAATTCAATTCAACGATGTTCCTACTTATCCATGAATTTGCCAGTATGTCATAAAATGGTGGCTAAAAGACGATTTTTCTTTTAGGTAAATCTCATCGAGATCAGTCGCAACATATCCATTAAACTAACAAAACATTAATAACAACGGGTTGGTTCTATTTCGCAGTATTTTCCTTAAAACCCAAATAATACCACACACACACACACAAATAGTTGTGCAACACTATCTTTCTACCTTATTTTCCCTCCATTTGTATCCAACTAATATAAGCTGTCAGCCTCCTGGTTATATATATGATAATGTGTTGGTATGAGCATGTACGCATGTGTATGTGTGTTTGTGTGCATGTGTGCGCATGTGTATATACGTATGTGCATGTGCGCATGCGCGTAGGTGGAAAGCATTTTCTTCACTGGTTAGACCTTTTAGTTGTCTGTCAGTATCAATTGCATAAGAATGCATCAGCAGGAAGTAATTTTTGAACGAAGGGCGAATGTCAAAATCTTTGGGCGGGAAAGTGGGGGTGGTTATTGAAAGCAAGTAACGACGTACATAAATAAGTAATGGCTAAGGGTCAGAAGAGACGGACTGGGAGGGTGTGATGGGGGTAATGGGGTTTGTCGGAAAGTAGGTGCTTTGAAAGGCCAGATTTCGGTCCGAACTATTGACTTTCAGTTTGGTAGCGATGACAAACCTGGTCGAGATGGCATCGCATTCAGACTTGACCCCCAGTGTGCGAGTAAGATACGACATGGCCGGCCCAAGCAAGAATTTATTACCCTTTGCTAGCATGGAGCCATCATTTTCTTACACTTTCCTTATTTTCCGCCTGAAACTTCTTTCGCATCAAAAACTTATTGCAAGTTTCTTTTTTTCGTTCTTTCTTTGTTGGATTCCTTAATCGCTTTCCTTCTTTGTTTCTTTGTTTGCTTCTTTCGTTCGTTCTTTCTTTCTAAGTTTTAGTCATCTTCAGTTTTAGTGCTTTTTTATTGCATTCACTGTTCAATTTTAACTATTCTTCTTTCGCTTACATTTTCCTCTTGAAGTATTCTTTTGTATGTTTCGTTCTCTCGATCTTACTCTTTATTTCTTTTTCGTTCAATTTCTTCCTTGATTCTTTAATTTCTACCATTCTTTCTTTATTTCACATACTGTCATATCTATCTATCTATCTATCTATCTATCTATCTATCTATCTATCTATCTATCTATCTATCTATCTATCTATCTATCTATTGTTCTTTATATCTACTTACTTTTACAGTTTAACTGTTTATAAATTAATTTATATTTCTCTAATTTGTTTTCTATTTTTCTTTTTTTGTTCTTACCTTGTTTCCTACCTAGATATCATTTTCCTTCCAGCTCTTCTTTCTTTCTTTCTTTCCAGCGTTATTTTTTATATCTTTTTATTTACTTTTTGCATTCCATTATTTTTTCTTCTAATTTAATTCTGTTTTACTTTTTCTTTTCTTTGTATTTCATCTTTACTTTCTTTTCCTTTCTTTCTTTCTTTCTTTCTTTCTTTCTTTCTTTCTTTCTTTCTTTCTTTCTTTCTTTCTTTGCTTCCCACCTTATCGTTCTTCTACTCCCATTTTCCTTAATGCAACCTTTCTTTTTGATAGTCTATTAATATTCCCTCCAGAAATCCTTCATTCTTTCCTTCCTTTTCTTCTACTTTAGCGCACACCTTTATTCGCAATCAAGTACAGAGCACCGGGAATCACTCTCCAAAATTACGCCTTCTTTTCGTTCTAAAAGTATTCGGAGGTCCAAGCGTTCTTTGGTTACAATCATTACGTTTAGATGTCTCATGTAATCTAATGCCATATTAGATATTCTTCATGGAAATATGTCCCACTCCACTGCCTTTCTTTCTTTCTTTCTTTCTTTCTTTCTTTCTTTCTTTCTTTCTTTCTTTCTTTCTTTCTATTCTATTCTCATGTTTTTGTTCCTCCTCCCTTTCTCTCTCAATATGTTTTGTATTCCCGAGTGCAAGACCTGCACCACAAATTTTCTCTACTTTTTCTTTCTTTCTTTCTTTCTTTCTTTCTTTCTTTCTTTCTTTCTTTCTTTCTTTCTTTCTTATTATATACAGTCTTGTTAGTCTTTCTTTTAAACCTTCATTCGTAATCTTATTCCTGATACGTTTCATCCGTTTCCTTCTCCCCTTTTGTTATTGTTTTATATTTCTGTCATTCATTCATGACTTTTGTCTCCATATTTTCTTTTTCTTTCTTTTCACTCGGGTGCTGGCTATAATCTGTCATTTGCCAAAAGTTATATGAGTCCAATATCTTGTAACCCATAAATATATTTAACATTCGCATGGGATTCGGGCATAACCAGAGACTGTGAATCAATACAACAACGATTAGGATCGTCTTTCTTCTTGTCCTGAATCCCACATACAAGCACTACACAGGTGGCCATACATTCACAAAGATCTGTACATCTCCACCCGAAGCACTTCCTCAACTTTTATTGATATATATATATATATATATATATATATATATATATATATATATATATATATATATACATCTATGATAGACATAAGTCTTTGAGCGGAGTTTAGTAAGCTAGTCTCACAGACAACAGTCTCATGACTTCGATCTTCCTAGATGTGAGTATCAGCCAAGCTTCTCTTATGCACCATGTCTCTTGAGGACGTGCGCGGTCATGGCTCTCAACATCTTCTTGTCCTTTGTTGTTCTAAGCAACTTTTAACTCTTTACTATCTCTTTTTTTATCCGTTTTGCCACCCAGTCCCACACAAATGTCTTGTGAGTGTCAGATTGTTTTTATTTTACAATAATGTTCATCTCATAAAAGGCTCAAGAGCAACTCGAAGTAGAGGATTGCAGAATAAGAGGGACATTTTATGTTGATATGTGAAGAGGATGACGGTTGACCCTAGTGTGAAATGATTTAAAATTGTAGCGATCGGGGAAGAATCCACGCTTAGGCGATCATGTATCTTTCGATACATGACCAACGAGACAGATTTTGTTCCCGCAGTAGGTTACCATTTCTTTCTGCGGTAGACCAGTTGACATCAAAGGCTATAGAACCCAGTCTGTCCTGCTATTTACCCATAGCTGTAGGAAGAGGATTCATTCCTTTCCCAAGGTTATTAGCACGTAAGTGAATATAAGGGATTCGAGTGGATATCGAACTCGGCTCTCCGATTCGTCAATCCAAAGCTGTTCGATTTCAACTTACATCTCAACAATGGAATACGAAGTTAATGGGGGTGGTTCCCTACAGTGTATGTGGCATGGTGGGTCTTAGCCCTGAAGCTTAGAAGTGGTGTAACGAAGGGTTGTAGTTCGTCTGAAGACTTTTCATGGAAATAGCGATAGAGCAGCGAGGGGCTTGCGACGTTTCGTCTGTGGGAAAGGGGTAGTATGTTGAAAAATAATTCATCATTTACAAGGATGCGGAGACGTTTTTGAACTCTGTCAAGGCTGGAAAGGGAAGACTGGACAGCTTCTGCCTATATATGTCAACAGTAATCCATTTTCGGTCTGATCTAGGTTTGTAAACGTAGAGGATAATAGGAGGAGTCAGGTACTTACTGGAGCGGTACAGGGATCCGACTATTTTTCAAACATCTTTGTTTCGCTATGTCTTCTTCCGATACTCATTGAGACCTCGACATTGATGGATGTAAGTGAGACTGGTTACGTAGATAGTTTGCCAGGAGATCATGAAAGTAGGGAGTTCACTCTTCATTGGGCCATTCCTACACGTGTCCCGGTCCTCAGCAAATGTCAATGTACGAAGATCTAAAATGCGCTGAAACTGTAGTTAGCGTAGTGAGTTCGATCCTCTTGTAGCCTTGTGCCTGATATATATATATATATATATATATATATATATATATATATATATATATATATAGATAGATAGATAGGAAGAAAGGAAGGAAATGAGAAACAAAGAAATGCATGAATGGATGAAGGTAGGAAAGAAGTAAGAAAAATGGAAGGAAAAAGGAAGGAAACGATAACAATATATATATATATATATATATATATATATATATATATATAGAGAGAGAGAGAGAGAGAGAGAGAGAGATAGATAGATAGATAGATAGATAGATAGATAGATATGAATAGACAGAGATAAGAGCAAAGGGATATGAACAGACTGAAAAAAGTCAAGACAAACGTAGATAGATAGATAGATAGATAGACAGACATAAGGGCAAAGAGACATGAACAGATTAAGAGAATATAAGATACACGTAGATAGATAAATTAATGCATTATGAAGAAAGAAACTGTGATAACAAGAAAGGGAAATATTGAGATATTTTAATAAATAGAGAAATCGAGATAGAAAAAGGAAGAAAATAAGAAAAAGAAAGAGACAACTTGTAGCTTTGCGCTCCGCGTATATCAGGAAGACAGAGGCCTTGTATAATGGCGAAAGATTCTGCTTAGACGAGATGATGCATTATTCTGATGAAACTCGTGTAATGCTTTCATATCTCGTCTTTGTTGGGAGATTACATCTTAAAAATAAATTAAATTAAAGTTATGAATATAAACATTCCTGCTATTGAAAATCTAACTCTATTTTTGGGCCTCTAAGTACAGACATTATATAAATGAGGAGACGGCATTATCTTATTGAGATATGACATTTAATAAAGGTATATGCATCACCGTTTGCTTTCTATAAAGATGAGAGAAATAAGCGCGCAATTGCTTTAAAGTAGACCTCGATGTATGGATCAGTCGTAACAAATTTAGTAAAGGAGATAAGGAAATTGAACATTAG
This sequence comes from Acanthosepion esculentum, assembly GCA_964036315.1. Classification (NCBI taxonomy): domain Eukaryota; kingdom Metazoa; phylum Mollusca; class Cephalopoda; order Sepiida; family Sepiidae; genus Acanthosepion; species Acanthosepion esculentum. The sequence goes on from OZ038487.1 coordinate 82,969,094, forward strand.
AAACACTACGCTGGTGGTTGTTTTATCCAACAAAAGATGCTACAAAATCAATATATGACCTAAGAACACTAACCATATTCTTAACAGATCGCGACATCTCTCGCAGAGATGAAATTTCAATTTTTATTATTGCATTATTCCAAAATTTTAACACATCAGCAGGTAGCTATTAACATCCACAAGTGAGCACAAATAGTTATTAATTAAAAAAAATTAGTAATTAATGTATAATATTATCCATGTACAAGAATGTCGTTTTTGATAAAAGTTAAAAAATAACCATAAATATTTAAAAAATGCGTATATTGTCGAAAATTCCTTTTTCCACAATACAGCTATTTGTGCTATGTTATAATGCTTATTACCTAAACAATAATAATACTGAATAATTTTTTCAACATAAAAATATATTTAATCACATCTCCCTAATATCTGTTACTATCTGACTCTCATATGGATGTCATGCATGGCCACCAACTCGTTCAGAATTGTCTAAATCAGGGTTTCTCAACCGGGGTTCCCCAGAACCCTAATTTTCGGCAAAAGGTCTCCAAGGGTTCCGCAAGAACAAGTAAGATAAGCTAATGCAATTTTGAATTTTTATTTAATTTCATATACATAATATTACTAAACACACATAATATATTCTTGGTATATTATTGTAATATTGTAATATAGACATCATCCTATCTAACCTATTATGTTATTAAACAATATGACAATCATTGGGAATATATTTAGTGATGTCTATACATCGCCAGTGTGAAACCACCTTCACTCGTGAACGGGACCTGGACTTAAGGTTACTTATTTCTTTGTTTTTTCTTTATTTTAACAGAAATACCTAATCAACCAATGTGTCTATTTTTTACGTTTAATCTTAGATTTTTTGTGTGTCCATGAAAATCCCCTGATGAAGTATTATAAACGAACACTAAGAATTTTATTTAACATTACCGAAAAAATTGACAAAAGAAGTATTAATTTTTCCTTAAACCAGTTATTCAAAAATATATACTATGATATTTACCACGTGAACTTGAGAAAGATATGGTATATAATTTTGATTTTGCGCAAGGGTTTATTTATTTTAAGGGTTACGCAAGGATAAAACGTTGAGAAACGCTGGTCTAAATTGTTAGTGAAATACAACCGTTTTCTCAGATGCAGCATTAAAAGCGAATGAATCATTTTGTTCCTAAACAAGATAATCCTTCATCAGATCTCTGACGCTATAGAATCACAAACAGAACTTTACCAAATAACAAAAACACATCACCTGAAGATTTCCAACAACAGCAACAACTAAAATGATTGACACCCGCAACGCGAAAAGAAACTGATGATATAATTAAGATGTTGACTTTTCAAACTACCTTCAACAAAAAGAAGGAATCCCTCATCAATACTAGAAAGAGTTAGTGGACTTGAGAAGGTTAATGTCCGAACAACTGGTTGAAGAAAATATTTTATAAATGTCAACCGATAATAACGATAACTCTTCGATCAATTTCTGTTTAATGTTTCCTTATAAGGAAACGGCTTTCTCTCACTATAACCATTACCATCTCATGCTTCAGGAACATAGCAATTTTTCGGATTTTAAAAGGAAGAGTATTATTGGTCACTTGGAAATTCCACCTTCAATTGTGAATCGCATGACCGTATAATTTACTACTACTAAAGTTTAAATTTAACTTGGAAAGGAAACGACTGCTTTATTTTCAAATCGTCAGAATGGTTTCTTCGTTAAATAAAATAGAAAATCAAAAAGTGCCTCTAGTAAGTCATAATGTGGTCAGATAGAACATGTGTTTAAAAGATCAGTCCTCAAAAATCAATACTGGTATTTATGATAGAGAAACAAGCAGAAAGCCAATACTGAAAATAATGAACATTAAGTAAGAAATAATCATTTGGTCAAAGTGAAGTTGATTAGATCCTTGAATATTTGTTAAATTGTCATTTGTTTTCCCTGATGAGTTTTCATTGCTTTCTTTCTGATTAGCGGACTCTAATGTGTTTGGGGATTGGCTAGTCAAGAATTTTGGTTTAATCGTCTGCAGCCGACTATCAAATGTATTGCGTTATATGAAAGAAATTTGCGGTACCTCTACTTGGAAGCCGCAACTAGAAAAATGAAATTAAATTTTACATACAGAAATGCTTTCTGGTTTTACTTTAGGGAACAGCTCTGTAGAATATTTTTTGTAATTAAACATCAACCACTTACATTTTGAAGAAAATACAAACAACAAATTAAAAAAAAATTACCAAGTTTAAATTTAACTTGGGAAAAAATAAACACAAAACCAGTAAATATTGTGAAATTCATAGAGAAGTAAGTAAGAAAGCTTCCTATTTTTAAACAGGGCCTGTTCTCTTTCCAAGTCATTGGTCTATTGTTTGCATCAATTTTTACTTTCTTTTCCCACGATTCAATGAATAAATCAGAGGTTTACGTGCGTTCCGGGTTTTCTACGACAAAACGGATTTTTTTCCGCATTCTTATTTTTTTATTTTACAGCAAAGCCTGAAACTACGTTTCAGAAAATGCAAAGAAAGTTGACCTAAAAGCGAATTACCTGAAGGAAAACATGTGACACCTAGGTTCTTGTAAGCGTCAACAAGAACTTTGAAGGAAAATGTAATTGTGATATAGTTTGGGTTTAAAAAGCCTTGATTAAAAAGATAAAATGATCATTTTCTCACTTCTATGAAGTTAGAATTAGTAGTTGGCTTCTTTGACGACGTACTGATACGTTATTTGACTCACTCTCTCTCTTTATACACACACGCACACACACATACACACACACACACACACAAACACACACATATATATATATATATATATATATATATATATATATATATATATATATATATATATGGGTAACGATATATGAATTTTTATATATCAAGAACAGTTTTGGAGGAAATATGTATAACAAGGTGGAAAATGTTTACGTGTGACGCCTTTCGTCTCTTAGGACTTCATCGGACGAGGTTTGTTTACGCTGATACAACTACACATGACCATGAATGAGACGACGGGAATTTTAAATTTTGAAAATAATTATTATTTGTTTAATTATGTGTTATGGGTTTTTTTTTTTTAAATCGCCAATTTCATTTAGATTTTTCTTGTTTCCATCATCTTTGTTACTAAATATCCCACATTGTGATAGTAGAACATCTGCCAAGAATGGCTATACATTGTAGGAACCTGGACCTATATTTTCTGTGGATAAACTAGAGATTAAGGTATTTCTAAACATTTTCCTCTTAGTGAATTATTTTCTCTTTTAATTAGAGTAGCATTTTTTTGGTTAAAATTGTGGTCAGTCTTGTTACGGTCAACAACTAATGCGTTTTGTGTCTTATTTTTTAAAATGTCTCTTTTGTGTCCATATAATCTTTTATTTAAACTTCTTGAAGTTTCACCAATATATTCTTCCTGGCAATCCTTACGGGTGATCGAGTAAATTCTTCCTTCAAGTTTTGGCTTGTTGTTTTGTTTTGTATTGATCAAGTCTTTTATTGTTTTAGATGTAGTTGTTACAAATTTTCTGTTGAGTTTAGTTAAATCTTTTCTATTATATTCGTGATAGAGTTAATGTGTAGAACATTATATTTTTTGATTCGTTGGGTTTATCAAGAGGAACTACCTTTTCATTTTGGAACATTTTATGAGCTTTTTGTTTTGCATTGAATATAAAATACTTACGGTATTGGTGAGTCTTGAAAGTATTTTCAATGCATTTATCCTCTCCGTGTAAGTATTGAGGGCTGCAAATTTCTGAGTGTTCTTAAGTAGAATCTGATGATTATTCCGGATTTTATTTTGTGATAGGAACAGATATTTATGAAATCATTTTTATTAGTTGATTTTCGATGGACACTAAGTTTTAAGCTGCTGCCAACGTGGTGTAATAAGATATCTAGGAAAGTTATAGTTTTCTTCCATTTCATATGTTAATTCTATTGTATGCTCGACTTTGTTTAGTTTCTCTACAAGTTTAGGTAAATCAGTATCACGAGGATATATTAATAGAGTATCATCAATATATCGGAAGCGTGTTGACAGTTTAGGTAGAATACCCCGGAGAGGACCAGATTCGAGAAATTCTAAGGAAACACACGCCATCAACATTTGTATTCCCATTCGTAATCCAAATGTTTGTTTATAAAAATTATTATTAAATAAGAAATAGCATTGATTGGTGATGAGACGGAGAGATTTTGATTGTTTTATCTATTGGTAGGGACAGATTTGTCTTTGATTATGATAGATGCCTTTTTTTAAAAAGAGTTTTAACAATTTTTCAATAGGGACGATAGTGTAATATATATAGTTATGTGGAAAGTCCTTAGTGGCGCGTTTCGGAACAAAAAATATATATTTTATTATCATCTTGATTGATGCACACACACACACACACACACACACACACACATACATACACATATATATATATATGCAGAGATAGATAGATAGAGGGAGTGAGAGAGAGAGAGAAAGAGAAGAGATATATAGAGGCCAAAGATAGATAAGGAAAGAGAGAAAGAAATAGTCCGAGGCAGAAGTAGAGGGATGGAATACATAGCGAGTAAGTGTGGTGTGTGTGTCTGTGTGTGTGTGTGTGTGCGTGTTCGTGTATGTTCGTGGCAAATCACAGACAATAAGGGAAGGATTTTGTGGAGAGCTATGATCGCCTAAGTCCTGATGTCTATTTAAGAAACGTATTGAATTGCTCCAGGAATGGTTAAATATTGGTCGTCTATATTTCAATCTGTGAGTATTTACTTAGTAAACAGCTCCTCTGGAGGATGTGGCTGAAAATGTATCAGCGTATGGCAACTCCGCGGATGCTGAGGTCCTCCTACTACTTATACACACAAAACTATGTAATAATAATAAGACTAGTAATAATAACACAGATTGTTAACGCCTAGCAAAACACGTTAGGCTGTAAATTACTGGAATTCAACGCGTTTAAAAACGCGATAAGACCCTTGCTAACAAATGTATTCAATATTGAAAATATAGAGCATCAATATATATATATATATATATATATATATATATATATATATATATATATATATTTTAGAAAATAAATTTCTTTACCTTTGGATACGAAACCAAAGAGATATGATAATTTTGAGTAATCTATGACGAGGATTTCGCTTAAAGGAACTTTCAAACATTTTCTGATCGGCAAAACATCTGTGTGGTCGAGTCGGTTAAGGCACGTCGGATCTAACAGCGCCTAGAAGAACGCAGGTTCTAACCATACCAGGGAGTGTATGTTTTCTTTCATAAGTTTTCTCGAATACTCAGGCCCGTAGAGGAAAATAAATCAATATACTGTTTAACAAATACACATAGCGTTTACTCAAATACAAGTATCAACTAAAGTAGCATTCAAAGTTTTTATTTTATTTTATGTGCGCGCGCGCGCGCACACACACACACACACATACACACACACACACACACACATATATATATATATATATATATATATATATATATATATATATATATATATATATATATATAGTCATTGCATATAATAAGGTAATTTGATTTTATAGTATCTCCTTATCCTCAGAGGTCCCAACGTATTTTCTTTCCATAGAGATTTGATTTATATTCTAACCCGAAGAAGCCGAAGGATGCTGATGTCCTCGGCGAAACACGTAGTTTATAGCTTTTTAACTTTGTCTCATTCACTTTTGTTTCGGAAACTATTACATCCTTCAAACACACACACACACACACACACACACACACACACACACACACACACACACACATATATATATATATATATATATCTATATATATATATATATATTTGTGCGTATTTTCTTATGTAGTTATCGTTTAACAATAAGTTCCGGCCAGTATATTCACTGACGCCAACACATGTACAACCATATGTAATGTAGATACGTAAAATTTAAAACCTTTGCATCAACAATGCCTTCATAATAACATAATTCACTTTTCCTTGGCAAGGAACATTTGTTGAAGACGTGAAGGTTACATACATTTTCAGTTATGATATTGACCTTCCTAATCGATAATGTTCCAGTCAGGCGGATTGGTCAGTATCTTGCTGGGGATATCAAAGAATTTCGTTCCCGGCCATAAACATCGTTATCCTGTAGTCATCGACGTTGACCAATTAAGCTGATGAAACGTAATAAAACACAGAAAGGGAAAAATGTCCATAGTTTTCATTCCCTTTTTGCCACTAATGGCAGACAACCGCTGGCATCTCTCTGACTGGCCTTTGACAGCGTGTTTATAAATCAAACAATCAATGACACAGAGCATTGCAAAAAGCAGTAGACACGCATGACCGACAGACACTAGTCTCACTCTGGTTCCTCGGCATAATTTGAAATGTCACCTTTTACTCCACCTCCGAAAATACATACTTTTTATTTTATTTGCGTACCTATTCTTTTCGTTTTCCGATATTGTTCTTGTTTACTAGTTGTGGATGGGACCGGTGTGTCGTATTTATGGGAGTTGGTGCTGGTTCGGTGTGGCTCATGCTCAAGATTTCACGATTTTATGACTAATGTACTGGATAGATTACTGTTTGTTCTTGTTAGTGTTTTAAATCTGTCTTCACATCATTTCCTGCCCTAGTCGTATAATTTTATATAATAACTCAGCTCGACTGATAAAATAAACTTACTTTGATGGTACAACAATAAATAATGGCTGTTACTAGTTTTCGAGCATAACTGTCTGCTAGGGCCGTTATTCAATCCATGTTGCAGATTCCTGCACAGGCACATTTTTGTTTGTTCAAAACCCACGGAGCCAAGTTGTAGATAGACACCCATAACTATATATATTCTGAAGCTATCTTACCCAGAGTACTTGGATAAGTATATTTCATTTAGTTCAAAGGGGACCCGTCCCCGTGAGAATTTTTTCAATGTGATTTAAATTAAATTTAAATTTAAACAAGGGAATTACTCTTAGCCAAAATATAGAGGGAGAAAGCCAGAAGATGGAAGTCACATCGGCAAGGTCAAAATGAGACAATGTGGTCGTCAAGAAATGCGTAATCAGTGGGTAGTAGCTTGCAGTACATATTTGTTGCGACAATTCAACTGTCATTTCAATGTTGAAATCTGCTCATCTATTCATTCAATGAAGTATTGCATCAAATAATATCAAAGGTGTCAGAACAAGTTGTTTTTGCACTTTTTTCTCTTTAATTTAATTTTGAACAAGAGAATAACACCTATCCAAAATAAAGAAGGAGAAAACAAGAAGTAATATTGAAATGCAACATTTTTCTCCACAAATTATAACAATGATTTAAAATTCATCATTATTTACTTACAAAAAAAATGCATGTCACGCAGCAAGGAGCGGGTAATGCGGCCAGTATATATATATATATATATATATATATATATATATATATATATATATATATATATATATATATATATATATATAATAAAAATATTATATTATATTATAAATTTCTTCTACTTATTAAAATAAATTTATATATAATATAAAATATATTAAAATAAAAACGTGACATCTATTTCAAACACGAGTATCCACTACAAAATAACGTTTGAAGTAATGAAATGTATATATACATACAGAAGATTTATGTACAGACACACACACACACACACACATATATATATATATATATATATATATATATATATATATATATATATATATATATATATATATATATATATATATATATATATATATATATATATATATATATATATATATATATATATGAACAAAGTTGTAGATACTAACGACACATTAAGGTATATAAAATATATACAAGGTAAAAGTCAGGTAAATAAAATATATAAAAATACAGAGCAACGAAAATATATATGGAAAAATTGTTAAATTTCACAGATCCAATGACGGTTACACTTAGTGAATGCAGGTTCGAATCATACCCGAGGATGCATATATTTCTGACATGATTTCTCGATTATTCAGGCCGGTATGTCGTATTTATGGGGGTTGGTGCTGGTTCGGTGTGGCTCATGCTCAAGATTTCACGATTTTATGACTAATGTACTGGATAGATTACTGTTTGTTCTTGTTAGTGTTTTAAATCTGTCTTCACATCATTTCCTGCCCTAGTCGTATAATTTTATATAATAACTCAGCTCGACTGAGTTGTCTAAAAAATAGCGTTTAATTGAAAACAGAGCTTCTACTCGTATATGAGTCTCCTTAAAAATAACGTTTAAAACAAAATAAACGAAGTATAACAATATGTCGGATTTAATCCATTTCCTTATATATATATATATATATATATATATATATATATATATATATATATATATATATATGCTTGTCATGTGTGATGCTGAATTCAAGAGAATTAAGGTCTTCAATAAAATATACGCCATATTAATGCACAGATTTCGTGATGGAGACATTTAAATACTGAAAAATTTAACAAAAAAGAGAATTCTAAAAATCTAGCATCCATAATACATAAGGTTTTAGATCATTATATTATCTTGGGGAATATCTGAAAGCGCTCGATCAAAATTTGGGTATAGGTTTTTATAGACTGGCACCTGATCTACCAAGACCAGTATTTTTTAATTTGGTTTTTTAATCACTTCACATGCAAGGCAGTAAAACCAACAGAATACTAGGAGCTAATCTGTGTGAAAGAATAAGAAAAAAAATGAGAAGCATTATTAAGGAGCGAGAACAATAGAAGTGCAATCAAGGAGACAGTAGATAAAATTTCACATTGCATTTAAATCTTTGAAGATCAAAGTTGATTGGAAAGCATGGGGCTGGAAGAGAGTTCCACAAGCGAGAATTGCAAGAAAAGAAACTCTTAGCATAGAACTTACGGTTACATCTAGTCAATTCAACTGTCAAATGATCGACGTTATAGCCAATCTAGTGCTGCACTTAAATTCATAAAGTCTAGCTGTCATGGCGAAGAGTTCATCCGAACAATTACCTTGAAATTATTTATAGAAAAGGCATAGGGAAGCTACATTACGCCAGTGGAAAAGTGACTGAACCCGAGACATCAAGTCAGGATTAATTATATTGCTGATTCTTCTGTGGATTTCATCAAGAATCTCTAAATATATAGCAGGAGCACTGGGCCATATGTTTCAGCAAAATTCAAAGCATAAACAAATGTAAGATAGATTCTGGGGAGAAAAACTGTCCAACACGACACAGTGAACAACCGTTTTTAGCAGCAGACCTAGCAAAGAATTCTGTATATTCTTTCCATTTCATGTCAGCCATAGAAGGCGCAACTAGTCACTCTTCTGGAGGTTAGCATCAGCCATGGTGATGGCAGGCAGAAAAGGGTCTAGG
>OZ038487.1:82983490-82995990 GCA_964036315.1 Acanthosepion esculentum
ATATATACACACATACAGTGGGAAGGACTCGAGAACGTAACATATAATTTCAGCAAGTTTCATTCCAAGTTTCAGTCTGACATCAAACGACTTATTCTGACACCAGGAGAAATTCACCGAAAGATTTAACAGATTTTACAAGTCCTTTCCACTTAATATAACACAAACACACGCACACACATACACACACTTATATATATATAAACAATTTAAAACTGCCAGTGAATATGCAGTATTGACTACACTATTGTCTACACTGTTTATATCTACTAATACCCGATTGGCATTAATATAGGAAATTTCAAACAATATATATAGATAGAGCACTTGAAGCGTGAAACTGCAAGTAATATGTATGACCGACTTCAATGCCCAAAATGTCTCTTTCTCTCTTTATATATATATATATATATATATATATATATATTGTCATCCACAGACAGACCGTTTCGCAGTATCACAGCTCATCAGTGTGGCTAGAAATCTGATTGCCTTAAGCCGGGATTGAAACCTGTCTGATTAGACATCAGTCGGAAACTCTACCCCTGACCTCTCAGCGCCCGTTTGAAAGGAATGCAAATTTTACATACTTATTCTACGAATAAACATGCCTATGACTGATAGGGTTCAATTTCTGGAACAGGTTTGCAGTATTAGCAGTAGTAATCATTGTTTACATATTCGCGCTATCTCTCAAGAGTGTTCGACCAGAATTAAATTTTCCTGGTGCTTATATATTGTCATTCACAGACACTGCTTCGCTGTATCACACCCGATTGCCTCAAGCCGCGATCGAAACCCGACTGATCTGTCATCAGTCGAAGATTCTACAGTATATATATATATATATATATATATATATATATATGCTGTTATCAAAACATTTCCATAGTCACCCTTTAATATTTGTGTATTAGATCATATGTTTTGATATCACTATATATATATATATATATATATATATATATATATATATATATATATATATATATATATATATATATATATATCAGAAAAACGTTTAGATCGCATCATACATTTATATATAGGACCATAGATATTACATAGCTTTTCAGTACTCCTTTCTTTGTTTCCAATTAAATTTTCTTTTTTTAAAAATATTTTTCTTAGCTTTTGGAAGATATCTTTTGCTATTCCAAAATATCACATTTTCCATCTTCCGTTAAGTCGCTTTCCAGGTATTTCCTCTTCTGTACTTCATTTTACATCACTAATACGCAGCTGGCATCTTGGACTTTTTCTCTTGCTGACCATCATCCGCGTTTCTTTAATATTTCTCATCAGCACTAGATACATCAATGAGAATTGAAATGAGAAACCTGTAGATGTATTATTCATCAAAAAAAAAAAAAAGAAGCCGTATAACCTATCGGTCGTAATTCAGTGATAGGGAAAAGAAATTTGAGTATATTTATCTGAATGGTTGATGGAGTAATGTCAATTCGTCACCTTATGACACTCAGGTAATAAAGAAAGCTGAAAAGCTCATCAACCGAAATGTACTAATCGAAACAACAAAGATTATTATTCACGTTCAAGTACTTAATTAGAATAGTGACAATTATTCGTTGCACACTCAGAATTTTTAAACAGTCTTACCTGTCGAAAATTTGTAATCAGAACAGCAAAGATGAGATTACCAGTCCAAATAATATAATTACAATATTTTAGCTATAATCTTCATCTACGAATTTTTTTTTCAGTTTTAGCACCTTTGAGCAGATTTTGCATAAACATCTTTGAAATATTCGCTCAGCAAACAACAAATTCGACTGCATCTCACTTTATCTGCAACTTTTTTTCTTTTTAATTTTAGAAAACTAATAAAAGGTTTCTCAGAAGTATTTGCCTTATTAATGTGCAGGATATTTCTCATTATATGTATGAATTATATTAGTTTACCTGTTTGTCTCACGGTGTAGCAACAGTTTTACGAATTTCCCCGAATTTTGCAAGTGTCACATCCTAATAAGGAGCTTAGTGAAATTCAAAGCAGCATTCTGTTTTAATAAAAATTATGATTTCAGAAGGTGCGTAAGGTTTACAGTGAGAAATTTTAATGGCAGCATTATAGTAGCAGGTACAAGGTATATTAGCAGGAATCCGTTTATCTCGCGAGATAAAAGTAGCACCCAGTATCGTCAAAATTCAGTCCTTTGGTGGTGAGACTGGAGTGACCATTTCAGGTCTGGGCGATGGTATATGGGGGGCGTACCCTGTCCAGACTACATGGAATCCCTCTACCGAAAAGATCCAAATGAATACAGGGAAGTACATTTCAGGCCGGCTTGGCTGCAGGAGTTACCGAGAAGTTATCCGTGTTGACGTCCAACCGTGTTGTAGGCGCAACTCCGAGTTTTCAGGCTGGATTTACTTCCATAGCCTTTTTCGTGTTTGGAGATGACTGCTAGACAGCGAAGGTTTAGAATCAAGGTTTTCCATTCCCTAGATGGACTCCTTTCCTGTGATGTTGTGCTTCATCTACTCGAAGCATCTGGTTATGAGACGCCAGTTGTTCGCCTTCACGCATTCTTAAAGTTATAAAGACAATATTAATGTGAAATATATATAAACCGGGTTTGGAAGTCACTCGTATTTCTTCATGTAAAACAGACTGCACGGCGCCCAGAATAGAATTTAAATGTGCATCTTTTCCAAATATTCCATAATTTCCCGTTTTTTATTCTTTTGGCATCCTTCAAGTTTTCTAAAATTACAGAAGGAATCGCCCAGACAAATGTTTCTCTCACACGTAACAATATGTAGTTGTTAGTTCAAACATTACTTGGTGGTCGAAGTAGATACTACATATTGTCACCCAACACTTGTGATTCAATGAAAGGTCTCAGACGAAAATCAGTTATGATATTGATTCAAAAGGCCAGCAGACTATGGGGCGTGATCTGTTTGTCCCACACTGAACGGGACCACTCTGTCTTACACTGAGCGTGATATGTGTATCCTACACACAGCATGATCTTTGAGCCCCGTACTGGGCATGATCTGTGTGTCCCACACTGAACGGGATTACTGTCTTACACTGAGCGTGATCTGTGTATCCTACACTCGGCGTGATCCGTGAGCCCCGTATTGGGAATGATCTGTGTGTCTCACACTGAACGGGATCACTCTGTCTTACACTGAGCGTGATCTGTGTATCCTACACTCGGCGTGATCCGTGAGCCCCGTATTGGGAATGATCTGTGTGTCTCACACTGAACGGGATCACTCCGTCTTACACTGAGCGTGATCTGTGTATCCTACACTCGGCGTGATCCGTGAGCTCCGTATTGGGCATGATCTGTGTGTCCCACACTGAACGGGATCACTCTGTCTTACATTGAGCGTGTCTGTGCATCCTACACTCAGCGTGATCAGTGTATCCTACACTCAGCATGATCTGTAAGCCCCGTACTGAGCATGATGTGTGTGTCCCACAGTAAACGGAATTACTCTGTCTTACACCGAGCGTGATCTGTGTATCCTACACTCAGCGTGATCTTTGTGTTCCGCAATGACCGTGAACTGTGCCCTGCTATAAGCGTGATTTGTGTCCTGCACTGAGTGCAATCTGTGTGGCCTGCACTAACTGTGATCTGCGCGTACTGCGCTGAGTGTGATCTGTGTGTCCTGTTCATCTGATTTTTTTTTGTTTTTTTTTGTCTCGCAATGAAAAAAGTAATTAACTACCATGGGACAATTACAGAACGTTCGCAAAGCTCAAAATGAATTTTGCGTGAATTCTTCTCTACGTCTGATTTCAAGATGTTCGCACCCAGCGCAAGAAAAGACAAACAAAACCTTTAGACAATACGCTGACAGACGTGGTAGAAAGTTAATTTTGTGGTTCGCTTCAGTTGGATTGATTGATTTTACGGTATAGCAATTCTTGTTGGATTATTTTTAATATCGAAATCTGTCTTTAAAATTATTATGTTTGGATCCATAAACAATAACTTGGTTCGTGGATAGATAAATATTTGTCATTTATAACTGAGTCTCGAGGTATTTATTAGGAAGGTGAGGGACCATTCTTACTCCAATGCAGGATAAATAGTCGGCGCATTGTAGGGCCAGACGATAGGCCAAGTTAATTCAAGTTGTTATGTTAGACTCAACCTACAAGGTCCGACCGTTTATTTTTTAAAGTTTTTAGGGAATGATATATATAAAGCAATGAAAAACCCAAAATATAAAAAAGCTATATATATATATATATATATATATATATATATATATATATATATATATATATATATGAACACTGAAGTCATCACCCAAAGCCGACAGTCTTTGTCGACTGATTTATTTATATAGATCAGTGATGAATTGTTGGTAGTGTATTGTATTGTTCTAACGCTTATTTTAGTGGAGTGTAAGGAAGGGTTATGTTTCGAATTATTTTAGTGATTGTTAATAGTGTATCCGGGTGCAGTTTCTTTGGTTATTTATAGTGTTGTTTGTTAAATTTTTATTCATTATTATTTTATTGTTGGTTGTTATTATTACGTTTACTTATATTTATAGCGTCGTTTGTTTATTTACTTAATTTATTTACTTATTTATTGGTTTGGATTAATTTATTTTACTTATTTTTGCTAATTTAATTGTATTTTATTGTTTTATTTATTAATTTCTTGTTCGTTTTTAGTTTTCGATTTTTAAGCATCGTAGTAAAATTTGTTTTCTTGTCGGCATTTTGAGATGCGTTTTGATCGTTTATTTAGCAGTTTGTGTTTGTCTGGGAAGATAATTCTAAAAATCTTTTCGGCGTTAAATTATCCATTGAGGTTGATATGCCGTAAAAAAAAATCAATCCAAACGTATGAAGTACTCAATGAAGACTGGACACGCTACTCAGTCGTAATTAATCTAACAATACTGGCATGATAAACATTACACCACTTCGAAGCGCTCTATATGCGACTTTTTGTCCAATACAGAAGTATACGGAAGAATGGTCGTTCCTTGTCATAATAGAGGGCTTGCATGTCCCAGTGATCCCAAGAGCGAAACTATTCTTTGAGATATGGTCGAGGAGGAGACACCATACTGAACGTGAATCAACCCCTGAAGACCCCTCCCCGCAACGGCTGAATAGGCAACACAATCTCAACGACTAAACCGACAGAAGAGGGCAGCGCCAGTCGGGCTGGTGTAACCAAGGTGGCTGCAACCAGGTTTGCCAGATCCCGCTGGTCTCAACGTCGTGCAGAGTTGTCCACCAAAATCAAATTCACGGGAATAGCCTCGTTAAACTCTCTTTGACTCAGAGCCATCTAACCCACTGGCACCATGTGGATGGGGGAAGGAACAGGGAGAGAGGAGGACGATCCCGATGCTAGGATGCAAGTGGGTGCCGACGACGACGTACTCAAGAGTAAACCTAATAAGCAAGTACGATAATCATATCTATATTTTGCGCATTATTCGATTTGCATACAGTACGCGTTTATTTTTTCCTCACTTTATTTATTCCTTTTATTTATTTTTATAACTTTTGCAAAAAGGGAACACAATCATGATTAAAGATTGTATAGCGGCTCGGATTGAGGAATCGGAGAGCCGAGTTCGAATTGTAGTCGAATCCATTACATTCACCTACTTACCCTTGGAAAATGTATGAATTCTCTCCTTTTACAAGCTATGGGTAAATAGCAGACAGACCGGGTTCTATAGCCTTGGATGGCAACTACCCTACCTCAGAAAGAAATGGCAACCTACAGCGGGAAAAAATCTGCCTCGTCAGTCATGTATCGAAAGTTAAATGATCGCGTAAGCGTATATCCCGCATGACACGTAACTGACTGACAATGCACAGTCCTGGCACGTTGGATTTGTATTTTATTTTCATGAGGTTTTATATTTTTTTTATTAATTGCTAACAGTTTCTCTTTTGCGCTTCTTCCTTATGAACCATTTAATTATGGTAGAAAATGTTTTTATGAAGATGGTTTGTTTTAGCCCCCTTCCTCTTTCCTTATGTATATATAATTAGAATATATTTAGAATCTGCAAAGTTATCAGCTCTAACATGGCATCTCTGCTTCAATCATTTTCCCGCCGGCGTAACACAGCATCCCCGTGCCTTTACTATAATATATTTTCATGTGTTCTGATGAGCTTACGTCTTTCGTACATCGATTGGTTGATTGCTTTGTTTGTGTCACGATATATCAACACCTTATGGGTTCAGTTAAAGCCGAAATTTAATTTTCTTGGGTGCTTTGAAGTAATAAAAATATATGTTATTCTGCTTTCACAGTTGAATACATAGTAGATGATTGGTGGGTTGATTGATTTTGTTTAGCGGTACATCAACCTCTCTGAATTATTTAATGCCAAAATCTAAATATTTTGAACACAATTTTATGGGTTCAACTAAATACATTTTGAACGCAATTGTATACCTTCAACTACAGAAGAATTGTATTGGTCATCTATTGTTGGTAATTCTACAATAAATATGTAATGTTGGTATTTTTATATAAAAATGCATTGCTTGTATTTATACGATGACAATGTATTTTTATACTTTCATCGGGTTTTATATTTTGAGAGGCGGAGTCAATATTTTCCCATAGCACAGGTTTGGGTGGACCTGAGAAGAACATCAATTAAGAAGTGGTTCCCCGCTGCTCAAATCATCCAATCTTCCGATCAGAGGCGTTGCTGCCAGATGTAGTTTATCGTCATACCCAGGACTATCTGTACATTTATTTTAAGAATGTAAGCACAGTACTAGATTAGAAGCTAGGTTTCATTATTTTACAGCTGACATTGCTAGATACAACCGTAAGTTCTATGTTAACAGTTTCTTCTCTCGCACTTCTCGCTTGTGAAGTCTCCTCCGGATTCTTGCGTTCGAGTCAACATTGATCTTGAAAAATTTAAATGCGAAGTCAATCGTTATCTTCACTCTTCTTAATTCCTGTTCTTTTATTGTTCTCTCTCGTTAATAATGGGCGTACGCCCACATCCCGTAAAAACACCGGTTCCCGTACGATCACCGAAATTAAGCAACGTCGAGCCTGGTTAGTAGCTACATGGGTGACCGCTTGAGAATACAGGTGCTGTAAGCTTAGGTGTACCGGTGGTGTAATGGATACTGTCTAGAAATTGTTAATCGGTGAGCTGAGTTCCAATTGCTCTTGGGTTCGTGATATTCACTTAAGCGCATACACCCTTGGGAAAGGTATGAGTTCACATTTTCTGTCCCCAGCTAGGATTTAATTAGTAAGACTTGGATAACTAAACCGTTATCATCTCCTTAAAAGAATCTTATAATCTAAAAATATGTTCTGTCTTTAAATAACCTGAAAAGGGTCGAAAAGCAAGAGAAAACGAATTAATAATGTTTTTATTTTTCTCATATTCTTTCACACCCTGTAACCCCTTGAGTCTTAGTAGCTTTATTGTCTTGCTTGGGGTGAAATGTTTAAAAACTCTATCAGTCCTTTTTCATCTTTTATATTTATAAATCTACTATTACTCCTTGGTCGACTCCAACAATGAGTTTTAATTGTTTTATTCTTAAAGTAAAAATAAAGGGTATTTCAATAAGACGGATCAAAGTCAGCAGCAAATAAATCAATGTTATTGGTGAAAATTTATTTATTTCTCTATTGGATCATGTTATTTATGTTATGGCAATTATGTGTGAAAAATAATATCGCCAAAATGTCCGCCAAGGCTTCGGCGGCACACCTCCACTCGATGGTCAAAATTTTTGATGACGTCTCCGCATAGTTGCTCCTCGATCTCACCAATATGCCTATTTATCTCATCCTTCAGCTGTCAAATTGTTGTTGGTTTGTTGGCATAGACTTTACTTTTGAGATGACCCCAAAAGAAGAAATCTAAAGGCATCAAATCGCAGATCGTGGTGGCCAATTGACTTCGCTGTTTGAGAGATGATGCGACCTGGGAACTTCTCATTCAAATTCTGTTTGAACATCCATTTTCGTAATAGGCATCAATAACTTTAACACGTTGTTTGATTGTTAATCTTTCAATGGTTGAAATTGCCAAAGACTTAAGTTTTTAAATCTGAAAGAAAAAGAAAAAAAATCATTAGGCGCTTAAACTTAATTCACATTTAAAATTGGTCCAAGTTATTGGAACACCCCCTATTTGTAAGCTACTGCTTAAAATATTTTATCTATCAAATAAAATGTGGATATATTATAAATATTTACTGTCTCCACGTTTCTCCCTCATGTGTCTATCAAGCGAATATGTCCCACCCGAAATAAAAGCCGTGGGTGGCTCTCGTATGGGATATAGGAGGACACTAACACCATTCAGCAGTAAGTATTTAAATGAAATCATGGGAAATTAAGTGCGATTTAATATCTTAAATTGTAGAAGTGAAAAAGTGGCTAGTGGGCGTCTTAGGAAGTGATTAGATATTAAAATGTTTCTTTACGTTTGACGCACGCCCCACAAGAGGCCAATTTAGATATTGTGTGGTAATTTGGAATTTTGGGTGTGAATAGCAAGAAACGTTCCGTGTCTTATAATGTTGAGTTAATGTTTAAAGAATTAATTTATAATTAAACAATACTATTAATTACTATTTGAAACTACATTCCATAATAACTATTTCTAGACTCATTTGCATTGTGCACTATAAAAACGATGGGGTAATGCATTTTTGTTACTAAATGCCATACCACGAAAAACAAATTACATACATTTATTAAATGCCATAAATTTCATATTCTATAAATATCATCTATATATACATACATGCATGATGACTGTCGAATCGTTATTGAGTATGGTCATCGCTGACAAGTTTGATCCATGGTTCTAGTTTTCGTTAGGACCAAAAGGTCTGTTAAAGGCAGCAAATGTCTATTGAAGACTTGGCAAACTGTGTTGTTTTATACAGAGCCGGGCCTGTTTTGCAAATTCTGTTTAGGTTGTACGTGCGTTTTCATGTGACGTTTGTGACCTGCAGATTTTCTGACATAGTCCGCATGTTAAGATATACCCAGTGTAGAAATGATCATAATTTGTCAAAGGCATACTAATATGACTCTTCTTGGGGCTAAGGAGGCTTACATTGGACGGACGTAATTGACTATATTCATCAAATGTATATTAATAGATTGCTGGGCCAATGATTTCCCCTTTTCTTAGCAGCACCCCTAACATTTGGGCAACCCATTGCATCTTCTTGGAAGATCTTAGTGTCTTTCTGTATTGTACGCGTCCATTTATTTCGTAAAATGCTTTTTTTTATATTGTGGATACCCTGAGAATTGCAGTCTATGAATTAAATTTCACATTTTATGACTGAAAAAAAAAATGGACATGAGTTTAAAAAAGTGATGCAATACAGGATGATGTATTTTTTTAAAACTACAGACATTACAAAAAATAACCAGGATGTGGCTTTGTGACGAGACAGAAAGTATTCATCCCAATCCACCTACTTTGACAGAAGAGTTACTATGATCCCCATTTTTGCCTGTGATAGAATGTGCATTTAGTTTTCTAAATGACTTACTTTAAAGAAATAAAAACAAGTGAAAACAAAGGAAAAGAAAAACAATAGATACAAAAATTGCATGTTCAATGGCTGCACAAAATAATTTTTCTTCCTTACTCAACTCACAGCCTGTCATTTTACTCAGTTTTAATGTAGCTAAAAAAGTAGTCAAGCAAAAATCTGTCAGGAGACACATCCCAGAAAATAAAAGGACACAAAATTGGATGAGGACAAAATCAACCAATCTAAAATACTCAGTAGAAGTTAACAGTGTGTGCCCACTATAAAAGGAAATCTCACCGATTTTTCTCCTTTTCTCTGGTAAGTCGGTCAGCGGTCGATATAAACTACCTCTATTAAGAACCATGATTTACCATAAGCAGATGGGTGATACACTTGTTAGTGAAAGGGCCTAAGTTTTTATATACATTTTTCGGAAGGTGAATAAATGTAATTTATTCATCACTCTATGGCCAGATATCCAATATATATATATATATATCCTTGTGAAAATTAATTGAAATAAAACGAATAATTCTGTTATTTATTTTCGTATTTTTCCAATGAAACATGACCCAGTGCACATGTTAGTACTTCTTATGTCCATTCCACAAAGTCGTTCCTTGCATCATCGACCACAGATTTTCCATTGGATTTAAATCAGCAGAGTTTCCGAGCCAGTCTATAGTACTTTGATTTGCCCACTGGTAAGGTTTGCCAGTGTATTCGTGCAGCGTTACATTTTTGTACCTTCCTTGGAGTAAAGTCCATCGCAGACAATGGCCGTAGGACAACTAATCGACAATCGATCCAATAGTGTTTGGGCGTGATAAAAATCTGATGCAATAATGGATTACGCAATATTTTTCAAGACCAAACAAATTTCATCATACACCCCGAAAATAGATTCATATTACTGCATACTACAGCAAATGACCTAATCAGAGGAAAAAAATAGAAATCGATTACATACTGTCACTCCAGTGGGTCTAAAACTGATCGTATTGTGAAAGAAAGGAAACTAAAGCAGTTGTTTCAATTAATTTGCACAAGGGTGTATATAATTTTGTTGCTAGATTCAAAACTATAAATATAAGTTGCGGATGTTTTTCTATAATGTTTAATTTTCCTGGGAACGTTTGTCTAGCAGACATTATTGGCAGACTCGTGTGAGTCCGGATAAAAATAAGTTAACAAAAATTAATGAAAACAAGGTAATTAATGCATGTATTAACAAAAGTATTTGCATGTTTACACAAAAAAGCGAAAAAAAAGACAAAAAACATTGAAACTAGTTATAAGAATGTGATTGTGTGTGAAACGAGCATGCTTGATACACGTGTGTGCATGTGAAAGAGTTCAAAAGTCAACAGAGAATAAAGGAAGCGAACGCGCCCCAGCGGTAGCATTCATTATTTACGGTTGACTACATTTGAAAACAGGAGGAAAAATAAAAAGAGTGAATAATTGTTTTTTTAATAGACTTAAATAACGCCATCTAACGGCCGCTTTTGGCAGAGACAAGTGGGATAACCCACATCTACATTCCCTTTCGCATGAGTTTATCCCTTATTACTAACCTTCTCATTCACGTACTAACATCAGTCGCAACCACCACCGAGCGAAACTAGTTGACTTATCAACGATGTTTAAACAGAACTGATCACTGTGACGAATACCACAGCCGAGTAGTGAAAAAACACCGCCAATGCACAGCAAGACACTAAATCCAACTGATGTTACGAAAGGTGTAGATTTGAGACTGGGGTCTACCAGATTAAAGACTGAAATTAGAATTTTATTTTTAGGCTCAAGGATTTCAGTTGATTATTAAACATTTTATTTTGGAGGATATTGGATATTTGGAGGATATTGTAAATTTAAAATGGTATTCCTATTTAATTAAAGTATTTTAGAACTTGATTTATATATTTAAATAAAATTAGATGTTTCTTTTTTATTTAAAGTCGTAAATATTAAGTTGCTGAATTTAATATAATGTTGGTATACTTTATCAAAATATTTTTTGTAAGTGAGAGATAATTTTTTGAGCCTACGAGGTGTGACTGGGGACCAAAAAGTATTGAGTACTGTACTGTTACGTAATATCAGTCTTCCTGAATGCAGCAAAATCTCCACAATGGACCGAATATGTGAACAACAACGAAATGTAAAGAAAATTGAAAGAGACAATTGAAATTTCTAGGACACATGAGGAAAGAGGGAATGTAAAAAAGGATACTCCAGGACAGATTGAAGGCAAAAGAGAGAGAGAGAGAGAAAAACCAAGTATAACCTACCTAGACTAAATGGATAGTAGAACAGAGTTTAGGAGAGATAACAAAAGAAAATTTATTAAAACCAACAAAGGATAGGAAATTGTGGAAAGCATGATCACCAACGTCCTGAAGGGACACGGCATATAGAAGAAGAAGAAGAAGAAGAAGAAGAAGAAGAAGAAGAAGAAGAAGAAGAAGAAGAAGAAATGATTACATTAGATTAAATAAGCTGATTTGAATAATTTAAAGTTGATTTACAGTTTTTTTTCTCATTTCCAAGTTTGTTTCGTTTCCTAGGTAAAAAATATTTTTACCGGAAATTTTTTTAAATAAAATTTTTCACGGCTAGATTTTGAGATATTTGAAAACTCCATTTCTTGCCTTCTGATAACAATCAGTGTTACGATAAGCAACAATAATAAGATGAATGAAACTAGTAAAAAGAATAGGGAATAAGGTTAATCAAAATAAAGTCTCACTGGCACCTTTTGCGAAAGAAAAAACAGGTCGCCTTATAAGAAAGGAAACACACTTCTTTGTATATATATATATATATATATATATATATATATATATATATATTGTGTATTTGGGCAGCAATACTACCTCTTTTATATATATTACGTTAAAGACGACTGACAAGGTACTGCAATTAAGCTATTTATTTAATTTTTCTGGTGTTCATACAAGTGTATTCTTTT
>OZ038487.1:82998490-83023490 GCA_964036315.1 Acanthosepion esculentum
AATGGATTTGGTCTAGTATGATAGAACAGGATTCGTCATCTCTATTTACGTAAACCAATCAAAACGTAGAGAAGATTTTATTTTTTTATTTTTAATAAATCTGGAGATTTGTTTCTGCTTCCATTACAGTCTGATGAATGCAACTGCATGAGCAGAGAATTTTGTTGGGAAACTTCCGCGATTCACTACCCGGACGACCAGTCATTTTTGATGTCCAACTTGTCATATTGAAACTGGAGATTTACGGTCATGAGTACGTCAGCTTTGTATAGAAACTTATTTGCATATGCTTTATTTTCCAATTCTGTCATGTGGATATACGATATGGGAATGGCCGAGTTTTATCCGAAGATAGATATTATAAAAATCTTTGTAAAAAAAAGGTTTGGCAAGTCTAATAATGATAATCAATGAAAAGCCGAAGCATATCAATCGCAAGGCTACTAAAATCGCTATAAACTCTCTTTTTGGGTAGTAGTGACACAGATATCTTTCTGGGACTGGTGCAAAAAAAAAAAAGAGAATGTTTAACATCGAAAAACATAAGGAAAATTAATCCATTTTAATAATATGTGCAAATATCCACTCTTTGCCTGAAGAAGGTCGAGAGACGTGAAAAACGTGTAGCAAAATTATGAAAATAAAGTATAATATATATTTATTAAAAAAAATCCACATTACAACCAAAAACGTTTTCGGTTTCTCTTTTCTTTTTATAATATACACTTTTGTCTAGTTGGAAAAAATATAACCTCTCCCTTGTATATATATATATATATATATATATATATATATATATATATATATATATATATATATGTATTCATTAAAAACGACAGACAAGGTGCTTTTATTTAGTTTTTTATACAGTTTCTCATGCGATCTAATAATTTTTTTCTTTTCGGATGATAAATTATATAAAAACTGTCCGAATGTTCTTTTTATCCGAGCGCTTACGGCTATACATTTAGCAATTTTCAAGGATTATATTTTAACTGTTAAAATTAGGAATAGTTTGTTGTATGTATGTTTTATAAAATGTTTCCATTTTTTTTGTTTCAAAACACCGTCAAGATATTATGTTCATGTTCAAAGTTAATATTATTAAGTGTTGGTTTGTTTGTTTTTATTAATAAGGCTTCCATTATTTTTAACCTTTTTTTGCATGTGGATGATGCTATTATATTAGTGTTGTCGACAAGTATGTTCCGAATAGTGTCCGGTAGGTCTGCATGAATATTTAAATGAGATCTAATTGAGCTATTGTCAGAAAGGTGTAGAGTTAGTCTGCGTGTTAAACATGTTGTAGTGTGGCCTATATAATTATTTACGAAAGTTGATTGTTGAGGAATACAATTCCTTAATGGGCGTTTGAATTTGTAAATAATATTTGTCCTATTTAATTTTGTTCTAGGAGGTGAATTTATATTTTTAACTATAAGGTTCGAGGATTTACATTTTTATAATAAATAATTAATCTAATTGTTTTGCTATTGTCAACTGGTTTTATGCATTTTTTTATAATGTTCTTAATTCTGCATTCATCCTGTTTATAATTTTCGTTCATCTGACTTTTATAAAAAATATTAATATTATTGTTTATGTTTCTATTCTCATTATTTATTCGTACAAAAATGTACAAATTGTGGCACAAGGCCGAAAAAAGGGAGGGATGAAGGCTGGTCTTAACTAACTATCCTATACCTAGCTAATCAGATTCGCGACCCATTCATACATTACAATTGACACATTCACCACAAGAATTCGTCCGTCACCATTCAATCCTCCATACACCATAATACCACATCCTCACCAGAGGGGACCTACAAAAACGCGCCCACACCATATTAATATTATTGTTTATGTTTCTATTCTCGCCATTGCTATTAGCTACCTTAGACAAGAAACGCCTAATGTGGAAATCCAACAATTGATTAGGAAATCCGTTATTAATCAGCGTTTGCTTTATATTTTTTAATTCATTAAAGGAAAGCGTGTGAAAGGATGAGTTCTCCTGGGGAAATTTTTATAAAACCTATTTTATATCTAAGAGGGCATTCACTAGAGAAATTAAGATGGTAAGAGTCTTTACTAGTTGTTATTTTATAAACAGAAGTTTTAAAAGTATTATTACTAAAATCGACGAGAACATCTAAGAAAGGAAGTTTATTTTTTTCACTAAGTTCATAAGTAAAATTTAGGACGGAATTTTGTTGAAATGTAGCTTTCAGAATTTCTATTTCTTTCTTGTTTTCAGCCAAAACAAATTACCGTCTACATTACGAACATATATTTCAGGTTTAATAACTTTAGTAAAAACCTTGATTTCAACATAGGACATATAATAATTGGAGAAGCACGGCCCGAGAGGGTTTCCCATATTTACTCCATCAGTTTGTGTGTAAATAGTAACATTTTGGCTATAAAAAGGAACTCTAGTGGTGCAAGCAAGCAATAGTTTTCTTAAAATATTGGGTTGGATTAATGGAGGTAGAATTAAATTATTTTTATACACCGAATTAATGATAATATCAATAGTTTCGGAGACAGGAACATTAGTAAATAAATTCTCTACGTCAAGTGAAGCAAGAATACCGTGGTTTGTTTTTAATTTTGTGCTTTTAAGTATTTGGAGGAATTTATGGGTAGATTTAATGCTATAGTTAGTAGGGAGATGTGGGGTAATAATATCATAGAGAAATTATGATAGTTGGTATATGCATGTTGGAATCTGAGAAATAATAAGTCGTAAGGTATCCCGGTTTGTGTATTTTAACATTACCATATAAGTAGCCAGGTTGGTAATCTCCAATAATTCTGTTTATTTTTAAGGATCCTGCAACAGCATTGTTGGATTTTATAAGTTTATTAACATATTTCTTTAGAGATTCAGTGGTGTTCTACGAGCACATCACCCCTAACATCTGGCCAGCAAACTCTCCAGACTGCAACCCCCTTGTTTATAATGTGCAGGACGCAGTTGTGCGAGAGACCAACAAAACTCCTTGTAACACCAAAACTGAAGGCAAGGATTATGTCAGAATATATTATATATATTTGTAGCCTCTGTCTGTCTGTTTGATATCGAACTTCTCGGGTTTTGAAGATAGATCCCCATAACCATATATATTTTGAAATTACATTACCCAGGGTACTGGGATAAGTATATTTCATTTTGATCAAAGGGGTCTCCGTGGAGAACAAACCCCCACCACTGAAGTTTTTCCTTTGATTTAAATTAAATTTAAATTTGAACATGGGAATAACTCCTAGGGTACTTGGATAAGTATATTTCATTTTCATGAAAGCGGAGAATGGGAAGTGGGCAAAATAACCCCAACTGAAATTATTTCCTTTTGATTTAAATTAAATTTAAATTGAACAAGGGAATGACTCCTATCCAAAATATAGAAGGAGAAAGCCAGAAGATGGAGATCACATCGGTAATATCATCGAGTAATATTGAAATGTATCATTTTTCTGTACAAATGAGCACAATGATTTAAAATCAATCATCATTTTCTTACAAAAAATGTGTGACACATGGCAAGGCGCTTGTAATTCGGCTAGTATACAGATATAATTGGCCCGAGAAAGAAATTCGACAGATAAAAATTCAATATACACTATTTACATCGTTCGGACTGTTGTGCTCATCTTTAATGCCACATTCACGGCATTCCGGCCGTCGTACGCTAAGACTTTCTTCAGGTGATATAAAGTAGAATTTTGAACAGAACCCTTTATTTACGGGTTAGATTGTTCTCATTCCAATTTTTAATTTTGGATATCACAGTATCAGTTAATGTCCTTTAGTAAGTCAACGATCCAAATTTTCGTTCCCTCTTCTGTGGTCGGGTACAGAACTCGCAACTCTTTGGGTCCAGTCATTTTTGGATTACTCAACCAACGCTTTTATCCACTGGGACATCAATGAGTGAATTTTTGGAACTTATGAGCCTAATGTCTACGTAATCATTTTCTACCAGAGCTCATTGTACAATTTCTGTTACTGTTGTTTTTCTCTAACTCTATGTATTACTGATCCCTATATTGTGTTTAATTCTATGCTTGGCTGGCTATACAACGGCCGTAAATATGGCAATAAAGACGAGGACAACAGTCCGAACAATGTAAATAGTTACACTATCTCATCTCAGAAATACAGGCAAAAATACAATACTACTACTACTACTAATAATGTTGATAATAAAAATAATATGTATTGTATATTATTAGTCCTTTGGAACAAATAGAAACATGATGAGAAAAGATGTTAAAAATCGGAATTTTTGGACATGACTGTATCCTTTTTCGTTGAAAATTAAAAAAAAATGAATTTAGGCGACGATTTTTCTTTTCGTATATTACTGAAGACATCTAGTAGTTTAGAGTTAGTTTGCCACGATTAAGTTTGTGGATTGTTTATAGATGTTTTTTGTGGAAACTGTGTTCATTGAGTATGTCTAAATTCCTATTTAAACCTGGAATGGGCAAATTATTTTAGAATTTGGTTGGTCTGTTCTAACACACCCGCCATATTCACCTGGCTTTGCACCGACCGATTATTACCTTTTATCGATCGCTAAAAAAAGTTTTGTTGGGGAATTTTTTTTTCAGTGAAAATCACATTTAAGAGCACGAAGTACACGCAAAACAAAACCAAGCGGGAACTTTTGAACCCCTTGAATGATTATCAGCTCAATCATGGACTGTATCAATGTTATTTGTACTTACATTTTGCATTTAACATATTTAGACATCGTTTGGAAGAATTTTTAGTCCCAAAGATAGATTCTGTACCCCTCAAAACATAGGAGTAAAGGTCTAGATCATGATTTCCTGATAAATACGAGGTAAGTTATACCGAAAACTCATATTTAGTGCCTGGCGGGTTATGATTGGCTTAATGGATGAAAGAAAGTGTGTGAGTTTCAAATACGTCCTATAGAAAAATGTTCTTACATTTTCCAGATTTAAATTGTTTTAATATTTGTTTGTTGATTTTGCTTAGCAGCATATCAACATTTATGGGTTATTTAATGCCGAAATGTAAATATTTTGAATGCAATTTTATGGCTTCAACTGAATATATTTAGTACATAAATTTATAATTTCAGAGTAAAGTTTTGATTTTTAGATATATAGTTTGTAGATCATAAAATGTACAGTCGGTCATTTTACTTTAAAAATATATTTTTATAATTTTTATGTTGCATTGATAGTCATTTTGCTATAAAAATATATTGTTGCTCATTTTATAAACATGTACTGATTTTTGCTTGGGGTAGCTCACTATTTCCTCACAGCTGGGAACAACAGCAATTAAGAGGTGGTTGGCTCCAGGCCGCTTAATGCCTCCAATCTCCTTGCTGTCAGGTGTAGTTTATCGTCATACCCAAGACGATTTAATATTTGTGAACTTAAAGTAACAAGAGAAAAAATAGTCTTGCTCATTTATGTTCGTTTTATTCAAAGTTGTGGGGTCACAGACAAAAAAAAGACCAAGCAAAATACGGCAGACATTGTATTATTTTGACTGAAGTTTGTGTTCTAGGACCACAAAATCCTTTTGATATAGGTCAAGTGTGGGCAACCTTTTTAAGAGTGCTTGCCAAAACCGACCAAATCTCTGACGCAAAATTTTTCCATGTGCTAACTAAAAAAAGTTTGAGAACATATTTGATATTTAAGTATGTGAAGAACTTTTTAAATGTTAAAAAAATCACCCCAGAGTAGATCATGAAAAACTGACTGAATGAAAAGAATTATGACAAGTTTTTAGGAAAAAAAAGTTTTTGTGATATGTTTTATTAGCCTGTAAGTATAAAAGTAACTGCCACACATAGTTACACAATTTAAGGGCACTACTAACTATTACTAGCGTTAACACAAAAAGTTAACACTTATTTTTTGATTAATCAATCATCATTATTTCTCAATATACATTTTTATTTTAAATTCTCTAAATTCAGTGAAAGGTTATTAAAAATAATCTTTCGTTGATTTTTTAAGTCTCTTATAAATGATGTATAAAAATATATATTTATTTACCTTCAAAACTACATTTAAACAGTCCTGAACTTTTTTCAGATAAAACTAGAGACAGAAGACTTCTTGACTCCTTTTATATATGGGATTTCTGTTGCTTCATCACTGATGACAAAGATTTTATATCAGGCTTATATTCAGTAATCGTGATGCCTGCACTACTAGTTTCATCCGTCAGGCTACTCCTGTTATGAGACTTAAAGTCCATCAGTGAGAACAATGTTTCACAGGCATAGGTCGATGAAAACATTGATAGTAATGTTGTTGCAAGGTTGTTTTAAAAAAAATAAACTTTTCTGGAATGGTATTCCTAATCCTTAATACATCGTTTTCTGTATTTATCCATGATATTCCCATCTCTAATCGCTCCTTTTCAAGTCAATTTTAAGGTAACAAATTTCTGCTTTCAAATTGAGCTACTCTGAAATTCAATCAACTGCATTGCAAAATCTTCCATACCTATCCATGAAAATATTTGTAAATTTAATTCATCCAGTTTGATACTGTATGGAAACCTAATGAATTTTGCTGTCTCTTCCAGTTCTCTGAATTTATCAAATCTTGCAAACAAATGTTGAACAGTTGATTCGATGATGGTTACAAACAGTTTTTGAAGACAACGATCTGTTCTCCCATCTTTTGGGAGATCATTGATGTACCTTTTGAGGTTTGGAAAGTATCTAAATCTTTCATTATCTACATCCCCCTTAAAAACTTCTTGTTTTAAAAGGCGATTATCGAAGTTGTAGTAAAGCCTAAACATATGAAAGTGAATTCTTACATTTTCTTTGTTCATGAAAATTGACAACAAAAATAATAAGCACTATTTATTTATTAGAGTGTTTATTTATAAGAATAATTTTATTTTTACAATATTCTAGAAAAAAATAATATAATTAAAACTAATACAATGCAATATTTATCATCTGTTAATTTTTAAAGAAATATGAAAGCGTTTTTTTATTCATAAATTTCTAAACATTTACGTATTAAATTATTCAAATATATGAAACAACTTTAAGGGAATCCTTATTGTTTACCATTTTATAAAATTCGAATCGTCTGGCTATTAGATGATGTTTTATCAACCATTCCAATAAACCAAATAATAAGTAAATAGTGTAAATAAACAATATAATAAATAAATAGTACTTATTATTTTTGTTGTCAATAATAGCGGTATCAATGCCGACATGATTTTTAGGAAAGTTTTTTATGATTAGGATATATATTCAATGCTGGCAACATTTTTTTTTCAAAAATTTATTGCTGGTAACAAATTTTCAAAAATATGTTGCTGGTATTTTTACTATAAAAATGTATTTTTCTACTTTCATAGTGTTTTGACCCCAATTTGAGGGTTAACTATTTGCCCATAGCTAAGACCCTACAGATGCAACGGCCCCAGGACCTGGGAAAAATAGCAATTAAGAGGTGGTTCCGCGCTCCTCAAAACCTCCCGATGAGAGGTCTTACTGCTGAATATAGTTTATCGTCATACCCAGGACGGCTTGTTTATAAGTATACCAGCCGTTCTAACAGTCTTTTATATTCTTTCTCACTGTCAATTTCCACAAATATCATCAATTCTCTAAAGTCTACACAAATAATTTTTAATATAAGAATTTTCCCCAATCATTCTACTTAAACTAGGCACACAATTTTTTGAGATAAAATTTCTTAACTGAGGTGTCGAGTTCTCGTCGAAAATTTTTTATTCTTTCTTAAAGTGTACCACCTGTTTTAACAGCATTTTTATTTTATGAAATAATATAAGTAGTTTCCATATGAAGCTGCCCAGAACACTACAAGTTTAGGGTCAATCATTATCTATGCTCCATATCTTCATAGGGAGAGGGCAACTCGACGTGGTGTAATGGTTAGCAAGCGTGTCTCGCGAGGACAATTACGCCTGAGTAGTGAGTTTGATCCTCACTGGGTACCCTATACTTTCGGCCTTGTGCCACATCTGAGCTACGCTTGGAAAATAACTATCTTCATAGGGAGAGCTACGGTGGAGTAATGGATAGTGGCACGGATTTCAAATTCCAGTCGAGTTTTTTTACATTCAGTTACGTGCAAATACTCCTTGGAAGTGTATCTATTTTATCTCTAGCTATGGCTAGATCCTATAGCCTTGGGTGGCAACCGGTCTAGAAGATGGTCAACACTGAAGATAAAACCTCCAATTAAGAGTAAATAGTAGAGCAGACTGAGCTCTACAGCCTTGGTTAGCAACCATTCTAGAAGAAGACCAAATCCGAATTCAAAACCGTACGCCTCCCTGGCGAAGCACATACTATAGAGCTATTTAAAGAATCGTGGATGAATATGTCATCTCGACTGAGGTCGACATTGACTAATTGGCATCATCATAATCTTCACTTTCTTCTCTTACGTCCATAGACACACGTCAGTAACTCACTAGCTTCAGTGGCTCTTGAGCCTTGTACTGGGTAACATTAGTAAAAAAAATAAAAAATAAATAAAACAAAAAACAAAATTTAATGTTTGTAGGATGATGTGCATCTGCTAGGTCATTTTATATAGAAGATTCGAACATCCAGACATTTTGGATTTTTTGTAGGGTGCTGGAACAAATACCCAACACATTGATGACAGCAGTTTACATTACATAAAGTAGTAATATTTCTGAAGTGAGTACTAAAGTCATGAGGAGATTTGCTCTCACTTGATCTTACCTAGCGGTACCATAAACGTTTGTTGGGAAAACTCATCGAGTAATAAATAATTCAATAATATAATTAAATGGAATAATTCACTTAAAACTTTGTACTTGAACTTGCAGAGTTGGGGTCGGTTGGTTTGCACATATTCGCAATGGCGCTTTCTACGTACCTACAAATATATTTATTGTAGGAAAGAATACATTATATATATATATATATATATATATATATATATATATATATATATATATATATATATATATATATATATATATATATATATATATATATATATAAAAGTGTATGTGTGTGTATGCGTGTGTATCTATGTAAATATATGAATGTAAAGTTAGTATTTTTACATCTTTTTCTTTTGCATAGACAGTAAAGTTTTAACGAAACTTTTTGCGTCTATAGCAAACGGCTTAGAATCAAATTACTGGAAACCTTCAATTTGCCATCCTCTTTTAGAGCTTGCTTTTCATCTATCTGCTTCTTTAAACGTTCTTGACAGCGACGATTCTCTCCTGAACTCTCCAAGAGGGAGAAAAAAATGTTCAAATACGTTATTTCTCTCTTTTGCACGCACGCATACGCACAACTACAAACACGCTAAATCTGTTATTAATTTACCTGGTAATCTGCAGGTAGAAAAAAAATTCTTGGTAATGAAACCCAATTATCAGCAACAATTTACCTACAAAAAAAAGTTTATCATTGAGGAATGAAAATGTTCAGATGTAAGATATTTTTTCTGCTTCAGTTCTCAGATTGTTTAAATGGTTTCTTTCTCTGTAATTTTTTTCCTTTTGTTTTTTTTCAACATTTTTATTATCTTTTTTGTGTTCCTCTTTCATTTTCTAATTCCTAATTTTTTCTTTCTCGGTAATCACTTATTTTTTTTCTATTTTGCTTAACTTTGAACATTTTTCGTTTTATTTCTGCCTTCAGCCATGCTTTCTTTCTTTCTTTCTTATGAAAGGGAAATAAAAATGAGGAAGATTGTGACGCGCCATTTTTTTTACGTCAGACTGATTTCTAGACTTGAAAGTCAGTATTTCGGAATTATGACTTTTACATTCATTTAGAGCACGGGTGAAATATACAGATCTTCTGTTAGGCAATGGTTTCGCATTTTCTAATTGTTTCTTGTTTCTCTCTCCTCGTTTCCCAGACAAATATATATATATATATGTATATAAATAGAATAAAAAAAAACATTCTTAATTTTTTTTCTGCCCCTATGGCATCTAAGATATTTCACCAAACTCAGACAAATTCAGCCAAAAGATAATAACCAGAGTTGTTTCACTTTGTAAGTGCGTTTTCTCATCTTCAATATGGCTGCTCGTTTCCGAGCATGCTCATTGCCTTAAATTCATTCAGAGTCATCCTTTGGTTAAACTCAATTACAGTCCAAGTGAGTGCGTCACAGGGGCAACAGAGTTTTGTATCCTGAGTTGTCCTTCTCCTATACTGGTTACCAACAACGGCTAGAGAGTCCAGTCTTCCCCTGCTATTTAATCCATAGCTGAGGGATTAAGAACTGACTTTCTCAAGAGTTAATGTGCAAAAACGAATGTAACGACGATTCGATCTCGTCTCGTCGATTTTTTCGTTCTGAGTCTCTTTCCATTCTACTATATTCGAGCTAATGGAAGTATATTTCGAAAATACCAGACTCTTACTGTATTTTCACAAAACATATACCACATGTCTTAATTCAGATTTTGGATGATCGAAATAACGAGCTACAGCTTGTGAGCCTAGTTTTCAAAACATGATTGTGCGGTATGAGCCTAGAACTCTTTCTTTTTTATACGACCGAAGAAATATGTTAAAAATTTGCCAAATTTCCTTTTGTCCATGCGATAACTAACAAATTAACTTCGTCGTTTATTTGTTATTTCTTTTTAACTTAATTTAGATATTTATTTGGCAGAAGAGAAAAAAACGGATTTTTTTTTTTACTTTGGAAATTTTCATTGTTTTCTTTGATTAATAAACCAACTCTGTTATATTTTTTTCTTTCTTCGACTTAGAGTTTTTTCTTTCTCTGTTTTTTTTTCTCTGTTCTTATTCGCTTTAGAATAATGTCTATGAAACTTTCAGAAAGTTAGATAGATGTCGCAAGAGTTATTTTTTCTATGTTCTTAGAATTTCCAACATCGGAAATTAACACCGCAAAAAATGTTATTTCCCATTTATCAAAAAGACATTACAGTAATTTGAAAAAATATATATACTACAAGGAAACGTAAATAATGTAATAAATATAAAATAAATAAGTTATAAAAACACGAGATGAAATTTATTATATCAACCAAAAGCAGACTTATTAAAAACAAAGAGACTCAGCAACAACAATAATAATAATAGCAATAATGAACCTATCTAAAAACACAATGTGTAACTATAAATATTTAAAGATTCGATGTGACCTTCAGACCTACACTTGTTCTGAAGGTCACATTCAGGTATGAAACTGACAGTCAGCATGCAATGTTGATTCCTATGTCTACATTGTATATATATCTCGAGAAACACTATCTCTCCAATACTTATATTTATAGGTGAAGAGTGTTTATTATATATATATATATATATATATAATAGTGGTGAAGGTTTCGTGCAGGACCATCCACACTTTTTGAAGGGACGAATACAGAGACCTGTTGCACTGAGTGCCACAAGGTCACCAAATGACCCTCCGCAGGTTTTGAATTCAGAGTTGTCCTTCTCCTAGACCAGTTGCCATCCAAGACTATAGAACCCAGTCTGTCCGGCTATTTACCCATAGTTGGAGGGATGAGAAGAGGATTCACACCTTTCCCAAGGGTATTAGCACGTAAGTGAATGTAATGGATTCGACTGGAATTCGAACTCGGCTCTCCGATTCCTCAAGCCAAGCCGTTATCCAATGCACCGTGCCTCCTTCACCACTATAATCAAATCTCATGTGTCAGCGTCGGGCTCTCAGTTTCTAGAAAGTGATCTGCTTGACCCTCATACGTCGAATTCGACGAGAGAGACGATTATATATATATATATATATATATATATATATATATATATATATATATATATATATATATATATATATATATATATATATATATATATATATATATATATATATATATATATATATATATATATATATATATATATATATATATATATATATATATATATATACTCCTTCCTTGAGCACTGCCATGTGGTGTAATGGTTAGCAAGCTTGTCTTGCTAAATCAATTACGAGTTTATTATGTAGTAGGGAGTTCAATTAATATCCCTGTTAAATAAACCATACAAAACCTATATAATGAAATGGACTAAGTCCGATAACTATTTTAATATATTTCCTGTTTATACGTTATTTTTATCGATACAGTTATTTAAGTAAATGCTCTGTTTATAATAAACAGTATTAATTAATTTACCGGCCTGAATGTTCGAGAAATTTCGTAGAAAATACAATAATTTGACTTTGCTAAACAGACGCTTCCTCTGTAGCTAAATAGTATAGCATGTCAAGCTAAATGACGGTGCTGTGTAGAATACAGGTTCGTATTCCAGTCAGAGGACATATATTTTCTACGAAATTTTTCGGATATTCTAGCCGGTAAATGTAATTAATACGGTTTATTATAAATAGAGCATTTACTTAAATAATTGTGTCCAAAAATCTAACGTATAAATAGAAATTATATATATGAAGATAAAGTCGATGCAAGCAAGGGAAAGTTATTATTTTAATATATATATATATATATATATATATATATATATATATATATATATATATATATATATATATATACAAGTTGCCTCCAAAAATGAACTCTTTAAATGACAATAAAAGTAGTGTTAATTGACTCGCAAACAAGATTAATGGTTAGAATTAAGGAATATTAATTGACTGACATAAAAGATTAACAGTTTAAATTGAATATTAAATGAAAATGCATAGATCTGAAAAAAGCAAACAAAATTAAAGAAGTTATAGGAAGTAAAAAAATGGGGACATTTTGCTAGGATACTATATAGATATATATATATATATATTCACTTGCCATTTAATAAAGCAGATGAATAATTTTTTTGTTCAATTTTCTAATTAGCAAACGACGTGGCAACAATTTAATGGGTATAAGCATTTAAACATGGTCAAAATAACTTGCTGAATTTCATTTCATGCGTTAGCATGTAAAAGAAAGCTAATTTAAGTGTCTTTGAACGCAGCGTTCATTTGGGGATAGGGAAAAAAGAGAATGATCAGAATAAGAAAAAAAACTACTGTACAGCAATTTTGTGTTAGGGGAAATCGCTGGCTGATGAAAGATGGCCGTACTGGTTCAAGGCTCATAGAAAAGCATCAGAAGCTGAAATAACCACTTTTTATCACGTACGTATACGGAAGAGCATCTCTGGGTGCACAACATATCGAACCTTGAAGCAAATTTGGCTACAGCAGCAGAAAACCACGCCGGGCGCCACTCCCATCAGATAAGGAGGTTAAAATTAACTAAGGATAACGAAAAGTGGACAATAGAAAATTAGACAATCTACACAGGAGTGTATTATCAATGTAAAGAAAATATAAAAAAAAGCTGTACATGGTACGTATCATTTTTCATTAGAATCTGTGCAAATCCAATGTATATATTTATTACCTGGACTTACCCCAGGACTCGAGTAAGTATCCAATATGAATTTACTAAAGAGAAAGTAAAATATACTACTACTACTAATAATAATAATAAATTTAGGTATGTTCCCTAGGGGATGATCTGAAGTGTCTCTCTGTTCGTGAACGACAATAGTCTGGGAACATCATTGCCGGAAGTCGAAAGAATATTTATTTATTTTAAGTGTAAAGGATGTGGCATAGAAGTGTCACGTCTACATACTTGAGAACACCGTCAATGGGACTAGGATAACTAACCTGAAGGCATTTATAACTGAATTCTACCTGGAAGGTTATGAGGTACTTTTTGTTACATCCTATCCCCACATTTGGATGTGGTACATGTGCATTGTATACCCTTATTTGGGTCTTATGATAGGTATACCTGGTTTCATTTAAATCTTTGCGACCTAAACCCATTTCCCAAAATCAGCAATTAAATATCAGAATATGGATTTTTGAAAATGGCTATGAATATTTCACTACTCCCTTGGGGGCATTTTGGTAGGATACTAAATATTATATATATATATATATATATATATATATATATATATATATATATATATATATATATATATATATATATATATTCACTTGCCATTTAATAAAGCAGGTGAATAATAGGGAAATAACTACTATTTTAATTTCTTTTAAATTCCTAAATGTTAGAAATGATACTTGAATCAGATATGGAACATGAAGGTGGCCATTGCGCTTATCGTCATTGCTATATTTGGAACAAGTCCGATTTTTTTTAAGAAGTTTCACCCCGTACAAATCACGGAGGCCAATTGAAGAAGAGGGTTACGTTTTTACGGATAGGACGGGAAGATAATGGTTAATTCTAGATTTGAACAGGTTAAGATTATAATGACTGGGTGAAACATCCTCTTGGGAGTTTGTTACCCAGAGCAGTTGTTTTCAGGTAGAAGCTGTTAGAGTGAAACTTACTGCTCACCGATGGAATACGAATGTGGGTGGTTTGCTACAATGTAAGTGGCATGGCGGGTCCTATCCACGAAGGTTAGGCCTGTCTGAACGAAGGAATGTAGTTCGTCCGAGCACTTTCCATGGAAATAGGGAAAGAACAGTGAGAGGCTCGCCACGTTTCGCCTCTGAGAGAAAGGTTGGTGAGTAGAAAATAATTCGTTACCCACAAGGATTCGGGGACGCTTTTCTTACAAAGATGCTGGAATAGCTAGAAATTCAGGGAGGATACAAATTAATAATAATAATGATAATAATAATAATAATAATAATAATAATAATAATAATAATAATAATAATAATAATAAAGGAGTAAACAAGAAGGAAATATGCGAGTAAAAGTACAAAAAATAGTCTTAGTGTAACGAATTATCAAATAGTTTTGAGAGTAAATATTTTCAAGCAGTCTTGAGAGTAAAAATAATCAAATAATACTGAGAGTAAAAATATAAAAATAGTCTTAAGGGTAAAAAAATGATCAAATAGTGTAAGAAGTAAAAATATTCAAGTAGTCTAGAGAATAATAACATTCTCAAAAAATCCTTAAAATGTCGAAATAATCTTGAGTGCAAAAACCAAAGAAAGTAAGATGGAAAAACTATCACTAAAACAGAACTAAAAATTAAGCTGTCAGATTTTTATCGTTGGAGAGCCTGAAACAGTCTCAAAGAACCTGACAGAAAGACTGAAAGAACTGGAAATCCGAGACAGAATCTAAACCCTCCCCCACCTTCATGCAAAAGTAGTATTGAAAATAGCGAGAATAATGAGAATTCAATAGAATTGTGGGTACTTGCTGCCACTTGATCTGTAGTGCAAATAAGGAATTACTATTGACTGCGAACACTTAAGGAATGCACAAATAATAATCAGAATTTTGAGAGGATCCTTTGGTACTGAGGAGACTTGACGTCATTTTGATGTTCAATTAAACTCACTAGAACTTACGACATAAATACTCACAAGAAATCCAACTAGTTTGATTATTAAGCATCTACAAAATTTACCAGATTCTTGCAATCAGTAGCTGTTCTCTCGGTGGCCAACAGGAAGGACCAGGTCGTGGTCCTGCGATTATTTGCTGCACTTCCGGCTTGTGCTTTCCTGTCAACCGTACTGAAGGAGCACAGCTGTAATTCAATGGCAGTTGGTCAGGCGAATGGAAAATAATTGAAGATAATAAATTAAATAGGTACTGTTGCTATGAGCAAGGATTTTTAAACCGGGGTACCCTTACTTCTGTAGGGTATGGGGGTGGAATTCAATCGACACGTGAGCAAGTCTCTCTCGTTTTCGGCAACCTGTTATTTTTATAATTAGAAGTTAGCAAACCATCTGTCTTTTTCTTTATAAAAGAAGACAGTTTGCTTTTTCGTATTTCCTCTCGTCATATCCATTTCAACGCTCAGCCCTGAATGTTCACTGCGCATGATCTCGACTTCTTTAATCCGGTATGCCTTTTCAAAGCGTACGCCAACAGAGTCGGTCAAAAGGAAAAAAAGTTTGAGAAAAATATGTTAGAAACAAAAATAAATAAATGCTTGCACTATAAAAAGAAAAGACTTCCGTAAACGCATCGACTCGGAGATTTGCCGATCAATATAAATAGTTAATAAAAAAAAATAATAACTCCTAAATGGCAGCATTAGCTGGACAATTTCCTCACAACTGAAAACGAGACTTGAAGAGACAGAGATGAAGTTCTACAGACGGATGCTGAGGATATTCTGGATAGGGCATGAGAACAACGAGGCAATTTTAAGGAAAATTGGAATGGATTGCTTAGGTTTACAAAAATGGGAAGCGACTTGGAGAATTTGACACGCACAGTACATTGACGGCAAAAGGAATAGTGAGGAACATCGAGTAAACTACTCAATAAGCTTGTGTAAATGGATGGGGAGGGATTGTCAGAGGAGAAATACATACGGATGTTAGGGAAGTCATGTAGAGCGATGACTGCTTACTTGAAGAGGCATAGCACACAGAAGAAGAAGAAGAAGAAGAAGAAGAAGAAGAAGAAGAAGAAGAAGAAGAAGAAGAAGAAGAAGAAGAAGAAGAAGAAGAAGAAGAAGCAGCAGCAGCAGCAGCAGCAGCAGCAGACATGAGAGAGCAAACCAGATAAATATATCAAGCGGCAGTTAAAGTTGTCTGTTTTGTAGTTGGCGCCCTCGGACTATTTCCAGGAATCTTTCTGCTACGCCAGACGCCTTGGGAATACCTGGCATCATTGGGAGTGCGCAGGTGACAGCCTTACTTGGAATTGCACATGTGCTGAGGAACGTGTTGTTTTTGTAAGTTGCGGCGAGGAGCTATGCCAAGCCGAAACATAGAACGGAGTCAGAGAGGATATGAAATCAAGTAGTAATAATTACAAAAATTTGAAAACGATTGATCGCTAATGTTAGCTAACCTATAATTACTGGCGTAAAAACTCAATGAGCGACGCGGTATTAAATTTGAAAAGCTGAATAAACAGCTGAAAGGTTGTCACGAAAAGTGCAGCTTGAAAGAAATGGAAAATCTATTACAATGAATAGACTCGAAGTGATCAAAATGTCAATAGTGATTTTGAACGGGTGTCGTGTGATAGTTTTCAATATAATAAGAATTATTTTGATGAATATAATTAAAAGGAAATGTAAAAAGGTTCTTTTAATTCGGAAATGATCTGACTATTCCCCAGTCACTTTGTATTTATCGATCGGCCAGTCGGGGCTATCGCCTATTTCAATTCTTACAGCTTCATTGTAGACATACAGGCAAGTGTCTACTTACTAATTTCTCAATCGATCTATCTGTCAATATATTTACCTATCGATTAATTCTGTTATATTTCATCGATCAATCCGTTCTTTTTTCTTTACTTCAGCATACACATTTTCTTTCTGTCATTCATTGTGAGCGATTACCTTGCATCTATCAATAAATACATATTCACATCGATCGGAATTATAAGTAAATCTAATTATCTGCGAACTCTTAACTCTTTCAACATCTATCTATCTATCTATTTATCTATCTATCTATCTATCTATCTATCTATCTATCTATCTATCTATCTATCTATCTATCTATCTCGCTCTGTTCATATCTATCTATATATCTATCTATTTATCTATCTTATCTATCTATCTATCTATATATCTATCTCGCTCTGTTCATATCTATCTATCTATCTATCTATCTATCTATCTATCTATCTATCTATCTATCTATCTATCTATCTATCTATCTATCTGTCCTAACCTCTTGGAATAAACCTTATGAAAGATTAATGTGGAAATCAATTATTTCCAGATTCAAACTGAGAATTATGAATATTGTATTCACGAAGATAACTTACCGGTAAATTGACTCTAATGCCCAGCAAGTGAATTTTTCCGATTTAAAATTTGTAACTGAAAAGCATTCGGCCCAATCCATTTCGCATTTAAACAAATGGCCAAAACCTTGATTTTATCGGGGATCGATTTCTTCCTATATATATATATATATATATATATATATATATATATGGGTAAAAAATCCGCGTGTAAGTAA
Source organism: Acanthosepion esculentum (assembly GCA_964036315.1). NCBI lineage: Eukaryota > Metazoa > Mollusca > Cephalopoda > Sepiida > Sepiidae > Acanthosepion > Acanthosepion esculentum. The sequence continues at coordinate 83,016,458 of OZ038487.1, forward strand.
TCCAAGTATATCCTATTAATATAAAATATTAAAACTGATTCACAAAAGAAAGCTCAATATAAATTTTATTATAGTGCATATAAGTGAATTACAGTCAATGAAACCCAAACTAATTACTCCATACAGATTACAGATTTCGTCCTAGGGGAAAAACTTCCCTGGGCTTTTCAATGCAAATATATATATATAAATATATATATATATGTATAAATCAATAAATATTTTTGATAAGCTGTCTTTACGAAAAAGCCCTCGATATCAATAAATTGATAGTGTAATGGTAAACCTAGATAAAAAAATAACATAAATAACTTGTAACTAAATGTTTGTGAAGCAATTGATAATCAATTGAATTAAGAAGCTAAATATAATACATGTTGCTTATCTCTAAGCATCTGTATGCTGCTCATCTATAAACACATACACGTTGCTATATATTTAGCAATGGCTTCTTTCAAGTCAGTCTATGTAACCTGCTCAAGTTTTAAAGGAAGGCGGTAATATAATGTTGAAAGCTGGCAACATTAATTATAGTTTTAATTCTGATCCCAACAGGAACATTGAATTATAAAATGGTGCTTTTTATAAGTGATTGTTTGGCGCAGTTTTGAAAGCATTTTGAGGTACGAGATATAGTGTATATTGGAGACTCTAAAATGCATTCGAAGCAAAGATTTACAAATGTGTTAAAAATGAGTCGATAACGAGAATAATGCGTGGTATAGAAGTATAAATGTCTGAGGTGGAATGAAAAATATATAAAATCTATCTCGCTTTGATAATATCTATCTATCTATCTATCTATCTATCTATCTATCTATCTATCTCGCACTGTTCATATCTATCTATCTATCTAGCTAGCTAGCTAGCTAGCTCGTTCGCTCTGTGATGAACAAGTTTAATGAAAAATATGCTCCAGAAGGTGCATATTTTTATTAATATTCAGACCGGCAGATGTAAATAAATGTACTATTTAAAAATATAAAAAAGGAGCGTCTACTCAAATATGGGTACACACGAAAAATAACTTTTAAAGTGATATATATTTTAGAAAATTAGATTTCGGAGAGCGAAAATTTTCTATGAAAATTTCTCGGCCATTCAGGCCGGTAAATGTTATTTAATACTGTTTATTATAAAACAGAGCATTTGCTTAAATACTTGTATCTATAAAAAGAACGTTAAACATAATATAAATGTCTTTAAATAAATTGTCGGGCTATGTCCAATTCTAAAATATATGACGTCATTTGTTTACATTTGATACGCTAGAGCAGATATGAATAGAAGAGATTCATGGAAGATTTAAGTTTAAAGATAGTAAAATCGACCTTGCTAACCAGACGCTGCTCTGTGGCCGAAAGGTTAAGGCACATCACGCGAAATGATGGTTCCGTATAGGATACAGGTTCGATTCCTGTCGGAGAGCGAAAATTTTCTATGAAAATTTAGCGAACATTCAGGCCGGTAAATGTTATTTAATACTGTTTATTATAAAACAGAGCATTTGCTTAAATACTTGTATCTATAAAAAGAACGTTAAACATAATATAAATGTCTTTAAATATATATATATGTGTGTGTGTTGCTTTCTATTCAGAGATAAAATCTCTTATTGGAAGAAAACAGATAAATTCATAAACGACATTATGCAGGGTTGGTTTAGATCTTATTTTTGATAACTGGGTTAATAGTTTTAAATTTGTCATAATAAATGATACATCTTAGATGTGTATTTTTATCTGCAGGTTTAATGTGTCTGTGTATTTACTTTATTTTATTTCAATGTCATCCTTTTTATGGTTATGGTGCATTTGATTTTGCTGATATATGCTAATGGCATTATAGTTAATCTTACCTTTAGGACTCGGGTTTATGTTAAAATTATTGTTGTTAAATGATGTCTAATCTGATTGTGAAAAATATAATTAGGAAAACCGTTGTTTTATGTTTACTAATTTCCTTAAGAAAAATTAGTTTAGATGAGGAGATTAATTTAGCTTTTTGGATTAAATTATTAATGGCGGAAAATTTATATCTGTCAGTAGATTCTCTTTCATTTTTCTTTCTTTCATCCATTTTCTCACCGAAACCAAGTCCCGTCTCTGGTATGTCTTTTTTCTTTCCACGGTATCAAAACGGAGTAGTCCGTTATTTATGATGTATTGGCAGGGCGTAATGGTCGTTCTAAATAAGGTAGGGATCATTATATATTTTGTTTTGAAGATGGACCATATATAAGAGAATAAAGGGCGTAAAGATCTGCCCATAGCCAGACCGCCAATCTGGATTTAATTATTACTTATTAAATAGAACATTTGTCGTGCACGCTACTAAAAGTTTTATTTTTTAATTATGGGATTGTTTTTTAAAGTTGAAAGAAAAGAATGATGGCAAAGGTTATTTAAAATAATATCAATTGTTTCATTAATATTCATTTTTTTAAAAATTAATTTTTGTAATTTTTGGATCAGTAAAAATTTGATCTGGAAAATTACAAATGCTTCAACATTTCTACTGAACGGTCAGTTTTGATAATCTTTTTATTTAGATTCTAGATCAGTTATCAGATTTTGTGTCCTTGTACGAAAAAGAAGTTAGTGCTGTCAGAAATTTGAAATATGAAAAAAGAACGCAATTACATAGAAAGAAAGAAAGAAAAGGTATCAGAAGCGAAAAAGTATTGCTGAGAGCAACAAAAGGTAGGAAGCCGTCTAAAGCCAGCATAACCACATCGTCAAACACTAGGCCATACAGCGAGAGAGGGAGAGAGGTATGAAGATATATATATATATATAAAGAGAGAGAAAGGGATATATAAAAAAAGAGAGATATGAAGAGAGAGATATGAAAAGAGAGATATGAAGAGGGATAGATATGAAGAAAGAGAGAGAGAGAGAGATGAAGAGAAAGAGATATATGAAGAGAAATAGAGATATGAAGAGGGAGAGAGAAAAGAGATAGATATGAAAAGAGAGCGAGAGAGAATTTGCTGAGAAAATAGTTTATCAATGAATATTCAGGACACATCTTTTGCATTCAACCACACGCTAAATATTTTTCTCTAGGCCCCACTAAACCTAACATCTGTAATTTTAAAATATAGAAACCAAAGGAAATCACTAAGTAGCATTTTATTTTTCTCACAAATTGGAGTGCAAGGGGATAAAAGTCACTAGGATGCAAGAAGATAAAATCATTACAATGCAAGGGTATAAATGTCAATTGTATGCAAGGGGATAAAAGCTACTAGGATGCAAGAAGATTAAAGCCACTAGGATACAGCAGGTTACTGAGAGTGAAAGACACAAAGAAAACAACAAAGGAACACGTTTCTAGGAGACAGAAGATTCCAATTGACATGCATTTACATTTTTGAAGATCATGGTTAAACAGGAAAACAGGAAGGTTCCACAACCGAGAAGTGCGAGAAACCAAGCTGTTAGCATTGTTTTTTGGTTACGACTAGCAATTTCAATAATGAAATGTTCTGCACATAGATTAATGAAGTGTAGGTAGCAAATACGAAAGCTCATCAATCAATTACTCTGAAAATATTTATAGAACAAGCAAAGAAAAGCTACGTTATGGCGTTGGGAAAGTGACCGAAGCCGTGATGCCAGGTCAGTATCGATAGGATTGCCGATTCTCCTTTGGATTTTGTCACGAATCTCGAGCTATGAAACAGAAGCATCAGACCAGATGTGGTAGCAACATTAGATGCACGGACGAATGTTAAACTTATTAATGTGCAAGGAAGATATTGACGAGAAAAATTATCTTGTCGGGCATAGTGAACTGACTTGCTAAGCAACAGCCTTCACTGTAACATTTGGTGTAGTTTATTCTCTTACGCAAACCAGCAGTTATTACTGATGTGAAAATAAAATAAGAACTTTCTTCAATGTTACATTACACACCTGGAAAAACGAGAAGATGGATCGGTCAAAAGTTTTTATTCATAACATCAAGAACATAATGGAATTCACTGACTCCTCCCGCCATCCTCTGTCTTTGCAAGAATCAAATCAGATCAGAAATAGAGTATTGCTGCCATAAATAGACTAGAGCAGCCCGATTCTTGCTATCCAGTCTTCAGAGTGTACAAAAGAGTTTACGGCTTATGGCCATATCAGGTTGAAACACCGGTTCCCGTACGATCACCGATTACCGAAGTTAAAAAATGTCGAGCCTGGTCACTATCTAGAAAAGTGACCGCTTGGGAATGCTAGGTGCTGTAAGCTTGGATGTGCGGGTGGCGTAATAGATAATGGCCTGGAATTGTTAATCGGAGAGCCGAGTTCCAATTCCCGTTGCGTTCGTTATATAAACTTACACGAAAATAACCTTGGGGAAGGTATGAATCCACCTATTCTTCCCCCAGCTATGGGTTAATGAATAAGGCTTATATCATTAAAACATTATTATCGCCCTCAAAAAAAATTCTTAGAATCTAAAAATATTATCTGGCTTTCAATAACTTGAAAAGGGTTGATAAGACGTAGAAAACGGACAATCAAATACAAACATTTTCGCGGCCTTGTGGACGATGAATTATTTTCAACCGCACAACCCCTCTTCCACATACTCAATCGCAATTTCCATGCAAAATGTTCCACCAGTTAAGACCATTACAACTAAAACTCGCCATGCCACATATATAGGGTCGAATTATCTTCGTATTTGGTAAGAAGGAAGTCCCAGTCTGACAACTTCCTCCCTAGGACCACTACTGTGTGGAATCGACTCCCGACAGGATGTTTCCCTGATTATCACAATTTTAACCTCGTCAGTTGTAGGTTTTTGTTGATTTGTTTTTACTGCTTATCTACCTTTTGCAAGATATTTAAAATCAGAAAATATTTTTAGATTGTTAGAAGTTTATTGTGATAATAATTTACCGATTAAAGTCCCAATTAAGTCATAGCTAGAAGAGAAGAGGTGGAATCATACCTGAATGATATTTGCGTGTAAGTGAACTCGACTGGAAATGCAACTCAGTGAGCCGTTATCCATTACACCACCTGCACATCCAAGCTTACAGCACCTGGTATTCTCATGCGGTCACCCATCTAGGTACTGACCAGGTTCAACATTGCTTAAGATTTTTGGCTGTACGAGAAGCTGTGTTTCAACGTGATATGTCCGTAAGCCCTTCAAGTAAAGTCTACCATTATTTACCCTGCGTATCCTCATAATCTTCACTTTCTTTCAGCTACGTCCATTCAACAACCTTATTCAGTAACCTTCTACCATGAGTGCTTCTTAAGCCTTTTATTGAGTAAATATTTACTATAAAAAGGTTCGTCGCACAAAATTAGTGTTTATTGAAGAATTTGAAGAAAAAATAATGGCTTCTTAGGTTGCGGTGCGAATTTATGCAAGCTCCGTCGGGCAATCAGAATTCGACAGGAAACTGGGCCAGAATTGTGTAGCTTCGCTAAAGATACTGGAACAAGAAATGCGATCTTTATGATCAGTAGTTTATCAGAAAGAGAAGTATAAATGCTGAACGACTTATACCTATATTTCGTGGACTACACAAAAGCATTAAGATCAGGTACGAGACAAAGATCTATTTGAACTGCTAGGTAATCTTGATTTATTTGGCGAAAATGCTAGAGTAATTTAGAACGTTCACAGGGAACAAACCTATAATGAAAAAATAGAAAGAGTTTTGTGCGTCTATCTTTGCTCACCGGATTTATTGAAACGATACTGTGACGAAGTACTGACAGCATTTATTATTGCTGGGCACAATCTTAGCAATAGAAATTATAGAAATTCCTAGACAATATAGTTAAAAAAAAAAGCGAGAAGAAAGTAGCAACCGTTTCTTGCAAAAAAGACAATGTATTTTAAGAGGGGGAAATTGTTGTTACAAATAGGAGACGCAAAAATCAAGCAAATGCATACATGCGAGCGTGATGCAGCGAGTACGGGAATAGAAGCAAGATACCGAAATCCGAAGGTGCGTTTGGAATAGCGAAAGGATTAGGGAAAAATGCCTTCCAAAAACTAAACAAAGTATCAAGAAACAGGAAAACATTTTTTGGGAACAAAGATAAGAATCGCCATCTGTTATATAATATCAATCCTTCTATACAGCAGTGAATATTAGACAAATTATAACAGAGATGAACAGGAGACTTGAGGCGACAGGGAAATGACTCTATAGAAGAATGCTTAAAATACCATAGTCTGATCATGTGAGAAATAAAGAAGTTTTAAAGAATATGTAAACGAAAAGACACCCGTGTTTAGGATCAGATAGAAACAGCTGAAATCTCTCAGAAACTTAATGAGGAAAGGAGGCTTGGGGAATTTCAAACTCACTGGATATATTGAGCGAAGAGGAGTAGAAGGTAAGAAGAGTAGAAGGAAAATAGGGGACTTGTATAATTGGATAACAGAATAGGGGCTGGGAGGGATAGATAAGCGGACATGTCATGTTTAGAGCTGCAAAGTATAGGAAGTTGTGGAGAGCAATGATCGCCCATGACCCGAAAGTAAACGGCACATCAAAAAAGAAAGTTGCATGACAACGATTCCCTTTGGACGAAACATACACCTGAGAAAGTCCGAGAATGTTAGTGACTGAAACATATCAGTGAGCAGAATAAGAATTCGTCGGAATAATTCTGAAATTAATAAGAATGCTTCATTTGGAAATTTCAGATAACATTGGATAAAGGCAGGTAAAATCTTTCTAATTGTCATTATTACTTTACAGTATTTCGACAGTTGAGTCTTCTTTAAGAAATAACAAAAAGATCATTAACTTATTATGAATATAATTATGAGTGATCGCAGTTAAGGCCCCTGGACACACCTGGAATAATTAGAAATGTATGGAATGAAATGTTAATCTTAATTTACATTGCCATAATCACGCGAGAAGTATAATTAATTGGCCTGATTAATTAACTTCAGTTTTTCGTGCTCGAAGAATTAATTAATTTCAGTGTTTAAAGTTGATCTTCTTTATTGAAAAAATATAATCAAAGATCTACTGATCGCCGTAAAAGCTATC
>OZ038487.1:83028490-83120990 GCA_964036315.1 Acanthosepion esculentum
TACGGCAGCGAATGTTGGATGTCTCCTCAAAGATGAAGAAGAGACTCGAGGCGACGGAGATGTTGTTCCACAGAAGGACCGAACGTGCGAGCAACGATGAAGTCTTGGAGAGGATGCAAACAAGAAGGAGGCTTATACTTAACATCAGGAAGAGGCAGCTGAAGTTCTTGGGACAAGTAATGAGAAATGGGGGCCTGGAGAATCTGATACTCACGGGTCAAATAGAGAGAAAAACAAACACGGTAAAGCAACGCACAACTTACCTGGCGGGCTTAAGAAAGTGGATGACAGAACGTGGTCTTGGGGAGGTGACAGAGGGACGAAACTTATTGAGAGCTACAAGGGATAGGGGGAAGTGAAGAGTCATGATCGCCTACGTCCTGAAAGGACACGACACATAAAAATAAAGAAGTCTGTGGCTATTTTTCTCTTATTTTCCTCTTAAGCATATTCTAACAAATTTCATATATTATTCATGCCAGGAAACTGTCTTGGACAATGTTCGAAATGTACGGCACTCTTTTATTTAAAAGAATATATGGCCATCTTTGAATTATGACAGCTTGCAACGTCCTTTTTGAAAAATGCGCGGAATTCATTTGTTGCATCACTTCATTGACAGTTTCTCGAATTTATATTTTCATTGCATAAAATGGATTATTTTTTTCAACTCGATTTTTCCCATTCTGCAATTGCTGATTGGCGTTTTCGCGGCATATTCTTCGTAAATCGTTAATTAAAGTTTTTTTACTCACATATTTTGCAGTGTTTAGAAAATGTTCAATTCGGTATTCAGCTGAGAATATAACCACTTCCAATCTTATTCTATGTGCCGTAGACATTCAGGACGTGGGCTATCACGATTCTCCACAATTTATTCTCCTTTGTAACTCTTAGTAACGTTTGTTTTTCTACCATCTCTTCCACTTCCATTCCGCCATCCATTTACACAGGTTTGGACAGGCAGCGGGACACCTACCCGCTGTCTGGCCAAACCTTTCACTTTTACTTTTGGTCAACCCTTCAATTTTTGAAGCAGATCCCATTTTACGTCATTCCGTTTCTCTGGCTTTCGAGTTGAAATTCAAGCTAATAACTTATTTCATTGTAGACAATATTTAATAATATTTACACTCACAATATTTGTCAAATTCAAATAATTTCGAATTTGACTGGGCGTTTGTCATTAATATTTTTTTACTCGGGTTGTTCTTCGGTTCAATGAAGTTGTTTCGTTCTTTTCGATTACGACCGTATTTTTAGATAGCCGAAAAAATATTATATTTCGAAATACCGTTGGTAAATTTGTTGCCTACTGTAGTTGGGAATTCCAAGGCTAAAGTCAATTTCCATATGGGATGATCTCGTCTTTACAACGCAACAACTTTCCGGGTTTTTCAGCTGAAACACGTAGGATTTGTTAATCAAATTCACCGAAGAAATAGCGATATTGCTTTGTCTCTAAACAATGCTAAAGTAATTAGACATCTCATTTTACTAAGATATAGTGAAGTCCCTAAAATATTTGCTCGTTGAAATTTTTGTAATTATTCTTAAATTGCTTATGATCTATTGTATATTCGAAATATATAGAAAATTTATTCTTTAATCTATCCTTTGATTTATCGATTAGCTTTCTATAAATTTTGGATTAAATCTGTTTAAAGATATAAACTGGGGTGCAAAACTATTGCCACCCCGCTTGGTAAATTAATTACTTTTGTTAATTATACCACCAAACAGAGTGATTAGTAGTATGTGTTTGTTCGTACATTTATAATTTTTGACGGCCAGAAAATTAGTTACCTTATTTATCTTTAAGAATGTATAATGGATAATTGAACGTAAGATAATAATCTTAAGCATAGTTGTGCAGGTAAATACTATGTAAAGACACTGGCGGCACGGTGGGGTAATGGATACCAGCCCAGATTGAGGCATCCGGGCGCCGAGTTCGAATTCCAGTACATTCACTTACGCGCTAAAATTCTTGGGAAACCTATGAATCTATCTTTTTCCTCTGGTTATTTACCCATAGCAGGAGAGACTGGACCTTGGGTGACAACCGGTCTGAATTAGAATTCTGACTTCAAAACTGGCGGCAGTTGGGATCTGTCAGACTATCTTGACCAGAAAACACCACAGCTACTGCGGATGCAATATATGTGGCGGACCTACCAAACCAATAGGTTACGGATCTCGTGATCATGAAAGATACTAGGCCAATAGCGTAAATTTCACCTTTCAGCTCTTTTATGTTAAAAAGGATTCTGTTTCGCAAAAAAATGATGTTTACAATTTACAGACATTACAAAACGTCAAATATAAAATTAGAGTTGCTGCCTTTGGCTCGAATGATTGTCTCATTTCGATGTGGCATTGAACGGAAAACGCTTCAGGTATTCTCATTGAGAATTTCTTCCCATTCTTCTTAAATCCCAAAGCTTCTGGATATTGTGTGGTTTTCGTTGGAGCACTTGTTCGTTCACTTCCTACCACAATGCTGCAATTATATTGAGGTCAGGACTTTGTGCTGGTTAGTCTTCCAAACTGTGAATATCTTGAACCACAAGAAAGCATTTTAGTGTACGTGATGTGTGGCAAAGACGTACTTCATAGTCTGGCAGAAGATTAGACCGTAGTAAATAAATATAGTGTCTCTGCTTAGGTTTCGATCAACTTTTACGATTTTTTTTCGTTTTGGAGGCAATCCCAACCCATTACGTGTCCACAGTCAAATTTTCTTTTCTACACCGTCTTTATGGTGTATCTTGCATTGTTACTTTCTACCATCGTTTTTTTTTTACATATTATCTAGCATTAGAACGTCATTCTATTTTGCATTCATCATTAAAAATTACTTTTTTGTCACTATCCATTACCACATGTTAGATGTTCTTTTGACCACTTCATTCTTCATATGACGATGTTCTTTCGGTAATGTTGCTTTTTTCTGCAATACACCATTTCAATTTGTTTCAAGTACTGTATCAACTGTAGGCTCATCGTTACGACTGTATTAAATTCTCACTTGTCTGGCTGTTAATTTTGGATTACCTACTGGGGTTCTTACAATCTTTCTTTTATCTCTATTGTCTAACTGTTGTGTTCCTCCGGTTCTCCTTGCACTTAAAAAGATTCGACTATTTGCAAACGTCTTTTAGGTGGTTTGAACACTGTTTTTAGAAAATCCCAGCTGCTTGGCTATCTCTCGTTATTTCCCCTTTAAAATCAAAAGCGTAATCTTTGTTTCAGCAGAAATTTTAACCCTGATTTTTGTGTCATAAAGCAAGCTAATGATCAGCTACAATGACTTGACAATGCACCTCACACTCTTATTAATGAGATGTAACAATTCTTACTCATAAATTTGCATATCATTATGACTTTATCATCTCAAATCTTTTATAACCCAGTAGTTTTCATAGCATTTTTTCAGCCCCAAACTGCTTAAAGTGGTGCATCTTTTGTTACATGCCACCTATTTAGTTCCAATGCTCCAGGTCCACAGACACTACTGATAAAAGCATACCGTTACATAATCTTAACTTCTTAAAATAAAGGCGCATAACCATTTTATGCAGTTTTCCCAAAACCTTTGCCCGCTAGTGTATAATATGACAACGTATGCCTAAGACATTTGCTCGTGACTGTAGGTAACCGTTTAGTTAGAAATGATATTACATAAATAGATAAGATCAATATAGAACAGTAGAATGATGTAGGAAGGATAAAGATAGATATGAATCAATATGATTGATATGTAAGAATTAACATACGGATATCGATATTTGCTAACTTCACGCACGGTCAGTTACGCCTAGCGAAAAGGTAGATTTCTATAAATTTCTATGCATGTTCGATTTCTGCCTAGGGGTACATTTTATTTAATAAGACTTTCGATGATCTGGACCGGTACATGTTTATTTACGTGTTTGTATATAAACAGGAATGTCTACACACGCCCATGTATACAATAAAAGAACGTTTATGATAAGTAATATTTTGTGATTGAAAGATATACATTAATAGTTTAAATTACTTGGTTTATGATCCAGACAAGGAAATAAATTAAACAGATAGCCTCATTGTAATGTGCCTCTTCTGGACGGGTGCTAAGTTGACTCTTCATAACTTTCTCGCTCTCTCTCTCTCTCTCTCTCTCTCTCTCTCTCTCTCTCTCTCTCTCTCTCTCCATATATATGGTGCGTCTACACATGCACGTGAACGAGAGATGTTGGGAATTTTATTTTTTTAAAATCTAGCCGATTTCATTTATATTCTTTTTCTTTTTGTTTCCAAAACTTTTGTCAGTCGATATCCCACAATGTGATAATATAAGTCAATGGAATGGTGAAATGTTGTAAGAGCCAGGGCACAAATTTTACCGTAGATGACCTTGCGATCAAGGCACTCTCTAAAAATTTTCGGCGTAGTGAATTGTTTTCCCGTTTGATCAGAGTACCATATTATTTGTCAAAATTGTGATCAGTCTCTTTGAGTGAATCTAAATGAAAAAAAAAAATGAATAATTCCCAGCACCCCCTGTTCGTGCGCATGTATAGTCACATCAACATAACAAATTTAGTCTGATGAAATCCTAAAGGACGAAACGTGTCACTCGAAAACTTTTTCCCAATTTGTCATACAGTTTTCACCAATATTGTACTTGCTATATAAAAATATATATCGTTATATAGAAAAATATATATCGTTATCACACTCATACACACACACAGACACACACACGCGCACACACACAAATATATATATATATATATATATATATATATATATATGAAGAAATATAGTTTTAAGGTGTGGTATATTTATGGGATAAAGTGCTCAATATCAGAGATAGAACGTATGTAAATGTAAAAGTGAACACTGAAGTCAACACTCAGAGGCGACAGGCTCTTTCATACTGGACGCAATCGCCAGGCCTATATATATATATATATATATATATATATATATATATATATATATATATATATATAAATAAACTCTATAAACAACTAATTAATATATATATATAAACTCTAAAACAAAATAATGAATGCTTCAAATAAATACTGCAAATACCTCGGTGTATAGATTATAACCAATTTAGTAGAGGTAAAAAGGAAATCGAATAGGCTAGAGGTAGTTTCGCTCAACACCACCAATTGTTCTAAAACTAAAATATTAATCTAAAACCGCTAAATATTAATCTCATCAGGTTGATACTATTTATATGGATGCCATGAATGGAGCCAAACTTGTTCAGTAATATCTAACGTGTCAATAGTATATATCCGCTTTCCAATGTTTCAAATTGATTCGTGTGAGTGAAGCATGTAGGTAGTAGCGAGGAACATTCTTCTTCGAACCCCATGGATTGACGCTACAGAATTACGGACAGTGTATCATTGTAACTCGAAGGTGTTGACGTTCCACACTACTTCAAAGAAAACGTTAGGATGGAAGCCTACATTAATATTATAAAGTACTGGACTTGAGAAACCTGTTTCCCTGGAAAATTGATTTAAAAGAAATATTTAAAAAATTTCAACCGTAAGTAACACTGGCTGCCCGGTCAATAAACGCCGAATCTTTCAAGGAAACGGCCAATATTATCGTTATCTTTACCACATATCAGACTAATGTTGGGTAATTGAATGACAAAATGGAAGAAATACTTATGCAGCGCGTTTCGTCATTCAAAATAATTTCATTAGACTAAATTAATGTTCTTATTGGTGACAACTTTCAAATCGTTTACGCGGTCTTGTTGGGGAAGACCAATTATTCACTCTGCAGTCTTTCCAACAGACGCAAAATCGACACTTTATCGCTATTTATATGACAAATGTTCAGAAGATATCCATCCATTATTGCCACCATTTCAAACAGTTACAACTAGGAATCGCGGTGCTTCTACGACGGAGTTGAATCCTCCTCATCCCCTCGGTCTTGTTAGCTTTTTCTCGTGAACAATTCCTTTTAGAAATAGACTTCCGCGCACGATATCCTGAACACTACAAACTTGACCTCTTCAAAAGTCAATCATCATTTATTCTCCTCTTAATCAAACGACTCAGATCCATTTAACAGTAAATCTTCATCATGATTGCCTTTCAAACCTTGTATTTGGTGAATCTTATGTCAATTTGTGCTTATTGTAATGTACGAGGTCTGGTCAAAAATTAACGGGACAATTCCTATAGTAACGGAAATCAAGTACGCAGAGTGAAGTCGCTAGCAGATATTGATCGGGAATTCTGACGCGTATGCGCACTAAGTTATAATGTTCTCGCCCACTTTCGTTGTTTGTAGCAGTGCTCAGAAGAGAGGTGTGTAGAGTGTGGTCGTCTCACCATACCACAGGGGTTCTATCGGTGACCATGTCGTATGCAGCTGTTTTTGGCCAAGAACAAGATTCCCCGGTTTCGACTACTACCATATTCCCCAGATGACGCCACTTGCGACTTTTTTCCTCTTCAAAATTCAAATCCGACTTGAAAGGAACAAGATTTCAAAACGTCGAAGAAATCCAATTGAATGTAACGAGACAACTACTCGTTGTCCCTTGAAAAAGAAAAGAAAGAAATGCTTCCATGAAACGACGCTGGATAAAATGTGTGCATTCAGAAGGGGATTACTTCAAAAGTGATTAAATGCAGAATTGATATGTGTTGTAGAAAAAATCATCAAGCGACGTTTTAAGATCCACGTCGTTGTTAAATGAAACACCCCTCAAATTGTTAGAAAGCGACCTAAAACCCTGCACCTGCTAAATCAGGAGGGGATGGGGGAGCAAGCATTGTCATGTTGAATAATCACAATGTGTCGCTGGCCAGGTCAGTCATTTCAGCTGAATTGCCTCTTTGAGTTTGTTTATTTGCTCAGCATACAACTTAGCATCAACCGTTTGGCTGTTTTGAAGCATTTCCTGGTAAATTAGTCCTTGCCAATCGCACCAAATGCAGATCACTTGTAGAAACGAACGAATATATATAACAACCTAATAATATCCGTCTTCCTGTATGGCAGTGAATGCTAGAAAATCTTATCACAGACGTAGAAGAGACATGAAGCAACAGGAATATGATTCTACAGAAGGAGGGTAATACCATGGAAAACAAAAGAGCACATGCTTAACATCAAGAAGAGGCAGTTGACATTTCTAGGGCGCATAATGAGGAAATAGGGCTTGGAAAATTCGATACTCGCAGAACAGATTGAAGGCAAAAGGGACGAAAAACAGCGTATAACCTAACTAGTGAGCTTGAGTAAATGGATTACGGTACAAAGGTTGAGGAGTGATAACAAAAATACAAATTTTATTTATTGCTACAAAAGACGGATAATCATGATCGCCGAGGTCCTGGGGGGACACGGCATATAGACAAAGTCAAGTAAACCCCCGTGAGTAATGTCAACACTGCAGGCGTCCTATAACCCAGCAATGACAATTTCTAATTGTAAAAGATCCTGACGGAGCCTATCTTTCCTCTGTCTAGTTTGAATCAATTTCCCTTTCGCCTGACCCTAGCAAGGCTAAAGAGTCCAGTTTGCACTATTATTTAACCATATACCTATTGGGGGAAGAGGTGGGTTATTCCTTTCTGAAAGGTATAAATGAATACTACCAGATTCATCCGGAATTTGAACAGCGTTATCCGATTTAATTTTTTGCGCCGATAATCGTTCCGCTAACCCAGTGTTTCAACCTTTTTAAGCAACGGCACACCCAGGAGCAAATGAAAATATTACAGAACACTTAGATAATCTTTTAAAGGGTATACATTTAAATATTAGGAAATAAAACTATAGATTTAAAAAAAAAATACACTCATAAATATGAACTTAATTTATTTCAATGTTTCTATAACACTATTTGTGCAGCTTATTTAGTGTGAAAGCTGTCTGGTGTTTTTCGCGATTTCTTCAATGTTTGGTCGATATGTGACATGCATTACGTCTGAATGAATATTAAAAGAAAGCCTTTAAAATAATATAATCGAAGTATAGTGAAAAGAATTATTTGAAAAAAAAGTTTAATACTTATTCATTTATTCAAATAATGACACTGTGCCATTACTACTTCCACACACACACACACACACACACACACACACATATTTGTGCTGTGACAATATTTCGCGGCACAATTGTGCCGCGGTACGACGGTTGAGAGTCATTGTGTTAACCGCTAGATTACCCTGTTAAAGGGTCCTTGTCCTGAAATTGTCTTTCTCCAACGAATGTATTATGTTATTGTTATTGTTGTTGTTGTTGTTGTTGTTGTTGTTGTTGTTGTTATTATTATTATTATTATTATTATTATTATTATTATTATTATTATTATTGTTGTGTTTGTTGCATAAACGCTGATAAGAATATTAACAATTAGTAGAAGAGGCACATCTGCGAAGATGAGTACGAACAGAAGGGCTTGAATGTTATTAAAGTAATTTTACGTCTGTTTATTTCTTTATTTTATTTTGGTATTATTATTTTTCTTATCGCTGCCTGCATACTGCTTTCTTTTTTATTGGCAATAAATGCGCAGGTTTCGTGAATTATCTTCCGAGAACATAGAGCACAGAAAAATTCCGCCCCTTCGTTTGACAGTGCAAACATTATTACGTTGGGTGTAACTCAGACGAAGAATGCCTTCATCTTACTTTTCTGTGCCTTCTGTGCTCTACGTTTTTCCCTCGCTCATTATTCCCGTTCTTTTTCCTTCTTTCCCTCCCCCCTTCGCCCCCATCCCATCATTTTATGTGCCGTATCCACTCAGTACGGCCTCGATCATGGATCTCCACCACTTCTTATCCTTCATCTCTCTCGACAATGTTTGACTTTTTACTATCTTTTTCAGTTGATGTTTAGCCATTCCTTTACTCAATCTTGTTAGGAGTGTTATTAGCGATTTTTGTCTACACATTTTGCCTTCAATATATCATGTCAGTGTCAAATTCTCCAAGTCCTCTTTCCTCATTATGCATCCAACAAATTTCAAGTGTTCTTTTAGTTACCTTTTCCCTTGAAACTTGTTGTTCACGTGTTCCATCCATAGTATTCTCAATCTCCGAGGTAGAACCACATCTCCGTTTGTCTCAAGTCCTTTTTTCCAGCTTTGAGGCAATTATTCAGTATTCACTACGATATAGTAGGATTGATGCTACAGAGCAAACAGTTCATTTCAGTTTCAAACGAAATTTTCCTGCTTCGTTGGTTAGTTGATTTTGTTCAGTGACATATCAATCTCTATGGTTTATTTAATACCGACATCTAAATATTTTGAACACCATTTTATGCCTTCAACTATAAATATATGTTGAGCACAATTGTATGCTTTCAACTACAGATAAAATGTATTGTTGGTAATTCTTACTATAAATAGGTATTCTTGTTAATGTTTTTATATTAAAATGTATTGCTGGTATTTTAACTATATAAACGCATTCTTATACTTTCATAATGTTTTGTTTTTGCTTGGGGGTTCACTATTTGCCTATAGCTATGACCCTAACAGGTGCTACGACCCAGGGTCATGGTAGACCTGAGAATAGCAGCAATTAAGAGGTGGTTCCACGTTTCTCAAAACCTTCAATCTCCAGATCAGAAGCCTTGCTGCCAGATGTACCCTGCTTCGTAATACTTTGTTAATTTTCAGAATACATATTTCGCTATTTCAATGTGCCTTCGGATATCGGTGTCACATTTTCAACTTCTTGGTTAAGTTTCTGAATTTGTCTGATTCTGACGTCGCTAATTAGAAGCTCGCATCATCATTTGTCACTCTTGTTAACTACCATAAATTCTACCATCTAACAATCGACAGTTAGTCCTTTCTTCTCACTTTCATTTATTCCCTTGTTTTGAAGTACCTGATGTATAATTTCCATATCTGCCATTAACATAGTGTATCTGATGATGTTGGTTGTGATGGTGATGAAATGGATAGCAGCTCGAAATAAGAATTCGGAGAGACGATTTCGAATGCCAGTCGTATTCGATACATTCACTTACGCGTTAACACCCTTGGGAAAGGTATTAATCTATTTAGTCTCCCAGCTGTGGATTAAATAGTAGGATTTATATATGGAAACTTTGTTATTCTCAAAAAATTGTTAATGAACTTGCAAAATTAAAGGAATTATCCTTACAATCCATAAATAGGTTTCGGCTTTAAAACAACTCACAAAAGATTGATAAGTCGTCAGTAACAAATCAATCAAGTAATAATCTCGTGTTGTTAAGATTGTGGCCATCAATAATAATTCTTGGTAGAACCTATAGTTCTATTAGGATCACTTCATTGAGATATCTCCAATTTGTCGCTCGCATTTTGGCATCTTCCTAACTACCATAAATTATCTCTCTATATCTCTGAGATTACTAACATTATTTACATTATTCGGATTGTTATCTTCATTTTCATTGCCATATTCACAACGTTTCGGCCTTCTTCAGGTGATTGGAATTTCGAACCAAACCCTTTATTTCGTCCACCCGGGTAGCTTTTTCTAGTTCCATGTGCCATGCCGCTTCAGGATATCTCAGTTATTTCCAAGTTTTCCTCAAGGACACATGGCCCAGTGGATAAAAGCATTGATTAGATCCAGTGACTAGACCCAAAGAGTTGTGAGTTCAATACCAGGCTACAGCAGTGGTCAACCGAAAAACTTGGAGATTTCTCCAGAGTCAAGTAAAATGAGATATTTATTATTTAGCATTTACAAAGATTTATTATCTAACATTTTATAAAGAACTTAATTTGAAAAGAAATCTTTTTATTTAAAAATTTATAAAAATTTGCAAAATTATCAAAATATGTAAGAGGAAGAGATGCTCTCAAACTATTTTGGTGAATTTCTCTAGCGAGAAAAAATTTAAAAAAATGCTGGGAAAATGCATTTCTTCAAAATGTATAATTACAATTAGTCGTAGTTATATATTTATTTGATTTTCTTGTTTTCAAATATTTTTACAAATTTATGAATACAATTTTCTTTCATATTTATTTCTTCATAAAATGGTAAATGACAAATATTTTGGTTCACGTATTTTTTTATAATCTTGAAAATATAAAAGTATTCTTGTAAATAAGCAATCTAATAAATACTGTTGTCAATTCTAATAAATCTTTGTTGTCAATTCTCAAGAATAAAGAAAATATATAAATTTACTTTCATATGTTTGGGTTTTATTAAAAATATAATCATTGTTTGACCATAAACATTGTCGAGGGAGTCAAACGTGTGTACAATAAAATCGGTGTCAATGGAATAACTGTAATATTTCAATGCAGACAACAAACGTCTCCAACTAGATTTCAGAAAGGAGACGCAAAGATCTTCATATAACGCCCAATATTTGCCAAGAGCTTTGTTAGATTTTTCGATTTCATTATTTTGTGTTTGTGAGATTTTTGTCCTTCAGCAGGATTTGAACCCCAATTTTTGACGCCAAAAGGAAATGCACATCTATGTCATCTACTGTGTGGGAATTTTAAGTAAAACCATCTAAATTTATTCTTCCATTTTATTAAATTTTCCCAAACTACCATAAACCTAATACTCGATTCATTTTGTTTAATCTTTTGTAAGTATTGAGGAAATCCAATCATACATATTAAGAAGTTTCGTTCGAACGTCGGAATTGTATTGTGAACGATAAATTAGACAGGTTTCAAATCCCGAATTTGAATGAATTATGTGTTAGGTAAGTAAGTACATAACACGCTGAATTAAATTTTAAGACATTTTATTGATTTATTTCGTGTTATGTTTTGCACAATGTCGTTTTTCATGCCGAATCCGGGAAGAATGAATTTACGAACGCACAAGTAGAAGGCAAAGCAGGCCACAAGATTAGTACAGAGCTTATGATGGAATCCCTGTGGTAAGAAGCTTTGTAGATATGTTGTCTTTGGAACTTGAAGAAAAAATTCTTAAAGACTTTAACACATTAATAGTTACTATATTTTTATTTAATTTAATTACATTTTTCAGCAGATTATTTCTGGGGTTCAGTAAATGCGCTATGGGAGCCATACGTCCAACAAAGCTTCTGTTGATAAATATGGCGAGAAAATTAAAGCGGTTTGTTAGTGTATGTAGTTTGTATCAGAAATCGGCGTATAAAATGGAATCAACAAGCTGAGTTCTAACTCTGGCCTAGTCTACTGCGTTCACTACCGTAAAAATAACTTTAGGAAAGGCATGAAGTGATCTTTTCTGCCTCTTCCTATGGATTCTATCTGCTATATAACTGGGCTCTCCAGTCTTTGGTAGAAACCAGAAGAGATCGTCTCTCATTGCCACTTATACTCGGCATAGAGTGTGAACACAATTTGCGGTGCAATTTAACCTATAACTTCGTGGAGAGAGGAAATCGGTACAATCCTTCTGTCTTCAGCATTTGTACTAAAGTGAACAGCAACGGCTTTGGTCGGAGTTCAAACACGACTCTAGGTTCTACCTCCCGCAATGATAACCACGATATCACAGGTATAAGCTAAAACATATAAGTTATAAGAATTATAGATTGCACAAAGAGTTCGCTGCTGGCTGACTCAAATATGCTTGCCGTATGTTTTGTTCATTATGTAATTAAACAACAGCACACGTCAATGTTCTTAAACTGAAATTCTAATTGAAAACAATACAGGATATGTGGGAACTCAACTTTTTTGTCACTTTAATTAACTTTTAAAACTTTATAAAAGCTCTTTGTCCTTGTTCTACCATCCATCCACATAAACTCGTAAAGTAGGTTACTCAGTTTCCTTGTTTCTCTTGCCTTCGCTATAAACTGAAATTTCAAAACTCTCCAGGCTCTCTTTTCTCATTAAATGCCATTTCAGTTGACTCTTTCTGATTGTAAGTATAACTTTCCATGTAGTTCCTATTTTTCCTCGTTATTCACATGTTTATGACAATATTAATCATTTGGTGCTAGAACAACATCTCTGTCGCTTTAAGTTTCTTCATCATCTGTGAGGACATTGTTGGGCATACTCTACCATAAGGGGTATTTGAGTATTACCCCAAAATCCTCCACTCTATCGTTGTTTCTTAGGAATTTTCCTATCTCTTAATACTTTGCTTAGTTTCTGTAAAGCACTTTCTGGATACTCAAAATTGTAGAGAAAACTTAAAATATATTTATAGGGAATTCAAATATTAAGAGAGAATTTTTTATAGATAATCTGTTTTCCGAGCGTGGAGCAGTAGTTAATTATCTCGTACTGCCGATTTTAGTTTTATGAGTTTGACCAACTCTGGCTCTTCAGGACTGTAGCCATGCGCATGTTAAAGTTACGCTTGATTACTAACAGCGGGTGCACCGATACGCCAGTCATGTACCGACAAGGCAACGGTTAGTATGCGTTGATGGGAAAAGATATCAATTAATGTGGATTTTGGACAAATACAGAAAAATGCAAAATATGAAAGATTCATGGATGGCAGTTCGCCCTAAATTTGGATTGAGAAAAACAAAAATCCAAAAGACTGGGAACATATAAGATGATTGATTTTTTTTTTACAGCTTATCAACCATTTGCGGGTTATTTAAAGTGAGGAAATATTTTTAGACTGTAAGAAACTTTGGGGTGTAATAATGATTTATTGATATAAGTCCAAGTAATTAATCCAAATCAGGTGGAAGAAGAAATGGATCAAGCGTATTTGCGCGTAAATGAATATAACGAACCCGACTGGAATTGGAAATCAGCTCTCCGCTTTCCATTTGCAAGCCGTTATCCATTACACCACCAGCACAACAAACATTGCAGTACAAGGAATTACGTACGACCATCGGAGTTAAGCAATGTAGAATTTGGTCAGTACCTAGATGGGTGACCGCTTGGGAATCGGACAACCTGGTTTCAATTCCAGTTGGTTTCGTTATATTCAAATACGTGCAAATACCATTGGAAAAGTTATGAATTACCCTCTTCTACTCCACAGCTATTGGCTAATTAGTACGACTTGTATCACTAAACGATTATTATCTAAAACATTCTTCCAAACTAAAAATATTTTCTAACTTTAAATAACCTGCAAAGGGTTGAAAAACCGTAAAAAACGAATCAATCAATCAAACTTTGTTTAGATTTTGGAGGATACTTTTGCTATTCCAATGCGCTTTCGCATTCCTGTCGTCTATTGTAAAACTTCCTGGATAGTTTACTTTTTGTGATCACTCGGTTTTCTCGGCTTCAATTCGTAACCCAGTTCTTGTACTGTTATTCTTGCGAACGGCCATACATTCAGACTTCTTACATTTGATGGAGAGTACTTTCTTTCCATTTATAAAAAAAGAAGTGGCATTATACGTCATGAAAATCAATACTGTTGATGATTGATGACACAAATATAATCAAATATTAGGTGGCAGCCTAGTTCTGGCGCCTTCAGTTGTCTTTAATGTTGTCCGATGGTACATCCCAAGATGCTAACTTCGAATCGTAGATACTAAAACCAAGCAAATGCAACAATATCAGATCTCTGAGTTTTAACCGAGGGCGGAAAATGTGGTATTGGGGACCGAAGATGAATTGGAATAATGAACACTGTCTTCCAAAAGCAAAGCAAAATATTTAAAAACTGTAAAATTTCGTTAGAAACAACGAAAAGAGTGCTGAATTGTTATGTAATATTGGCCCTCCATTATTGCAGTAAATGCTGTACAATCTCCTCACAGATGAAGAAGGGACATGCGGCAATATAAATGTGGTTCTACAGAAAGATGCTGTGAATACCATGGACTGAACATGTGAGTAACGAGGAAGTTCTAAGGAAAACGGGAGGAAAAAGACCGGTTATATTTAGAATAGGAAAGAGACAATTGAACATTACAAGACATAATGAGGAAAAGGTGTTTGGAGGATTTGAACATCATAGGACATACTGAAGACAAGAGGGACAGAGGAAAGTGAGAAGGACGGAGAAAAGACAAAACATACTAAAAGATAGGAAGTTGTGGAGAGCTGTGAGTGCCAACGTTTTGAATGGGCACTGCATATAGTAAAAGAATAAATTCAGTTTAGTCTGCGACAAATGAAAATGAGAAGGTTTATTTAAAGACAAGAATATTGAACAGTTATATCTATCCTCCTTATGAGAAAACTGGGGTTAGGAGAAATAACATGTTTATTAAGAGCTACAAAGGAAAAGGAAGTTATGAAAATCAATGATCGCCTACGTGCTGACAGGACACGGTACATAAACAATAAGATCTTCCAATATAGCAATGGATGCTTAACAAAATCTTTTCAGATGAATCAGACTGCAAACGACAGAGATGATACGGGTGCCAAGAAAGACTAAACATGAATTAGGGTAGGTGTACTGAGTTGCGAATAGAGCCTGCCTGGAAAATCGGGATTGACCCTATTATATTGCGCACTTCATTCAGCTAAGATATTCATTAGGCATTCCTTAGACCGGGAGAGTCACTAAAAGAGTGATCACTTTGAAAGGCTTGATCTCCCCGCAGTAGCAAATGTTCCACCAAGACAAGTTCGCGAACTACCGGTTTTCACCAGGCACCCAATCCTACTCCAATTATTTTGTGTCCTGTTATATTTCGTTAGCGACGGTTTCAGCTGAACGCAAAACTCATTCGGTTGATTGCGAATCTTTTAACATGATTCGTGTTTGAGCCATTGTGATAGAGAATCAAGGTCATCTCAGCTTTCCGATAGGGTCAGAGATTATTGATATCCTTAGTATATGCATTCAAATGAAAATCGCTTTGAAGTAGGTGCAAAACCATTGCAGTTTGAGAATTGACGATTTCTATGCGCCGTTCGTGTCAGAGGAGTGTACGCGAAGTTGTCATTAATCATTCAGGAAACGGGTATCGGCAGAGAGATCTTTTGTAATACGGGTGCGATGAGCCGACACCCGCCTGGTCAGGCATTTAGGTCGAATCTGGCATATCACAGGGGAAAATGAATTGCTTTCAGTGGAAAGATCAGATCACTGTACATCGTCGTGGAGTGATTACTGGAAATGTTGGAGTCACGGAGCAGAGGTATGGATTTAGAGCCGAAGAAAGTGTGAGACCAACGCGTTTTGGCTCAAATTAAATTGGTAGGGCGGAAAGAGGGGTGGCTGATCACTTGAGTCAAGGTGGGGTAAATAGAAGGGATTGGCAATAATTGCGATCTGCAGTAAACAGAAGAAAAAGAAGAGATAGAAATAGAATAGGACTTAATACAAAGACAGAGAATATGTTCATATGAAGGAGAAAGAGAGAGAGAGAGAGAGAGAGAGAGAGAGAGAGAGAGAGAGAAGATAAGAGAAGCGAAGTGAAGAGAAGTGAAGAGAAGTGAAAGACATATAAAGAAAAACATGAATAAAAAAGAAGTAAAAAAAGAAATGAAAAGAACATGAAAGGAAGTAGCTTTACCTCATTTCCCTCCCTAGAACGGAATCTTTACTGAGGGTTATCCTTGAACTTAGCTTATTTCTTATTGTCATCAACGATCTTCCTGGTGTCATATATGTCCAACTAGGTATTTATGCTGATGGCGTAACCATTTACTCCTGTCTTAGTAACATGTCTGACAGGTTCGACAAACCAAAACTGATAGTTGTCCACGAGAGTGACCCCCGATCAGTGGTTAATTAGGGCAAGGAATGACTTGTAAATTCTAATGCCTCCAAAACAAAATAGCTTTCACCATCATAGAGAAACTTCTCTGCATTTTATCAGTATGGCTGATACTAACCACGAGGATATTATACCATTGCGCCTACTAGGGCTCACGATTATATTGAATCATTGTTTGTTGCTAGGTCGGCTGTTAGGGCAGTTAGCTTTGTGTCAGGCCAGAAAATACTTCTCGTCAGAATTTTTTTTGCACATTTATAAATCTACCAAAATCGCCCGTGCATTGAATATTGCTGCCATTTCTGCTGAGGTTCTCTTAATTTTTCATGTCAATTGTTCTGACGAGACTTCATTCTTGGTACCTCAAATACAGGAATTTAAGATAAATAATAGATTAGTAACCTAGTAATGATTCAACCGTATATTCTATTCTAATAGTTTCTTTTCTCGCACTTCTTGCTTGTGGAAATGTTTTCTCGTTTCTTGCTTCCCTGCTACCTACAATTACCATAATATCAAATGCAACGTCAATCGCTATATTCTGTCTTCCTGAAATCTGCTCTTTTATTGTCCTTTCTAAATACTTCTCATTCTCTTTCACTCCCGGTAAACACTTGCGTCTTAGTGACATTGTTGCCTTCCTTAGGTGAAATAATAATACAAAAAAGTAAGGTTAGCACTGTAGTGCAATATCGCACGCATCAGGACTGGAGTTAATAGAAGGTCGCATTTGCAATCATTTTTCATTTCTCGCCAGAAAAGGAATTACGTCGCCAGTTAGGATTAAAACCGTAGGAAGAAACTCATTTTAAAGGTTGTTAATTCCCACAATGAGGAGAAAGAATATGAAGCAATATCCAAGCAATTCCAAATTCCATTTCCATGAGTACAAAGCATTAAGAAATTCAAGAACCTTCATACCGTGAAGAAAACCTCAAAGGATGAAGAAAGAAATCCAAGTGATCATCTTATGTACAAAAATCAACATCATCATCATAACCAAGGATATTTTGACTGATTTAAATGACTCGGGTATCAGGATATTTTGGCAGACATCCCAACGATCCTAGCATACAGCTGGCTTTCATGGAAGACTACGAAGGAACATTCCGATGTTCCAAGCCAGGTATTTAAAAGCGCGCCATGCTTTTACTAAGTTTCATTTTGACATGGATTCATATATTTGAACATTAATATTTTAGATTAGATGAATCAAAGACAGAGCTCCTTCGCCACAGCGATGTTGCTTTTGTTTGGAAAAAGGGATGAAGCTTTCAATACAAAGATGGCTGTCCAGACAGTCGATCAATGTGTTAGCAGCATTATGCTATGGAAATATTTTTCAGTCTGCGTGACTTTGTCACAAGTCAATTTCGAGTCAAAACTGCTATTTCTATCCAAATTCTAAAACGGATAACATTTTACGCGTAACCGCATAAAGCGGAACTATAGGCACTTAATTTATGTAGTGAACGCGGGTTAGTTAGTATATAAGGTCTCTTCTCCAGCTATTAACCTTGGGGTTTTAAACCGTTTAGCATTCAGCGCCTAGACTGGTGACTCTGCGTGCAGTTTTATACTCTACTAGGTGTATTAAGGGTTAACACGGCATGAGTGAAGATAAGAAGTTCTCGCAATGTGGTATATATATATATATATATATATGATAAAATATAGTTTTACGGTATGCTATATTTATGGGTTAAAGTGCTCAATATCAGGGATAGAGCGTATGTAAATCTTAAAGTGCACATTGTAGTCAACAATCAGTGGCGACAGTCTGTTTTATGCTTATATGCAATGACCTGATGGTTGACATCAGTATTCACTTTTATATGTGTGTTTGTGCATGTATATATCATAATTCTATACGTTATTTTCGCGGATACACGTGTCTGAGTAGAATTCCCTGCGAATTCTAGGGACTTAATAAAGATACTGTGCTCACCACCAAGGATTTTTAGGGGAAGTCACCGTTTAACATCCTTTAATTCCCGACATATATATATATATATATATATATATATATATATATATATATATATATATATATATATATGTATATGTATATATATATATATATATATATGTATATATATATATGTAAATATATATATATATATATATATATATATATATATATATATATATATATATATATATATATATATATAAATATACATATAAAAGTGAACATAGAAGTCAACACTTAGAGCGACAGTCTGTTTCATGCTAGATGCAATCATGGCCCGACGATTGCATCTAGCATGAAACAAACTGTCGCCTCTAAGTGTTCACTTCTATGTTCACTTTTATATTTACACACGCTCTATCTCTGATATTGAGCACTTTATCCCATAAATATAGCACACTTTAAGACTATATTTCTTCATATATATATATATATATATATATATATATATATATATATATATATATACATACATACACACACACACACACATATATATATATATATATATATATATATATAGATAGATAGATAGATAGATAGATATCCGCCGAAAAAAAAACAATTACTAATTTTTTACACCCAAACTAACCCAAAATAGTGAAATCATTTAAATCTAATCTAAATTCTATAGACATTTGGTTCCATTGGAGCATGTCGAAAATTTAACAGAAAAATTGTCATGTCCTTCGAAACAAGTCGCTATGGTGTACCCTGTGTCCTATAGGTGAAAGGCTACTTTCTTATGTTTCAAAATTGGGGTGCGTCCTTGACGACAGAATGTTCTTAATGCCTGAGAATGTGCGAGCACGGGAAATGCGATAAGTCATTTAAAAATGACTTTACATTCTACAGAAAATTAAAAGCAATATAACCTTTTGCTGAAGTTAGTTATTAAGACATTTTGCCGTGTCTTTTAAATTTAATTTCTTGTTTCGCAAGCCTTAGATTTTACGTTTGGGCAAACAGTGTTCGGAAACCAGCAGAGCATAACATTACTTTCAGAATAAATAATAATCCCTTTCTACCACAGTGAAACACTCTCAAACCCCTTTTCTCATGGCTTTAACAATCACACGCATACATCGTAACATTTATACAACACACACGCGCACACACACAAACACTCACACACACACACACACACACACACGCACACACACACACACACACACACACAAAGATGAGATTTCCTCCTCTTCTCATCTCCACATCTTACAAACTTCCTGTCTGTCTGATCGGTGAACCGGGTCTGACCGAATTATACTCATTTGAACCTTAACATTGCTTCCGGTGCTAAAGAAATATTTAATTAAGTGCTAGTAAGTCTGGTTACGCAGTTAGTGTAGCCGACGGGTGTAAACCTTAGACGCCTGTTGTATGAATTGGCCTAGAAAACGTGGCCTGGGTGTGAACATGATTTCCGCCGATGGCTACTTTGTTGTGTCTTTGTTTACATGTTCCTTGACTTTAAAGACACACAATAAGATAACCAAGAATTGTCAAAGTAGAAGTATTCAATTCATCTTCAAGGAACGGAACATAGTCCATAGCACGGTAGGGCTAGGGGTCTGTGGGATACTGAGAAATATGGTGGAAATTTGAGGAGACTTGCTGTCACTCA
Organism: Acanthosepion esculentum; assembly: GCA_964036315.1. NCBI lineage: Eukaryota > Metazoa > Mollusca > Cephalopoda > Sepiida > Sepiidae > Acanthosepion > Acanthosepion esculentum. The sequence goes on from OZ038487.1 coordinate 83,048,710, forward strand.
GTTTGCAATGACAAGAACCAGACATCTGCTGTAAACATGTAAATGCAGGATACAATAATAATAATAATAATAATAATAATAATAATAATAACAATAATAATAATAAGAAGAAATTCAGGGTAGAATTGACACTGAGCAGAAGACTGGTGTCTCCGAGTATGGTGAGGAAGATATTGGAGACATGAGGAAACTTACTGTCACTTAATTTACACTGACAGTTACCAGATATCTAGTAGAAACATGCAAATACATGAATTACGGATAATAATAATAATAATAATAATAATAATAATAATAATAATAATAATAATAATAATAATAATAATAATTTTTAATATCTTTTCAAAAACTATCAAAATACAAGGACCTTGAAATCGAAATCTCAAAAATGTGGCACATGAGAACATTAACAATTGCAGTTGTAGTTGGAGCCCATGGATTGATTGGAAAAGATTCCAATAGACTCATTGAAGGGATTCCTGGTATCCCATGCCTTGAGGAAAAAAACTGTATTCATAAGTACAGCCCACGCCTTTATCTATGTAAAATATGTGCGATATTTTTTTCAAAACTGCTCAGTGAAAAATGTCATGATGCCATTTCTGACCTTAGGTCTCTGGTCGGTACCCGGAAAGAAATGACTATACACCAGAAACCACCAAAGGAAATAAAATAATGAAAAAAAATTAAAGTACACTGACCGTACCAAGTGACAAAAACATCTCTACGAAGGTTTCTGAAAACAAACAAACAAACAAACAAACAAACAAACAAACAAACAAACAGGGAAATGCAAAAACCTTGAGATGGATATAGAAAAAATGGCACTTACAAACTAAAATTGTTCCAGTTGTGATTGGATCTGTTAAAGAAAAGAACTCAATAAAAAATCAACAAAACAAAACAAAAAATAGTTCTAAAATACCTAAAATAGTTCTAACAAAAAAAAACCTATTTCCTGTGAAGAGCATTGCTCATTTAAGTTTGTTTCTAAATAGCTGTCTTGTTTAATTAAGTAGAAACAATAAAAATTTCACATCCTCCGCTTGCCCGAGGCAATTGTTTATAACCTACCATGTGATTATAAAACAAATGCAGGTCAAAAAGTGCACTTCTAAGATAATAATAATAATAATAATAATAATAATAATAATAATAATAATAATAATAATAATAATAATAATAATAATAATAATAACTAAAACTACCAATGAAAATGTAATGGAGCTGTTATTTGAATTTTTGAATTCAGGTAAAAAATGTCACAAGTAAAAAAATCAAAGGAAAAAGTCACAGAAAACATTAACAGGAAAAAAAAAACTTAGCACCGTTTCTGCGTCTTTCTTTAATATATTTTAAACCCTACCCTAAACCTAATAAAAATAGTAAATAGTAAAAATTTCGGATCTCAGTTCTGTTGGTAATCAACAATACTTTAGATTTAGTGAAAAATAATTTGTACGCCTCCTGCGATGAAAATTATTTTCAATAACAAGCGTGTTTCAAATATCTACTGCAATAGGTTTATGTATATCAAACATACCACTCGCAAATCCAAGTTGTGACTTTTTCTCTGTGGCTTTTCTTCCGAGACAAAATTGTGATATTTTTATGTGACTTTATTCCTGATGGATCTTAATTCTCAAGTTAACGATTGAATAAGCTCCTTGCTAGTTCTACGACTATCAAATATCCGTGGAAATTCCCGTATTGCATCATTACATATCTAAACTTAACAACTTTAACCAAATTTATTCATAGAAATAAGAGGGTACGATCGATGGGAAAAAAAGCTTCTGCATCGATGTGACTTTTCCTGGTGACCATATAAATGTAGAAAAAAATTTCTCAAGCTTAAAAAATACGCAGATCTTCTGATTGAATTTGCCAGAATGTGGGACGTTAAGGCCACTATTGTCCCAGTTATTATTGGAGTGTCGGGGTCTAAACCATCGAACTACATTAAGACGATCGGAATAATGCCGGATATCCAATCGCTTCAGAAGTCTGTGTTGCTTAGGACTACAAACATTCTGCGAAAGATGATGTCTGTCTTTGAGAAACATCCATAATACAAGGTCGAAAAACCGTGCGAGAAGAGAAAGTAATAATAATAATAATAATAATAATAATAATAATAACTATATGGAGAGGTGTTGGCGTAATCTCTGTAGTTGAGAGTATTTTTCAGCTTTTGAAGGATGAGGCTAAGCCGGCTTGGGTGTTATATTTTGATCATTGGGAACACTCAATCGGAGACCATCTGAGCGGGCTAGTTTACCCAACTTGAAGGTATTTCTAACTGGGTTCCACCTGCTTTTATCAAAACTTGTAACCATATCGCGCACATCTAGATAGGATGCAAGTACCTGGTGTACGCTTATCAGATCAGGTATCATGATAGATATATCGGGTTTTGTATATTTGCACTCCAGCGTCACATTGGTGGTGTGCTGCTCTCTCAACCAATAATAATAATAATAATAATAACAACAGAACTCTGAAACAGCTGCCATCAAAAGATGTTGAAAATTTAACTGAAGAAAAGACGGTAGGGCTGGTTGATTTAAGACATATCTATCCTTATTTGTATATTTCATGTGGAATCAGTTTCATTATAGGTAAACATTGCTTAGATTATACTTATATCTATAGATAAACATTGGTTATATTTTATAATTGAATCTATGGTTGAATATTTGTCATATTTACACATGAGTCTCTAGATAAGCATCGGTCAAATGTATGTTTTAATGTATAGGTTTAATAATGGTCGTATTTATACTTGATTGTATAAATAAGCATTGTATATATGCTTGCATCTATGGGTAAATGTTGATCGTAGAGTAAATGGAGTAATAGATAGCGGCTCGGATTAAAGAATCGGAGAGCCGAGTTCGAATACAAGTCGAATCTATTACATACACTTATGTGCTAATAATCTCGGGAAAGGTATGAATCCTCTTCTTTTCCCCCCAGCTATGGGTAAATTGCAGGACAGACCGGGTTCTATAGCCTTGGATGGCAACTGGTCTACCGCAGAAAGAAATGGCAACCTACTGCGGGAAAAAATCTGCCTCGTCAGATATGTATCGAAAGATACATGATCGCGTAAGTGTGTATCCCGCATGGCACATAACTGACTGAATTATAGTTGAGTTTATATATAATCATTGATCGTATACATGCTTGTATCTATGGATAAATATTGGTCGTCTATACTTTGGTTGGAAAGCAATCAACTAATCATTTTCTCCTTTTGGTGTTAGTCTCACCCAGCTGACACTTTAAGCTTCGCCGACCAGGGTGAAGTGGGTAGGAAATGAAGCAGATATAAAAAAGATAATTATGTAGGAAGTCAAAGAGACCTATTTCTAACGAATATAGAATAGAAAATAAAAAAAATAAAAAATATTTAAATCTAGCAAAGTTAATAAGCAATTACTATATATAAGCACGTCAAGGAAACCGAAAGAATGAATATATATATATATATATATATATATATATATATATATATGTATATATATATATATATATATATATATCGCTATTTCCATGGAAAGTGTTCACACGAACTACATTCCTGAGTTCAATTCCCACAGATGAGATGTGGCAAGCCTCTCACTGTTCTACCGCTACGTCCACGGTAAGTGCTCGGATGAACTCCATTCCCTGGTCCCGCCAAGTCAAACCTTCACAACAAGAACACGCCATGCAACTTACATAGTACCAAACCGCCCACATTCCATCGGTGAGAAGTTCCACTCGCAAAACCAAGTTGTGACTTTTTCTCTGTGGCTTTTCTTCCTAGAAAAAATTGTGGCATTTTTATGTGACTTTATTCCTGATGGATCTTAATTCTTAAGTTAATGATTAAATAAGCCCCTTGCTTCTCGAGAACCACTGTCCTACGGAACAGACTCCCAACAGGATGTTTCTCCGATCACTACAATCTTAACTTGTTCAAGACTAGGGTTACACACAAATGGCCTCTTAACGTAACCTTCTACCACATGTGGCCTCCGGGCTTCGTAAAAGGTGAAACTTACTGTAAAAACACAAGCAAACTAGTAATAACCTTCATGGCTAACACCCGTCATGCCAAGCACATTGTAGCGAACCACCGTAATTCTCTTCCTATTCCAGTGGTCAGATGTAAGTACCGGTCAATTTCTACCCACATACCGCAACTTTGTGGAACCTACTCCCAAGTGAATTCTTCCCGGACCACTACAATCTTAACCTGTTCAAGTCTCGTGTTATCTTCCGCTTATATCCTCCTAAACTGCGCCTCTTACTCTGTAAATTTTAGCCTGAGTGGGTCTTTAGTCTTTTACAGGGTGAACATCATTGTAATAAACAAATAAAAAGACATGTTATTGTAGCGAAATTTTAAAAAATCCAGATGTAACGTGAGCAATTAATTAAAATTACGTAAACGGTACTACACAACCAGTAAAGGATTACGGCCATACCACGTTGAAACACCGGTTCCCGTACGATCACCGAAATTAAGTAACGTCGAATCTGGTCAGTGTCTAGATGGGTGAACGCTTGGGAATGCCATTTTTTGTACGATAACGTCTTGTTAATCGAAGAGCCGAGTTCAAATTCCAATCGCGTTTGTTATATTCACTTACGGGCAAATAACCTTGGGAAAGATATGAATATAACCTCTTCGCCACCCACCTATGTTTTAATTAGTAAGTTTGTATCACTAAATCATTATTACCTAAAAACAAAATTCTTACAATCTAAAAATAAAAAAACAACATTTTCTGGATATAAATAACCTGAAAAGGGTTGATAAACCGTGAAAAAAAACAAAGTACGCAACCAGTAAATTCTAGAGGAAACCACGGAACAAGGAAAAAAAAGAAGAAGAAATATAACAATATACGAATAGTGAAAGTGAATTTATTCAAAATAGAGTGGAAAGAAGGATAATTCGGTGAAGTATAACACTTGAATGTAGAAACGCACCTGAAAATAGAAATGTCCACATATGTGAGAGCATATTACAAAAAAAAAAGTCGATATTTATTATATAGAATGTAGACGAAGCGTGTAAACCACGAGGAAGTCTCGAGGAAAATGGGAACAGGAAGGCCACTTATACTCTGAATCAGAAAGAGACAGCTGAAATTTCTGTGACATATAATGAAAGCTTGAAAAAATGAACACTTACGGGACATAGCGAAGGCAAAGGGGCAGGGGAGATACAGCGGGCCACTTACCTGGCGAACTTATGTGAATGGCTGGCATAATGGAGAATGAGGGGGATGGTAAAAAGACAAACATTACTAGACCTGCAAAGTATAAGAGGCTGTGAAGAGCCGTGATCTACCACATGATGAACGGACACATAGAACTAGTTACGATTTTTTATTTTATTTTTATGACATGTCAACTGATGTCGGATTATCTAATACTGCATATGAGACACCGAGGGAGGTTCGAACTCGCTACAAATGATCAAGCAGACTAGACACTTTCTGCATTATGGAGCATCCTGTGAGGACCGAACTCACTAGTCAGTTGTAATTGATCTAGAGAGACAAGCGTACTAACCATTACACCACGTCAGTGCGCCATACGTTTTAATTTTATGGACATGTACAAATTACATGTTTTATAGACTATGCAAAGGTGTTCGACAAAGTACGCAACAAAGATCTGTTGGAACGGCTCAGTAACCTTGATATATTTGGGAAATATATTAGAATAGCATCTATACTGGCAGGAGACGGCTTGCATACGGATAGAAAATGAGTTCAGCAGATATCGAAAGGGGCAAGGATGTGTCTTCTCACCGGAATAAATCAACCTATACAGCGAAGCAATTCTGGGAGAAATAGAAATCCTACCACGATTTATCATTGGCGGCCACAATCTTAACAACATACCATAGCCAGATGACACAGTGCTGATAGCAGATAAGAAAAAGAAATTACAAAACCTTCTACAAATGGTAGGGAAGGAGAGTGAGAAGGAGGGACTAAGCATAAGCTACAAGCAGACAGAATGCATTGTCATCAGTAAAAAGGTGAACTGGAAATGCAATTTACAGGTCGGGGATAGTAAAATCAAACAGGTATAGAAATGTAAATATCTGGAAAGTTTTCTGACATGGGACGCTAAGTGCGACGCTGAGATCCGAAGACTTATTGGGATGGCCAGAGACATCCCAAAAAGCTAGACAGAGTATTACAAGACAGGAAGATTTCGTAGATAACAATGAAAGAGTACTGAACTGCTACGTGATACCTGTCCTCCTTTACGGCAGCGAATGTTGGATGGCCTCCTCAAAGAAGACACTCGCGGCAACATATGTATGATTCTACAGAAAGATGCTAAGGATACAATGAACCGAACATTTGAGCAATGATGAGGTTTTGAAGAGGATGCAAACAAAGAGGAAACTTATACGCGACATCAGAAAGAGGCAGCTGAAATTTCTGGGACACGTAATGAGAAAGGAGGGCTTGGAAAATCTAATATTCCCAGGGACAAGGGAAAGCAGCGCGTAACATACTTAAGGGGCTTAAGCAAGTGGATGGCGGAACAGGGTCTTGGAGAAATAATAAAAAGACAAAACGTATTAAGAGCTACAAGGGACAGGAAGAAATGGAGAGCCCTGATCGCCTACTCCTGAACGGACACGGCACACAAAAGAAGACCCATTACAATTGTAAAATAGAGTCGCTAAAGCCAGAAGCTTAAGAACATAAGACATGATGATGATACAGTGTTAATTCCAGAAACAGAAAGCAAGTTGCAGGAACTCATAGACAAAGCCATGAAAGAAAGCAGGAAAAAAGGACTAACCGTCAATTGTAAGAAGACAGTAAGTATGGTTTTCAGCAAGAGAAAAAAATCACGAGATGCGAACAACGAATAAGAGATGTTAAAATCAAACAAGCACAGAAGTTCAAATATCTGGGGATCGTTTTAACAGAAGACAAAATGTGACACCGAAATCCGAAGCTGCATTAGAATAGTAAAATATACTTTCCAAAAATCTCTGCAAGCTATTAACCGTGCGGCTGGATTTCCGCAAATTGATATTCGTCTGGTCTGTCCCTCCCACGACAACTGAACTACAACTGTGCCACACCACGTGCTGCAAAACTTCACTGGGTCAGGAGAGTAGTGGGAGAGAGAAAAATAAGCAAGTTGCCAATTGGGTATTGCGAGTACTTTAAAAATATGGGACTAACAAAACACCCCCTGTGACTAACACAGAGTTAAGAAAAAAAGAGGCAAATGCCATTAAAAACAAAGAAAAGGGTGCTGAACTGCTACGTAATATTAATCATCCAATATAATAATGAATGCTGGGTAATTTCTTCACAGATGAAGAAGCGACTGGAGATGTGACGATACAGAAGGAAAAGGGAAAGCGTATGTAAGCGAAGAGAAAGTTTTAAGGAAAAAAGATGAACAAAAAGGACATGTGCACTTAGAATCAGTAATAAACAGTTGAAATTATTGGACACGAAGGGGAAAGAAGACATGTTGAATACAAGAGAAAAAAGGAATGGGAGGTATAGTAAAAAAAACATTGCTAAGAGCTACAAAGAAGAGGAAGTTGTGGAGAGATATGATCGACTCTGTCCTGAAGGGATACGACACTTGGAAGAAAAAGGAGAAAGGCAGAAGTCCCTAATGGGACTTCATTGGAAGTGGTCTCGCTTAACTGACAACTTGAGTGTTTTCCGTTTAGCGAGGATGACAGTCATGCTTTTAGGTGAATGGAGGTGTATAAAATGATAAATAATAACATTGTTCTGCGTTTGATGGTCTGTTTGTTTTTCATAAACATGTCCCGACTCTCTGCATTTAGTGTCTAAGCTGGAAATAACACTACTCAAAAGAAACAGGAATAGAAAACTGTCACGCTCAAGGTAGCATGAACGACATTTTAATAACTTGGTAATTACTAACAGATGAACTTAGGCAAAGATTATGCCAAAACGCGCACACACGCATACGCACAAACTAGAACACGCGCACATACACGCACATATATTTTTAATATACAAACTTGCTTACCTAGGAATATATAGACATATGAGACATGCTGTCTCATGCCATTACGGCCGAGTTAGAATATAACTCTAAGGCAGTATTAGACGTCCGATATCTACTATAAACTCCAGGCATACTAAGCAAGAATATTTAGGCGATCGACAGTGGTTCTCTACAGTTTTTTTATTCCTTGTTCCTCTCGCCATAAGGCAAGAAGAGGTAAAGGGATCCCAGCCGTCGTCCGAAAGCAATGTGCTCCCGATCTGGCACCTGCTCTCTCAAAACGCTACAACTATTGCCTCGCTGTTTCCTGCTTTCATGCTTGTTGGAAATCCTCTTCTGTTGTTCCTGTTTTTAAGAACTCTGGAGAACCTTCTGGCCCCTCTAACTATCGGTCTGTTAGTCTCCTACCGGTTTTCGGCAAAGTATTCGAGTCTTTAATCAATGCTGAAGTGGTTAAGCACCGTATCTTTCACGACATACTCTCAGACAAACAATATGGCTTCACTTTTGCCAGGTCTACCGCTGATGTGGTCACGGTCATTACTGAATATGTATATCAAGCACTTAATAATAACGGCGAAGCTCGAACTGTGACTTTAGCTATCTCGAAGGCGTTTGACAGGGTTTTGAACGCTGGTCTTCTAAGTCAGCTCTTCGGTTACGTTATTACTGGACGAGTGTTTGATGTAATCAAATCGTTCTAATCAAATCGTGAAATTAAGGACGTTTTAAACAGTCTCGCTTCCAGATCCTTTCACACGAACACTGGTGATCCCCAAGTCTCTATCCTGGGCCCTACATTGTTTCTGGTCTTCATCCATGATCTTCCTGGTTTTCATCAGTTCCCAAGTAGGCATTTATGCAGATGACATTAACAGTTAGTCATGTCTCAACAACAAATCAGTCAAAGCTGACAAAGATAACCTGGCGGCTGATCTTGAAAAGGACTTCCCATCTGTGATTAACTGGGAAACGAAATGGCTTTTAAATTTCAAACAAAGAAACTGCTCTCATTTAATCACTACCCGGCCCGTCAACAGCATAGCTGATGCTAAACTTATGGAGAGCAAAACACAGCGCCTTCTTGGCCTCAAGTTTTGAGATGAATTGAGGTTGAACGACTACATCAAATCAATAGCTGCATCTACTGCAAGGAAAGTTGGGTCACTGTGTCGTGTCAGAAGGTTTTTCTCGTCATAATCCGTCTTGCACAATACAAATCATGACTTGTGTCTCGTCTTCAGTCTCTTTCTCAGCGACGTAACGTGGGTTCCCTCTGTCTTTTCTACAAATATTTTCATGGCAACTATTCTGACAAGCTTTCTTCCCCGGTGACCGGACTATGTGAATATAAATGTAATACTAGATTGGCATTTAGGTCCCATCCTTTTACTGTTAAATTTGTTATGTGTAACAGATATTTCTACTCCAACAGTTTCTTTTCTCGCACTTCCCGTCTTTGGAACTCACTTCTGTTTCCTTGCTTCCCTCACTATAATCTTCAAAAATTTTCTTGAACCCCGTTCAGCTTTTATCCCTATCCTTCGCTGTACCCAGTTTTTTTCTTACCTTCACTCTCTGTACCCCCTGCGTACTAGTGGTATTTCCACCTTGTTTGGGGTGAAGTGATTAAAAAAAGGTTAAGAACTCAAAGGAAAAGGATTTAAGAATTTGCTTCCTCGAGATGAACATAAACTAAAGCGAGTTATAGCGAAACAACCACATTTCACCAGTACTCAGATCTTTGAAAAGGCTGGAATTTAAGGATTCAAGAAGGGCAAAAGGTGTAGAATCATTTTTGAATTGGGATTTGTAAAAACATCTTCAAGGCAACCTCCTCTCACTAAAGCAAATATTTGGCAGCGTCAAAATTGGGCCAAGAAATACATGAAAATTGACTTTTCTAAAGGGATTTTCACGGACGAATCTCGAGTGACATTTGATGGACTTGATTGATGGTCCAAAGGATGGATTTTATCCAATTCAGGCTTGTTAGTAGCTAAAAGAAGACAGCAAAGAGGAAGTAGTGTTATGATATGGGCTGGAATTATCAACTATTACTGGACTATTCAACGTCGATGAAGGAGATAAACAGAACAATGCTAACTATTGCAATTTTATGAACAAGACTTTTTTTGTATGGCAAAAGTCCCAGTCTCGTAGTTTCAAAGTGAAGTGCGTATTTATGCCCGACAATGCTCTTCGTGTATCTAAGCTTACCCGTGAATTCTTTGGGCATAAAAGATTTACAAGAGAGAAGATAATGGAATGGTTGCCATCATGTCCTGATCTGAATCCGATGAAAATTCTATGCTCAACTGTGAAGATGAAATTATATGAAGGTGGCAAAGAATATACCAGCAACACAGACCTATGGGAAGCGATTAAATCTACCATGTCGAAAATTGAACCTTCTGAAGTAAAAAAGTAACAAAATCAATAGATAATAGAATACTGGTTGTTACTGAGAAGGGCCATTTTATATTAAAATGTTAAGTTTTCAAAGATTTATATATATTTGTTGTTTATTCTATTATAGGCGATCATCAGTATTTGATGATTTTATTCTTTTTTTTTATTGAAGTAAAATGTGATTATTCGATTTTACCTAATAATTTCAGACGGCAAATTTTAGAATATATCAAGTAACTCAGTAACTGCAAAAAACATTGATAATACCTACAATTTTAGCCCAGGATTTGTTTTAACATCTATATTGATTATTTGACAATTCTTTTCAAATCAAATTTGAATTATTGAAAGTTATGTGATTTGTTTAATACCTTCAAGCAGTGTGTTGTTGCTCACCATAACGAGACTGACTTTTGATATAATTATAATCTAATTAAATGAGAAAACAATTAGCTAAAACGAAAAGGTTTAGAAAGTGTTTTAATCGTTAGATCACACACAGTAAATTTGCTTCCAGTTTCTGACAACGTTTCACCATTCTTAGCAGATCTATCATCACAATGTGGGATAATAGAACAATGATGGAAACAAAACAAAATATGTGTAAATGAAATAGGCTATATTATATAACAAAAATCATATATATATATATATATATATATATATATATATATATATATATATATATATATATATATATATATATATATCCAGAGAAGATAACATTAGAAAGATTTTAGAGTTCCAGGAAATAAATGGATTCGACGTTTAAAAACACACTATCCAGTCGGGCTAAACCATAAATTTAACAATATAGATAGTATTAATACATAACCCTACAAATCAAAACATTCCCATATTTCTCACCCACACAAAACAGACATGCTTACGGAGGTGTTGAGGCCTCACACTTATACACACACCCACACGAATATACACACTTACACATATCATACTCACTCACTCCCTAAGAACCAAATACCACAAACACACACATTTAAAAGAGACACATCCTCTCTCCAGGAACCAATAAAATTTGCCAAACTGACCAAGAGAATTCAAAGCAGCATGAATACATCCAGCTCTTATCTCAAATAACAACTTAAAAGAGACTGTTTGACAACACATGTTAAAAAAATCATGTTAAAAATATAAAAAAACATAAAAAAACAAATGAAAACTACAGACAAAAGTTCATTTTTCCATCAAGACATTCATTTCTGTAGTTCACTGCTACCAACAAGCAGAAATATTTTTTTCTCCTGATGATGTCCATGTTGGCCGAAACTAGTCGAGGAATCTAAATGAATTAATAATAATAAAAACGAAATAATATTAATCTACAACCCAGTGTGTCTGTAGATTTAAAAAATTTTTATCAATTTTTTAAATAATTGTTATTGTTCAATATATATATATATATATATATATATATATATATATAAGTTATTTTAAAACAAACAAAAGTCGTCAAGAACAAAAAGCGTCACACGAAAACTTTTTCACTGTCATACATCTTTCTCCCAACTTGTTCTTGATATATAAAATATATATATCGTTATCCCATATATATATATATATATATATATATATATATATATATATATATATATATATATATATGCAGAAATATAGTCTTAAAGTGTGCTATATTTATGGGGTAAAGTGCTCAATATCAGAGATAGAGCGTGTGTAAATATATATATATATATATATTTCATTTGTCATGTATAAATATATATATTTCATTTGTCATATATATATATATATATATATATATATATATATGTATGTCAAATGAAAAACTGTTTCAATGAAACTAGATTACGCCTTTCACCCTCGTTAGGTTTCATCAGATCAAAACGAAAGAAATATGCGTGTGTGTGTTTGCGTGTATGCTTAACTAATAAATAGTTAATACTTTTCCGCTCAGCTGGCATTTCTTGGGATGAAAGAAAGAACAAACTTGTATGACTTTTGTAAAAAAAGTCGTTAATCTTTATGATGAAGGCTAACGAGGGCGAAAAAACGTGTAATCTAGTTTCAATGAAACAGTTTATCCATTTGTCATATTCTTCAAAGTTTGTCAGAATTCTATATCCTATTTTATATATATGGACACACACCGACATATATATATATATATATATATATATATATATATATATGTATGTATGTATGTGTGTGTGTGTATATATATATATATATATATATATATATATATATATATATATATATATATATATACATGGAATCTCTGGTCGTGTGGCTGAGTTTGTTAGAAAGTTAGCATTTTGATTATGAAACCGGCATTTGAATCTCACTGTAGTCGTTTTGTCAAACGCTGTCATTTGTTGATATTACTCGTCACGGTTGACCCAACCCTTGTGATTATGGATAAAAGTTTTCGGAGACCTGTTTTGGATTTTTGACACAGTGGGTTGTCATGTTGTCAGCGTAAGTATAATTTGTGGTACGTAGTTAACCACGATAACTAGGGTGACTGCAGCGTTTAAAAGATCTTTTATTGGTAGCAAAGGTCTCAACAAATATTGAGAAAATACTTTTCCTTACAATTACTGCTTGAATGATTGATGCAAGGCAGTTACAACAAATCCTAACCCCTTCTTCAAAATATTGCGTCAGGTATAATCAGACGAGGCGACGTTTTTCCAATCTTATTTAATTTAATTTTTTTTGTGATCCTTAGCGAATTATAGCTCGCATCTTCTCGTTCCCGACATAGTTTTCTGCTGTTGTATCCCAACTGTTACAATTTTTACGTCTTGTGCGTTCAGAAAGGCACTTGTGTATACCTCCATATTAACTAGTGGTTATTTGAGCCACTTTCTATCAGCTTGAAATAGCATAGTCATTTTCCTTCGACATTTTTTATCAACGAGAGATTTTCGTGCACAGAATTGCCAGCACTAGAATTTTTTCCTTTTTCTGATGATTCTCATATTTTTCGAGTACTTTCAACTATCTGTCTTCATTAAATGGAACGTTAAATTATTTATCTACACAACAATTCGAACGGAATCTGGCACAAGGTCGCTTTTAGAACAAACACGTAACAAAGGCCAAAATTAGCCCATTTATCAGAAATGTTAGTGCTATATAGAAAACTTTTGTTAGTTTAATTATTTTCAACGTTATATTTCAAATATAAATGTGTGTATCGTATATGTGATGCCATGTGCTATCGGAGGATTTCAGAGCGCCAGGCGTCAAAGATATTATTATCAAAGATATTATCAGTGCCGGATTTACATATGGATTAGTATGGGTTGCTACCCAGAGGCCCCGAAACTAGAGGGGCCCCAAAGCTCCTTGGGGACCCCTCTAGACTTGGACGTCTGACAAATCTAAAAAATTAAAGATATAAGAACAGAGGGCATTTGTTTATTTTCTGATTTAGTGAGGGTCTTTTGAATTAATTTGATACAATTTAGAGTATTTGGTGTCCTCTATTTGGAGTGGGTATTTTAAATTTGACGGAAACCCATTTAGATATTGATGTATCTTTTTTACATACATATACATTTTTGATGTTTAGTTGAAGTGTTTCACGCTTTACATCAAAGAAGCATCAACTAAAAATATATCTTTTTATAGAGCCGGAAGTGTGGTGGGTGGCGAACATAGCTAATGAAGAGGGCCAAAATTCTATTAGCCCAGTGGCTTCTTAAGGCCTAAATCCGGCCAGGAATATTATTCATTATTTTATACATAATATGAAATAACTTTCCCAGCACGGAAAGGCATTTTATTTCATGTGCATTGTTTCTTTTGTACAATAATATCTTCGAGTATGTTGAGATTTTTTTTTTATTGTGGTTGTTGTATAATATTTCACTATTACCTACTAATATTTGCCTTAATGTGATTATCGATGTGTGCACGGACTGTGTTAAGTTTCGATAAGTACTAAGATAACCGGCGAGAGAGTGTGATAGTTGTGAGAACAATATATTTTAAAGCTGATTTTTGAGTAGTCGTGTTGGAGATGCTGTTTCCCAAAGACACGAGAGTTCATGAACAACATTGATTTTGCATAGGAGGCGATTCGAAGCGATTGGTAATAACGAAGTTAGAGGTTTCAACTTTTTACAGCAAATAATAAATCAAAGTTAAATATTTACAATAATTAAGTAATATGTAGAAAATATTTTAGAGTTAGGGTGCATCTGATTACAACAGAATAAGTTATAACGTTATTTTTATTTTTGCTTATATAATATTTTTCTAAAATTCTTTGAAGCTATTTACTCTTCGACTACGCGGTTAGGGAAATTATTATTAATAACTGTTTATTTTATCCTACTCAGTACTTCAAAAGATATGACTCTAAAAATATTAAGTTCCTTATACTGATGAATGCGATTATATTTACTCCAAAAAATGAATTTTAACCAGTTTTTACCACAATTTTGATCTAGGCTTATGACAATTTATTCGTGAAATGAAAAAATAAAATGAAACAGACGTTGTTGGCTGAATTGAATAGAATTTATTAGAATGTTACGTAGTTTTTCTTAACTACCGTATTTTACGACATATAAGTCGCACGGGTGTATAAGATGCACCCCAATTTCAACAGGTCAAATCAAGAAAAAATTAGTAATTAGTAAATTTAGTAGTAAATGGAACAGCCTAGGTTATATTTATAAGGTATTATTTTGGTTAAACAAGCCATGATTACAATTAAACGAAAAATGATAGGAAAAAAGAACACGATCCTATAAAACCTTTATTATATTCTTTATATGATCTGTACAACCTGCGTCTTGTAAACGTCTTATTGGAATAATTAGGATATACAAATTCTGATTATATTTATACCAATGCAACCGGAAGCTATCGCAAGAAAAATATTAATGTAACAAATATATTTTACAAATATATAATTTGAATTTATTGCATATAATTTTAATGAAACAAAGTACTAATATTAAACGCGATGAAATTAATATAATGAATATTATCAATGATAACTCTTTTAATTTGCTTAATAGCCTTTTAAATAATGACAATAGGTATATGAATGATACTCTAAATGCTAACATAATAGGAATTGCCAGATAGCTAATTTCGGCCGACTATCGCGAATTTCAAACCTTCATGTGGAATATAAGATGATGCAGGGGAATTTTAAAAGATATTTTAGTAAAACAAAGTGCCCCTTATATGCCATCAAATACGATAATTCCTTTTCTTCAATTGATGTATTCAACTGGAAAAATGGAAAAGTGAGGATACCGTAGATTAAATATGTGAGCAACAACGAAGTTTTTGAGAAAATGAAAACGAAAAGAAAACTAATACTTATCAGGAAGAGACAGTTGAGGTTTCTAGGATACATAATGAGGACGGAGGGCTTGGAAAATATGATACTCAAATGACAGCCAAGAAGGAAAGAGGAAAACAGCGCATAACGTACTTAGTGAACTTGACAAAAAAGATTCCCGAACAGGGTTTAGGAGAAAGAACAGAAAGATATAGTTTTATTTAATAGCTACAAAGGAAAGGGAGTTGTAGAGAGCCATAATCGTCTATGTCCTGAGGAGACACGACACATAAAGAAGAAGACTTATTCGAATCATTTATTCTGCTTTTTCTGTGTATACAGAATCGCCTTACTTTGATGAAAATCGTATTTTGGTATGGCTACTTTTGCTTATCCCGTGTTCGCTTATTTCCAACATTGTGGTACGTCATACACTTTTAATTCATCGCGATTAGTTTCAAAAATGGAATCTTAAAAAAAATTTAGGTAACGAAGCGAACATGGAAATATGATCCACTATGTTTATTTATAACATGTAACTTATATAGAAGACACGCATGAAAACAGCTAACGTATGCAAACTCGTACAAATAGCTTTTTATCAACGGTGGCTGTTTTCAAGTAATGTCCTTGATTATCATCCTCACATTGGGTAAACAAAGATGGAGAGTTATTCAACCAGAGACATTGAAAAGTGCTTTTGCGCATTTTCCATTATTTTTCTATAAACTATGCAAATCACTATGAAGTTTGTTAACATTTTTGAAAGTAAGAAGAAAGTACAATATAACGGAAATGATGTTCATTTGCCACATCAACGTTAGAATGAATAAGTGAAGATACACGCTGATTATGGTATTTCTATGAAATGTCTTGGACATTCAGGCCGGTAAATTTAGTTAATACTGTTTAATACAGTTGGTATGACGTTTGCCTCATATCGTAAATGTCCTGGTTTCAATTCTCAGTAGTGGATGCGCACTGCTGATGAGTCCCAAATAGGACGAAACGGCCGTCCAGTGCTTTCTGCATTCTGTTGAAATTTCTTCTAGAATCGATAAATTACTTAATAAATATATATATATATATATATATATATATATATATATATATATATATATATATATATATATATATATATATCAAATATGTGGTGTAGTTCAATTTATATTACAATGAATCATTCATGCAAAAAGTAAATTAGTAAAGTTAATGATAGAAAATGGCGAAATCCTTTCACTAACAAAATTTTAAAGGTGCATTAACCTACCAATCACTCGACGAATGTTTTGATCCTTTTTTCTTAATTTATAACCTGTATAAGATCTTTCTTAAATACGCAAGTACTTTCGACTGTACATTCAGTCATCTTCTTGGTAAAATTCAGGTAGCATCCGAGACGAAAAAGATAATGCAAATCGAAATATGTTTTTTGAAATGTATTATTGATAACGGATACAAACTTTTGGAGCGTGCAGTCGCAACGCTAAGGTTGAATTTTCTTTGAAAAATTAAGAGAGTGCGTTTTTTTTTTTTTACTAATATGGCAGTTTGAGAA
The DNA here is from genome assembly GCA_964036315.1 of Acanthosepion esculentum. Lineage (NCBI taxonomy): Eukaryota > Metazoa > Mollusca > Cephalopoda > Sepiida > Sepiidae > Acanthosepion > Acanthosepion esculentum. Next base: position 83,066,007 of record OZ038487.1, read on the forward strand.
CGTTTTGTTGTAGAAGTTTATCAGTCAATGTTGCATGAACTAAGTAGTTCAATAAATAGAGTAATGTCTCAGTTGTTATCCTGAACATTTACACATCGGATCAGTTCTTTTAAATCAAATACGTGGTGCAGTTTAATTTATATTACAATAAATCATTCATACAAAAAGTAAATTAATAAAGTTAATGATATAAAATGGCGAAATTCCTTCGCTAAAATTTTTTTAAAGGTGTATTAACCTCCCAATCACTTGATGAATGTTATGATCATTGTTTTTTTAACTTTATAAACTGTATAAGGTCTTTCTTAAATACGCACGTACTTTCGACTGTACATTCAGTCATCGTTAAGCATGGAAATTATTTTGGTAAATTTCATGTAGCATCCGAGACGAAAATATATATATATATATATATATAAATTAATTCACGCGAAACAAGGCGAGAATGCGACTAATAAGGAAATTTATTGGGAGTGAAACGAATGAAATGATATTAGACAGGACCGGAAACCCATTCCTAAAGAGGAAACAAGGCATAAAACTCCACGCCTGTTACCACCCCCAAAGAAAAACGGGTAGAAGGGTGACATATATTGCTATTTATTCCATGAAATAGGATTATATATATATATATATATATATATATATATATATATATATATATATATATATATATAAATAATATGGACTCCCCCGTTTTATTCGAGGGTTAAGCAGCTCAGTTCCTAGGAACCGACAGTCCAGACACCAGCAAATATGATTTCATTATAGTGGTTAAGGCTTTGTGTAGAACCAACCACACTTTTTGAAGGTCCGAATACAGTGCTACAAGCTCTCCAAACGACCCTCTGAAGTTTTTAAATTTAGACCAGTTGCCACCCAAGGCTATAGAACCCAGTCTGTCTTGCTATTTACCCATAGCTGGAAGGAGAATGAGACGATTAATACCTTTTCCCAAGGGTATATATATATATATATATATTTATATATATATATATATATTACATCAAATATAATGATATTTTGTCACACTCTCGTATTAAGGAAAGTATCTGTAACCGTCACGTTATTCTGGTGATTGTTAGTATACTTTGAATGTATTGATAGGAACGACTGGATCAGATAAAAAATGTGCCCGGAAATACCGTAACTTTTCAGTTTGTGGAGAAGACCTGAATGCCAGACCCTGTCAATGGCTTTCGTGATGCTACAGCCCGGATTCACCATTTTTATTTACAGCATGACAGACTCTTTCCGCAATTATCGTTTGTACATCAGCAGTTGACCTGGAGAAATGAAAGCCGTATTGCTTGTCTGAGAAAAAGCCCTGTGATGATGTTTAAGAAAACAATATTTTCAGTTTTAAACTTGCCCAAATCTGAAAAAAATGTGATGCGTAATACATTTAAGGCTCTAAAATATATGCATCATTGAAGCTTAACTTAGCAATATTAAAATTGTCGTAACCTGTTGAAAATATCCGTCCTCGAAGCTGTAATAGTTGTAACACTTTAAAAAAAATTATGTTTTCTTCTATCACCCTCAATAAAATACATTACTGATATATATATTCTGTGTGTTACTGTAACCGTTTATTCCGTCGTATGTACTCTAACAATTTTTTTTCTTCTGTTGTTCACATGTCCCCGCATAATATTGACGGTTACTAGATGATGTTGTTGAAGGTAGATAACGATTGGGCCGAGGGATGCATCATTTCCGCAATCTGCTGCACAAAGTAGTGGTTCTTGGGAAGATGCTGTACAAATAGAACTTCCTTCTTACCAATGAAATACAAAGAGAATAGTAACGATTTTAACTTGCATACGTGGCAAGCCGAGTCTTAGCTGTAAAGGTCTGAACTGGTGAAATTAAGGAATGTAGCACGTTAGAACATTTGCCACAGAAATAGAGACAGAATGATAAGAGGCTAACCACTTTTCATCTATGGGAAAGGGGTAAGGTGGTAAAATCATCGCCAAGAAGGCCACGTAGATGCTTTTTGAAGTCTGTCAAATCTGGAAAGTGTGGACTGAGCAGCTCTTGCTCAGATATGGCAGCAATATTCCATTTTTAAAAAATCCTATCTGACTCTTGCAAAGATAGGGCATGGTAGGAGGAGTAAGATACTTTCTGGAACGGTACAATTTGTTGATATTTAATAGGTAATTTTCATTGTAGGGGAAATGGAGGTGAGTTCGCTTGGATGTTGTCACAGCATCAATAGTGTAGGGGCTTCTAATACCTCATTCATGTTGAAATTCCTTATGTTCAATACTAAATTTATTGCAACTGTATGGCTCATTTACAGTAAACTTCTACAAAACCAAAACATTAAACTAAACCTTCGATTCGGGGCCTTAAATAGCTTCCTTATATAAATACTTCGACATAACTATCATACATGAGCCAAAGTCGTTCAGAAATATCTAAATTGACAGCTGTATACAAAATTATTTCTCGAATCAATTTTTAAAATGGCTTTGAGCGCATGAAGACTGTAGCTCTTAGCGAGGACAGTCCTCTTTCGACCATTGTGGACTGACGATACACAATCACAAAGAACAGTAACAAATAACAGAAACCACATCACTTGAGGACTTTCAACAGCAGCAACAACTAAAATGGATAACACATGTAACACGAAAAGAAAATAATAATATAATCAAGATGTTGATGTTCCGCATTACTTCACACAAAAGGTTAGGAAGAAAACTTACATCAATTCGTGGAAGATTAATATTAGTTACTGGATTTGAGAAACCTATTTTCCTGAAAATTTTTTTAAAGAAAGAGATTTTATAAATTTCACTCGAAATTATCACTCACTGCTCGGTCAATAAATGTCAAATGTTTCCTTATAAGGAAACGCCTAATATTACTATTTTATATAATATAGATATATAATTCAGTTCTTAATTTTCTTGTTATATATTGTTTTGACTGTTCTTGCTTGTTTTTATAGGTTAGCTACACGGCACTTCGACGTGGTATAATGGTTAGCCAGATGGTTTTGCTAGATAAGTTACAACTGGGTAATAGCTCCTCCAAACTTAAGGTCTGGTCCCATATCTAAATTACTCTCGCTAAGTATAATAATTAATACAGAATAATATAATATAATATTAATATTATTATAATATAACTATAATAAGGAAAATATAATAAGGAAATTACAAAATGCTTTATATTGAAAATCCAATTAAAATGTCAGTATTAAAAATACATTTTTAAGTTTCAAAATTTATAAAAATAAAACTACTAATTAATTCATTCAGATGTTATGTCTAAAACGAGAAACTTGTAGTTGCTTCACAGAGGTATTCGGAAAGCTATTGTTTATTCATAAATATTTGACTTGAAACTAACCAGAAACTTGTAGTTACTTGACAGAGGTATTTGGAAAGCTATCGGTTACTCGTGAATATTTGACTTGCAACGAGCTAAACATTAAGATCAACATTTTTAAACCAGTAGCGTGGAGAAGAGGAGACAGATGGTGCCACTGCCCCAGGCATTCATATCGGCAGGGCAGCCACTCAAAGAGTCAAATAAAAATTTAGTTTATATTTAATTTGAATAAAGTGTTTATTTCTGTTTTTAAATATTTAAAATGTCTTCCTTTCTCACATTTCTCAAAACTAGGCCCTACAGATCTCCCTATTTGTGTCTTGGCCCCGGGCGTCACCAAAACTCTGCATGACACTGGATTAAACACCTCACAAAAAGTACAGATGGACAAATGGTTGTAACTTCCAATTAAATCAATACATTAGAAATGAAATATGACTAAAATTTCTATGAAAGAGATTTATTTGTGTGAGTCGATTACATTTAAAATATTAATTAAGATTAATATACCGTATATACTCGAGAATAGTGTCAGTTTTTATGATCAGTTTTTTTAAAGCAAAAATAATGGGTGAGAACTATAACCAGATATTTTTGAACAGGTTAAAAATCAGGCATGAACGAACAACAAATGTACGATATCTAAATCTTCTCATCAGATATTTTACGGCAAGTGATTTTTCTCAGCATTTTGGAGTAGCTTTTTACAAAAAACAAAACAATGAAGACCATTTATTTGCTATAGAATATGTCCCGGATGATGCCTAATACTGCAATATTTGACTATGATAGGTCTACTTGCATGGCTCAGAATTATACACGAGCTATATGAAAAAGAATCAGGTTTTTCACAAAAAAACAAAACAGGAATCGCACTATACAAGAAGTAGACTTATGCATGAATATATATGGTATAGACTTATACACGAATATATTCAGTATAAATTTATGCACTAATATATACGGTATTATCATTTAAATATTTCAAAAAGATGTACGAACCTGCCCCACCAGTATGGCAGGATGGTAAATTATGATGGGACAAGTTGCTTCTTTTGCTAGCACATACATACATATGTGATGAATATATTGTGATAATTGAGAAATATACAACCAGACAAAATTGTTAACAGTAATAAAAATGTATTTGAATAAATAGGACAAGTAGAATCATATGTGACAAAACCTCAAGGATGTATTGTAATAAAGTGAAAAGTGTGATAAAATAAACAATGTGAAAAGAATGACTCTAGCAAACAGAAGTTTATCGGCATTACTCCTCCGGTAAAATGGAAATGAAGCTAACAAAACAAAATCAGTAGGATATCAAATACATTTAATGTGCAGATTATTAATTTGATTCTATATACTAGACAATTGTCAAATTCAGAATCATGGGGTGTATGCTTTACAAGCAATGTAATCCCTGTTTTCAGGATGTACACTTTACCAAAGGCCTTGAATTGTAAGGCATACGGACATTGGAACACCAATTCTCGCCCTATCACCAAAATTATGCAACGTCGAGCCTCGGCAGTAACTAGTTGGGCGGCCGTTTGGGAATGACAGGTGATGTAAACGTTGATGCACGGTTGGTGTAATGGATAACAGTTCGGAATGAGAAAACGGAGAACCGAGGTCCAATTCCAGTCGGGTTTGTTGCATTCACTATCGCGCAAATGCATTTTGGAAAAGGATGAATGCACATTTCTCCCAAAGGTGTGAGTTAAAGTATAGGATTTGTATTTGAAAGTTATTGTGAGTCTGTCTATATTTCTGAGACCAGGTATTATGTACAGTATTTACATTAGTCGGACTATTGTCCTCATCTTTGTCGCCATATTTGTCACAACGTTTCGGCCTTTGTACGCTCCGGCCTTCTTCAGGTGGTTGGAATTTCGAACTGAACCCTTTATTTCGATCCCTGGGGTAAACATGGCACGTAGAACTAGAACAGTCTATCCCAGGGATCGAAATAAAGGGTTCAGTTCGAAATTCCAACCACCTGAAGAAGGCCGGAGCGTACAACGACCGAAACGTTGTGACAAATATGGCGACAAAGATGAGGACGAAAGTTATTGTGTTGTGGAAAGTGCCAACATCTTCAGGTTAGAACTATTAAGATTCAAGCGTTTCTTGGTGTGTGGTACAGCGCTTTGACCACTTTGGTCTGAATGGCATTGTGATGTGTATCTGCCTAAAGATCTTGAAGTACCAATTAAGAAACTAAGTAATTCATAGCCAACAAGATCGCATATGATATGATTACTTTTCGATTCTGAGACAAATTCGTAGTTGATACACAAAGTACTTACCAATTTCATCACGGTATCATGATCAAATATAGCAGACAATGATTTCCCGAATTTAGTGAAGATCTGATTGGCTGGTTTGAAACTTTTCGGAAGGATATTCCAACAATGCCGACTCAACACCGCTGACTCAATGATATCAGCTATCCACTAAAAGCCAAGATGATATTAAGTTTAGCATTTGTTCCTCTTCGACATATTGATACTTATATTGACGTCCGCTCTGTGGACTTACCCGAAGAACTTCGTGAATTGATTCGAAGATGACTATATTGGAAGACCAAATCGACGTGGAACCAGCAGAATACCTCCTCTCTTCCCTCTGGAAATGTAAAATAATCACGAAAGAACGTTACACAAGGAAAATCAGACGAATAACCAGCCTGAAGCAGCAAATAGAAACCTGCACACAAAGCTGTAAATGGAGCACCCCATAATATGGGGATTCATCACGGGGCTGCAAAAGGTGCAAAGAAACTGAGATGTATTTTTCGAGCAATTAATTGCAGGTCATACCCTTCCCATAAACTGAAGAATATATGAAGTTAGATGAAGGAATTTTGCTGATTGTTTCTTTTTATTCACAACGATCTCCAACTGAATATTTGAGGAGAATTGCGTACAATTTTCAGTAATTTCTTAAATTAAAAATAAAGTCATGTATTAAAAAATGATCCTCAATAAATTACTTTATTTTTTTTTAAATGTCGAAGAAAAAATTGTCATAAATTGCATGTCGGCGGTGTTGAGTCGGCGGCGTTGAATTGGCGATGATGAGTGGTCCTGCACTCGAAACCTGTAAGTCAAACTCGAATTGATGAACTCCCCATTCTGTCACTGCATTCTACCTATAAGTAAAAGGTTACAATCTCCATAATTTTTGGCAACCTGAAGGTCAAGGATCCCTACTTCTTTGGGTGATTAACAAAAATATACTTTTTGATGCTGGTAGGAGATATTTTATAAGTCTACGATTTGGCTGTGCATTGAATATTATTGTCACATTTCGTGTGATGCTTCTCCTATGCCAGAAGAATGTACAATGATATCGGTTCTGACCTGGCCGTTTAATAGCTTCCCTTTAACTTTTCTATAAATATTTTCATGACAATTGTTCTGAGGATCTTTCTACTTTGTGACCATGACCATGAATTTAAGCTTGGTGCAAGATTGGCGGCCATGTCTCGTTATATTACTGTTGAAATGTCTAGATGTAACCGTAAGTTCTATGTTAATAGTTTCTTCTTTCGACTTTCTCGCCTGTGAAACTACCTTCCGGTTTAGGTAAAAGAAAGTCCGAAGAACGGACTAATCATCAATTATCAGAATACAGAATGTATGATTGTCAGCAAGAGGAACATCCGAATAGATGAACTCTGAATTGAAGATGCCAAATATCAAGCGAATAGAGAACTAACTGGAATGTTTATTAACAGAGGACGGAAAATACTACACCGAAATTCGAACACGCATTAGGTTAGGGAAATATGATTTTCTAAAGCTAAATAAAGTATTAAGAAACAGGAAATGTTCGTTAAAAACAAAGAAAAAATGGTACTGAAAAATTATGAACTATCAGTCCTTTCATGTGCTAAGGAATAATGAACAGCTTCTTTAGAGATGTAGAAGAGACGGGAGGAAATAGAGATGCGTTTCTACAGAAGGAGACTGTAACGATGAGGTCTTAAGAAAAATGGAAATGAAAAGGGCGCTTATAATTATAATCAGATAGTGACTGCTGAAATTTCTAGGACACATAATGAGGAAAGAGGGTTCAGAGAATTCGACACTCACAGGTAAGTGGGCAATAGGGGAACCTATCTAGGAAGCTTGTGGAAATGGATTTCAGAATAAGCATAGGACAGAAAGTTGTGCAGAGCCATGTAATATGCGTCCTGAAGGGACACGTCAGATTGAAGAATAAGAAATATATATCACATATGATGAAATTGTCTTCCGATTCATTTAGCCTAACATATACTCGTTCGCGATATAGCTGCAGGTGAACTTGATATTGATGTGTAATTCTTGGGAACAAATATATCTCCCTCCAAGAAAAGCCTCTCCTATCTCACACGTAATCTAGTTCTGTTCTTGGGGAAAAAGAAAACAAATCGATTTTGACAAGCGACTTCAGGGAAAGTACTACGGACTGGACTTAAAAGTCAGTAACCTCAACTTTTAAATGGAAATTATTTTTACACGATGATATATAAGAGTAGTAACCGCAAAAAATATTACGGTTTCGCTGTTTGAATTTTCTGATAATTCTTACGTTAATGATTGAATAACCTTACGTGTTCAACAACTATAAAATACTATAAAAAATTTCCATTTTTGCATTGTTAAATATTTGAGCTTAGAATCTTCAACCGAGTGTTGCAATAACAATCAAAAGTATGAATACGGGTGATTAGTTAAAACGGTACAAATGAAAAGATTTAAAAGTGACAAGGTTTTTCGCTGAAGCAGACGTTAAATACATGAGTGTGTTATCGCCTCCTCTATCTTCGGTTCTTTTCTTTCCGTCTTTCCCCGCAAACAAAACGCAATAGCACATAATTTTTGAAGTATTGACAGGCCCTAACATACGTGCTACCTATCTAACGAATTAACTAAAGATCTGAGGAGTAAGCAGAATTTCCTAAGCCAATGTATATACATATATATATATATATATATATATATATATATATATATATATATATCAAGTATTGGTTTATAAAAAAAGACAGTAAGCTAACCGTATACTATATATTTAACACTGACTTGGAAATTAAGGAGAAGGAAAACTCTAAATTCAAGCCAACCTGGTGAGATTTGGATTCCGTCAGACTATCTTGTCCAAGATACACCACTTCAGCTGTGGCTGTAGTACATGTTGGGCCTCTATAATGAGTTACGGAACTCGTCATGATGATCGTGATATACATATATATATATATATATATATATATATATATATATATGATAAAATATAGTTATGGGTAAATGTGCTCAATATCAGGGATAGAGCATGTGCAAGTATAAAAATGGACACGGAAGTCAGCTACGAATGGTGATAGTACTTTTTACGCTTGAACGAAGTCATTAGACCACATGTGTGCGATGGAAACCTCGACTAATACATTTACGTATGCTGGTTAGTGTGGACATTATGAGTAGTAAAGTCAGTTATTTCGGCTTATCCTTATGTTATCATAATGGTTATTTGATAGGCTCAAACGGATACGCGTGTACGTGCACACACGTTTTGACTTCCGGTTTTCTAGACATATACTGTCGTTTTTAATTTTTGAGCGATCTAGTGTTTTATGAGGGTAGAATCTATTGATCTCATCGTTACACAACCAAATGCCGTGTGTATGTGCGCGTGTGTGTGTGCGCGTGTCTGTGGATGTACTTGTGTTTGTTTCTTTGTGTTTTGCCTGTGCCTGTGTGTATGCGTGGATGTGTAGGAGCACTGAGCAAGAAAACAGGGACTGTGAGTGTGTGATGTGGGTGTGGGCATTATTACACATCCTAAAGGTAATGTTCTGCTCGACTGGTTACAGAAGACATTTTGCCCGAGATATGAGAAATAAGATCTCAAAGTCAAGGTAAACTCTGAAATGTCTTAATAACTTACTTCTGCAAAATGGTTCTCTTTTCAAAACAAGTTTTATTGCTTTCAGTTTTCTTTAGAATTTAGAATTAAACTTTAAGTGCCTTACCGTATTTCCCCAGCGTCGAAGACACGCCGAAATGAAGACGAACCCAGCTTCAAAGACGAACCATCCAATGTTTGAACTGTAGGATGCTGGGTATAATTTAGAGAATTATTTTGAAGCTGGAAAATGCGGTAACTTTTCTATGGGTTTTCTTTAAGCCATTATCGCTCACAGCCTTAATGAAGACGGTAAATCGAATGCTATTAATTATCGTCTCCCTACAGGACATCTGCGCTCAAGGTTCTCCACAACTTCCTATTTTTGTATCATTAGCAATGTTTCTCCTCTTAATATCTCACCCAGTATATGTTCTGTAATACATTTACTTGAGCTCATTATGTCGGTTATCTCGATTTTTCCCTCTGACCCTATTTCCTCCAGTATAATGTCTGAGCGGATTATCCAAGTGAAATTAAGTGTCAATAATATTTAGGTAAATTTTAAATGGTTTCAATTTTAATTCTATTTTATCTATGTATTTATATATATATATATATATATATATATATATATACAGTGTAACCCGGATATAAGAGACCCGGATATAAGAACGATTTTCTCAGGTCCCAAATTAGAGCTTGTGTTAATAAAACAAAATAGACCAAACCCGGATATAAGAGAAACCCGGATATAAGACACTTCTTCTCCGGTCTCGACAACTCTCTTATATCCGGGTTACACTGTATATATATATATATATATATATATGTGTGTGTGTGTGTGTGTGTGTGTGTGTGTGCGTGTGTGTGAAAGAGAGATAGAAAGAGGGAAAGAAGTAAAGAGGAGAGAGACAGAATCTTGATGACGATGAAGCGAATCAGACAATCAATTTCAATTACATCATTGTATCGAACCTCATAAAAATATTACTATAGGAGATACAGAAATTGAACACAGAATAGTTTGCATTAGGGGTGCTGTTTTTTCCTACACTGAAGGTGCTGCAAAAACCAAAAATCATATCTTGAGTACACGTGTCATGTTCTTAAATAGCCTCGCCAGATCTCGACCCCTATATGGTTGTCATGCATTAGGTCCAAATCTTTCAGAAATGCCTAAACTATCAGATATATACAACCGACTTGAAGCGAATGAATGATTTAGGTCTTAAAGAAGACACTTATTCATTAGATCTTATAGATTGACGGTACAGAATCACAAAGAAAGAGCTTTACTAAATAGCCAAACCCACAGCAACAACTAAAATGGATAGCTCTTCTCGAGTACCATCCATCAAACTTTGTGGACTGGCACTACAGAATCACAAAAAAGAAACATACCAAATAACTGAAACCACATCCCTTGCGGACGTTCAACGGTAACATCTAAAATGGATGGCACATGGACCTCGAATGAAAAATAATGATATAATCTAGATATAGACTTTTTTTACAACATCTTAAACAAAAGGTTAGGATGGAAACTCCTATCAATATTAGAACGAGCAATAAAACGTGAAATATCTAATTGCCTGTAAAAACTGTTTCAAGAGAATGATTCTATGAATTTTGACCGGTAGTAATGGTCAATAAATGCCGAACGTTTTCTGTGTTGCTCTCACCGTTGTCGCAACTGTGTATGCCATTCTTGGAAAATGTATACCCATCGCCAGGTGCATCAACAAAGGTCTCGTGACTTTTATGACACCAGGCATGGTAAAGAAGAAAGTTCATTCGAATCAAATAGTCTATCCATCTTTGGACAAGTTTATCTCAGAAGACATCTCATTTGTCATGAGAATATGAGATGGATACCACCAAGTAATCTTCCTTTTTCTTGAGGGAAGGCTTCCAGCATAGCAGTCCAATGATATTTATCTCAGGAGACTAACCGATTTAACTGTTAACGGGTATATGTTTTTCGATTGTGATTTCACACACACACACACACACACACACATATATATATATATATATATATATATATGTGTGTGTGTGTGTGTGTGTGTGTGTGTGTGTGTGTGTGTGTGTGTGTGTGTGTGTGTGTGTGAAAGTGATTTTGACGGTTTCGCCCTGTGGAAACTTTTAGACGCTACGCATGCGCAATATTTATGCGCATACATTTTAATTACACGACACATATTTAATAGCCAACAGATATCTGACATCCACCATTTTCTTTTAAATTATAAAAGACCCGCCTTCAGCTGTCAACGCCAATAAGAAAAATAGTTCTTTCAACGACTTCCTCTTTTTTCCTACTCCTCGGGCATATCAATATAAAAAGTGCGTTGCGGAAGAATTAAGATAAAACAGGATTTTTGAAAAGCGTAAAAAAAAAAGAAAGAAAGAAAATGAAAACCGAGTGCGGGGAGACGAAAAATCCTTCCGCTGAGAAAGATGTTTCTGCATCCTAATTCAGAACCTTTTTTTTTTCTTCATATATGCCCCCCTTAAAGTTCTCTCAGAATTAAATAGATAAGAATAGATGGGAATAGGCTAAAGGAACGAAGTGTCGAAAAGAGAGTAATAGGAAGAGATTGAGATCTATCTTGTGTCAGTATGAAAACATTTACCAAAATTAAGTTATGATATAGAGTTCTGAATACACAATGATAAATTGATCTAGAAATAATAGAAAATGAAATCAATATGAAAATATAATGAAATCATATACTTTGATATCAGAAAGAAACGTTTTATGGTTGCAGAATTGAAGAAGTATAAACTTTGTCACATCGCAAGTAATTTTAAAAGTTTTTGTTTTTTCTGGGTTCCTGTTATCTACTGTATAAATAAATTGTAGATTTTTAAATTTTTAAATGAAACATTTCCGCCATGATTAATTTTTACTACACTGTTTCAATTATTACAATACTCCTTTAATTGTTCTTAACTGTTTAAAAACTTATAGGAAGGGTCAGAAAAATATTGACATTCGTAATCTGCCAAATATTTCACATGTTATGAATAATATAGGCTACATGTCACTCTTACGATGTGACAGAATGCTTATGAATTTGAACTGATGTCGCAAATAAGCGCAATTCTAGATTGGCAACTAGAACACATTTTTCTGCTGAAATTAGCATAGAAATTATTCTATGCTTATTGTTTCATTGTCTTTCATTTTGGGCAGCCCATGAATTTTCGACTATCGCAATGAAGCAGTGTTGTCTAAAGGAAGTGCCTTACCTTGAATTCCTATAGGAACATAAGCTCACTCTGGACCTCAAGTGGAACTCGTATATACGGATCATCGCTACTCTATTGCTATTTCCATAGAAAATATTCAGACGAGGTACATCCCTTAGTTCCTACAACTCTAAACCTCCTAGCTAAGGCGAGCCACCATCATCCTTTTCGTATTCCTAAGGAGTAAGTTTAACTAGGATAGCTTCTTCCGAAGAAATGTTGCTCTGGATCCCAGGATGACGCTTTCTCGGCCACTACAATCTTATATCCCTTCAATTTTAGGGTTAACCGTTATATTTCATACATATCCACAAAAACTATGTCTCCTACCATTAACAACCTCCTTCAGTAACATCTAAAGTCTAGCGTTAACGTTTACCTTTCATACATATCTACATAAACTATGTCACTTACTCTTACGGCTCACACAACAACCGCTTTCAATAACCCTCAATCTAGTGTTAACCGTTGTTTCACACATATGCACATAAACTATGCCCCATACTCTTACTACTCACACAACAACCGCCTTCAGTAACCTTTCAAGTCTACGGTTAACCGTTGTCTTTCAAACATATAAGCATAAATTATGTCCCCTACTCTTCCTGCCCACGCAACAACCGCCTCCAGTAAACATTTAAGTCTAGGGTTAACGGTTATGTTTCACACATATCTGCATGAACTGTGACCCTTACCCTTTCTACTTACACAGGGCTTGTATAGGGCGAACATCACTAATAAAAGTTTTTTAAAATTCTCCCTTTGAACTCTCTTTCAGCTTCTTGCTTTCCTGTCAACTACGATCCTCAACTTCCGTCGTCATCTTCTGTCTCCTTGAATGCTGGTCTTTTAATGTCCTCTCATTCTTCAACGTTTTCTAACCTTCTTTCACTTTCTTTAATCCATTGCTTGGGGTGGGATGATTTAGAAAAGAAATTACTCCCGTTATAGAAACTCCAACAAACATCTTGTAATTAAAAATTCTAATTGCAGAACAAAGTTTACAAAGAGTATCGTTCTGAACAAAAGATTGAAAACATCGCCATTGTCATGCCGGCAATGTTATAATGGCACCACTAACCTAGAAGTTAGGCTCCATGTCCAGAAATGTCATCATCATTCATTTGATTTTGAAATAGTATGCATAGCATCCAGAATAATTTTCCAAAGTTAATCTTTTCAAGTAAATTTCCGTTCCCTAATGCAAACCCTCGTCTTCAGAATGATTCGCAAGTTACCAATCGGGTTATGGTTGGACATCAACCATTTCATCAAACAAAGGTGCTTGAATATCTTCATTCGTTTTCTTCGCCGAATATGATGGGATTTTTTAAAGTGATGGCTACCTAATGAACTATGGCTTCATGTGTGCTTTCAAATGTATAATATTCTAGAATTACTTAATGAAGTAATTAGTGTTGCAAAATATAACTTCATCAAAACTGCAACATAAAACACACATATCACCGCCTCTAGTAATGATGTCTATACAAACATGTATATACATAAAAAATGAGTATCACTTACCATGTACTCAATTGTGAAAGTAGAATAACATTAAAATATTTTTATTGCTTCAAAACTCCCATGAAAATTGAATTTTCGCATTAAATGACCCATAAGGATTTGATATGCCACTAAACAAACAAATCAATCAAGTATATCTGGGATGTCATCTTAACATTATCCGAAAATTGCTATCGGATTAGTACTATAATGAAGCTAAAACTTCAAGGTCTCTAATCCCAGAGGGGTCTCTGAGATAAATCTTTTTAATGAGTGAATCTTTCAATAAAATCAATGATTTTGGCGTTTCTTATTAAAATATGGCCATTTTAGTGATAGAATCACAAGATGATGTGTTGACGTAGGTAATATTGTCGTTATAATATGCGCTAATACCCATTTAACATGGCCTTAAAATCTTCCTGTAATTGGTTACATTTCAAGGTTTTGCTGGAGTCTTGCAGCGCTTGAACTGCAGCTATATAGGCTCGTTGAGCTAATCAGAATCTATTCATAACTTAAATGTTGATAGCTGGATCCTCGGATCTATTGTTGCTGGTTGTGAAGAGGCTCCCTTTTCTGTTCAAGCTTCAGAGCCCAAAGATGTAGGTACGACACTGCTCGGGAACACCAGTTAATCTCTTATAATTCTATTAACAAAACATTATAGCATTTCTGCCTTGATAAAGAATCAATCTGTGGAAGTAATTTCAACCTGTAACTATCCAGGCTCCATCTATCTGGCCCATCGAAGCTATTATGGCATTTGTTGATACCCCCCTCCAAAAAAAAAACAAAGGTTATTAAAGAGTCTTCAAGTGTTTTGTCGGCCATTTTATTCACTTTTCATTCTGCATGTTTTTATAAAGAAGGCCCAGTGATCGCTCTCACAATTTAAACCGCTTCCATTTGATTTATGTGCCGGTATTTTCTTCTGTTCAACACATTCTCGCTGTCAGAAAACCTAAAAGTTTCATAGCTCGACAAAGACATATTCTCTGTACCTTTTGACGCGGGAAAAAGATAGACGAGTTAAAGATATCAATTTACGCTTATGGGAAAGGCATCCTAGTTGTCTAAGATGATCAACAATCTTTTCTACAATACGGTCGTACCTGTCAATCATTTTGGTCACTTTCTGAGTTATTTCACATTGTGCAAGCTGATTTATTTTAAGGTGTCTCTTTATCTATCAAATTAACCTTAAGAACCATTATCAAGGTTCAAATTGGCAAAGAGCCTATTCATTTTGTACCTTGAAATTCAGGAAGTTTCATACAAATGGACGCCATTTGTTTATGTCTGCGCAGGACAAACGGGCTATCATCCTAACTGCGCATATCTGTCCCTCCATGACATAGGCGATCATAGCTCTCCACAACTTCTTATCTAGTGTGGCTCTTAGCAGTTTTTCTCCTTTTTCTAATGTTCCTGCTGTCAGTTCCGCCATCGATTCACACAGGATTGTCAGGCAAGCAGCTCACTGCCATCCCCTATTTCTGTTTCCCTCATTATGCTCAGTGAGGGTTAAGCTTTCCAAGCCGCCTTTCCTCATTATGCGTCCAAGGAATTTCAGCTGTCTTTTCTTAATTCCAAGTAGAAGTGTTCTTTAACAAACGCTTCGCTTCCAATAAGTATCTATACAGCGATATAACATGAAGTAATTAAAAATGTCAGGTGCAGTAGTTTTGTTATTTCTTCTTGTTGTTTCTTACAATACTTAGAACCAAACCATTCTTCGAAAATGAAACGTAACAACACGAAATATAAAATAAAGAACTAGCTTCTCATGGGTCTTGAAGTAGTATCCCAACCTGGAGATTTTTTTTTCATAGACATCGCGTTAAACACTTTAGAAACGGAAGAGTTAGTTATTAAGTGGAGCACAAATCTATAAAGATGTTGCTACTGGCATATGTAACTTAGTCTCGGAATGCAAATTCAGGTTAGTCTCACAGAAAGTTACCACTTTATTTCCAGTTTCGTGCCCTTTACCCTAGTGGTTAAAGTGTGTATCCGTCCAGAGTGTCTTGATAGAAAGTAGCAATACGACTAACGTAGGTATCTATCAGTCTCGAATGTGTATAAAATATAGTAATCTGGTTATCTAATCTCTTGCAAATTACTTCTCAGACACATTTGTGTTTATTCGACACCCAAAAGACCATTCTGTGGTTTATGCTGAAACTCTGCTTAGCAGACCTTAGTTACAGTTTCTAGAAGAGCATGCAGAACCTTGGGTGATCACTCGTTGAATAAGGCCAGTACATTCAGCCACATTGACGTGATTTCATGTTAGTACAACTGACTACAGGTTACGGTCCGTTTCTTCTAACCATTTTCACTCACAAAACTTGGGTCAACCGGTGTTACTATTTCCAGCTGTGCTTGGAGCGTCTCGGCAGGCCGATATTATCAAAATGTCATCATCTTGACAGATCGATCATGATGCGATACGAACCCGTGTTTCGGAAACCACTCGCTCAGTAATGGACTATAAACAAATAATATAGATAAAAATTCTTTGAAGGTCAGCGATATTTTCTGGGAAAAATTATTTTATCACGCTCCTCTTCCGCTCGCTCACTCTCTCTCTCCCTTACCCCCTCTCTCTCTCCATTACACCCTCTCTCCCTTCCCCCTATCTCTCCCTTCCCCCTCTCTCTCTCCTTTACCCCCTCTCTCTCCCTTACCCCCTCTCTCTCTGACTATATTTTATGATTTTGCTGTAGGAGAAAAAATGACGAAAAAATTGAAATTTCTAAAAGAAAAAAATGTAAAAAACTCAAACTTCGTTGGAATGGAAAACGTACGTCACTTTAGGCAAATCGGTTGATCACTCGATCACTGCTATGAGGCAATACGCGAATGAAAAAAAATTGAATTTGGAGTTTTTAATCTACATAACAAGATTGCATTATGCTAACAACCCAATGCCATGCAGGACCATGTTCTTTCTGTCCAGAATACAGTTGGATAGAGAAGTTGTAACATCAGCCACAATAAGGATAAGAAATGAAATACTTAGGAAAATGAGAAGAGGCAGATTGGTTAAATTGTTGCAGCACGGATAAAACGCAGTACAAGTACCCTTATCCGCAGTTTTGCTTTCTGGGGTTTCTGTTTCCGCGGTCAACGTCAGATATAAACATTTCATAAACTTCATACAATAAGGCTCCTAAAGAAGATGGGCGGTAAATTCTGTCTGGATTTTAGGATGAGTAGTTATCTCTATTTACATTATTTATATCCAGACCAATATCCTTATCCTTGTTATAATCTCTCCTCGGCCTTCTACAGATGTCTGGAGAAATTGGCACTCACGGGACATGTTAAAGGAGAGAGGCGCAGAGCAAAATAATGATTAGCATACCTTATGTAAATAAATGATAGAACATCAGCAGTGGTAGACAAAAGAGATCAAAGCGATAAGAAGTCGTGGATTGTCATGATCACGCATGTCCAGAAAGTATACGGCCCCCAAATAAAGAAAAATTAAACAGAATCTAATATTGAACGATAGTTATCCAACTGCCTTTTGAAACGAACGATCGTGAGTTCGTTCTTCACGCTGTGCTCATCTTTTGTGCTCTTGTGGCAGACTAGATTTGGGCGGCTACCGAAATTAAAGCTAGTCAAGAACGTTCTTCTCTTCACTGTGCAATGCACACGTGTGGATTTGTGCTAGACTAGATGCTCACTACTGCTCTTGCAGACTTTTGCTCACAACTAATTTTAAATTTCTGGTCTATCGTTATATTATATGGAATGTTATGTTATCTTCTTCGTTCCGAAATGGGACATAAAGCCCTAATCATATTCCTTTACTAAAGCCTATCTTGTGCTTTGGCATGTGTTTCGTCCCATGTGAGGCTCATCTCCATCAGTTCCATCATCATTGTCCTCTGTTATTTGGTTTTGGGCCTGCCTCTCTTTCTCGTCCCAGCTGGTGCCAATCTCGTGGGATGTTAAGGTTTTCTTTAATTTGACAACCCCTGGATGAAACCAAAACATCGCAACACACGTTTCTTAATATTCTGTTCCTTGTGTAATAGTTTATACTTCTGTACAGTTCCTATCATAATATATTAGGTTTGATGATGCATTATTTGGGTCTGGTGTTTAAATTCAGTTCAAATTGAAGCGGTTTGAATTGGGATAAAAACTTAACATTCAGGTGATTTTTTGGCTGTAAATTCAAACAATTCGAATTAATATTTTTTGGAGCTTAAAATTTTGAAGATGTTATCAACCAGAAAATAAAACATCCATCTTCCTTGCAAATATAATATGAAGAAATGTTTCAGTTAATATAGTTCATCTTATGAACACGGACAATTGTCAACGGAATTTCACAGATTAGAAACAGTTAATTGTAAGATAGATTGTGTAGAATAGAAGTAATTTCGATTCTTTGTAGGAAGAATTTTCTAACTAATATAGGCAGTGTTATATTATCTTGTGGTGTCGTGAGTAATTTTAAATCTCATATTTTTTTTTATTGAATTCAGGCTATTATATATATATATATATATATACTAAATAAACTGAAATAATGAACGGAAGAAAAAGAGAACCAAATGAAGTCAGAAATAATAATATAAGTCCCCAAAATAATAAAATAGATATGTATAGTTGTAGTATGATTTGGGATCAAATACAGATAAAATATGGATCGGAATCCGACAGAATGAAACAATAGAAAAAAAAAAGGAAATCTAAAATGTTTCACTTTTATCAACTCTTCATCGGAGAATGAGATATGGAGAGAAAAAAGAAGAAAGAAATTCTGGCATTTTTATTTTTGTGTTATTTGTTTTTCATTGTTTAATCATGCTTCACGTGCATTTAAATTATTAAGCAACGTTAGTATAATTTATTTATAATAGTATAATTTTTATTTCCGAACTCAAGGAAAGACAATAAGTTGAGAAAAAAATGTTTCCATGCCTAACTGAAAAACTTAAATATCACTTTATGTATGTAAATGTATCATAATTCTAGTTTGTCTTTATGGGATTGTTGTAGAAAATTTTAATTTTCTCCATATTCCATTCCCTGACGAAGCTTTTATAAAAGTGAAATGTGTTATATTGTTTTGGTTTGATTTTTTTACGACTTATCAACCTCAATGGGTTATTTAATGCCTACAAGATTTTTATTGCTGGTATTTTTTTTTTAAATGGATTGCTGGTAATAAATTTTTCTTTTTTAAATGTATTGCTGGTAATAATGTATTGCTAGAAATAATTGTTCTTCAAAAATTTATTGCTGGTAATAATTTTTTTTAAAAAGTATTTCTGGCATTAAAACATATTTTTAAACTTACATAGTATTTTGACCGGAGTTTGGAAGTTAACTACTTGCCCATAGCTGCGACCCTAATAGACGATACCAACTCGGGTCAGGGTGGATCTGGGAACACCAGCAAATACGAGGTGGTTCCACGCTCCTCAACACCTCCTGATCAGAGGCTTTGCAGTTGGACGAAGTTTAACGTCTTATCCAGGAAGCGGGTGTAGTTTATCGTAATAGCCAGGACGATCGCCATGCCATGTTCACGGTGGAAAACCATCCTCATAGCAAGGACGATCGTCATACAATGATCACGGTGGAAAACCATCGTCATAGCAAGGACGATCGTCATGCCGTGTTCACGGTGGAAAACCATCCTCATAGCAAGGACGATCGTCATGCCGTGTTCACGGTGGAAAACCATCCTCAAAGCAAGGACGATCGTCATGCCGTGTTCACGGTGGAAAACCATCGTCATAGCCAGGACGATCGTCATGCCGTGTTCACGGTGGAAAACCATCCTCAAAGCAAGGACGATCGTCATGCCGTGTTCACAGTGGAAAACCATCCTCATAGCAAGGACGATCGTCATGCCGTGTTCACGGTGGAAAACCATCCTCATAGCAAGGACGATCGTCATGCCGTGTTCACGGTGGAAAACCATCCTCATAGCAAGGACGATCGTCATGCCGTGTTCACGGTGGAAAACCATCGTCATAGCAAGGACGATCGTCATGCCGTGTTCACGGTGGAAAACCATCCTCATAGCAAGGACGATCGTCATGCCGTGTTCACGGTGGAAAACCATCGTCATAGCAAGGACGATCGTCATGCCGTGTTCACGGTGGAAAACCATCGTCATAGCAAGGACGATCGTCATGCCGTGTTCACGGTGGAAAACCATCCTCATAGCAAGGACGATCGTCATGCCGTGTTCACGGTGGAAAACCATCGTCATAGCAAGGACGATCGTCATGCCGTGTTCACGGTGGAAAACCATCGTCATAGCCAGGACGATCGTCATGCCGTGTTCACGGTGGAAAACCATCCTCAAAGCAAGGACGATCGTCATGCCGTGTTCACAGTGGAAAACCATCCTCATAGCAAGGACGATCGTCATGCCGTGTTCACGGTGGAAAACCATCCTCATAGCAAGGACGATCGTCATGCCGTGTTCACGGTGGAAAACCATCCTCATAGCAAGGACGATCGTCATGCCGTGTTCACGGTGGAAAACCATCGTCATAGCAAGGACGATCGTCATGCCGTGTTCACGGTGGAAAACCATCGTCATAGCAAGGACGATCGTCATGCCGTGTTCACGGTGGAAAACCATCCTCATAGCAAGGACGATCGTCATGCCGTGTTCACGGTGGAAAACCATCCTCATAGCAAGGACGATCGTCATGCCGTGTTCACGGTGGAAAACCATCGTCATAGCAAGGACGATCGTCATGCCGTGTTCACGGTGGAAAACCATCCTCATAGCAAGGACGATCGTCATGCCGTGTTCACGGTGGAAAACCATCGTCATAGCAAGGACGATCGTCATGCCGTGTTCACGGTGGAAAACCATCGTCATAGCAAGGACGATCGTCATGCCGTGTTCACGGTGGAAAACCATCCTCATAGCAAGGACGATCGTCATGCCGTGTTCACGGTGGAAAACCATCGTCATAGCAAGGACGATCGTCATGCCGTGTTCACGGTGGAAAACCATCGTCATAGCCAGGACGATCGTCATGCCGTGTTCACGGTGGAAAACCATCCTCAAAGCAAGGACGATCGTCATGCCGTGTTCACAGTGGAAAACCATCCTCATAGCAAGGACGATCGTCATGCCGTGTTCACGGTGGAAAACCATCCTCATAGCAAGGACGATCGTCATGCCGTGTTCACGGTGGAAAACCATCCTCATAGCAAGGACGATCGTCATGCCGTGTTCACGGTGGAAAACCATCGTCATAGCAAGGACGATCGTCATGCCGTGTTCACGGTGGAAAACCATCGTCATAGCAAGGACGATCGTCATGCCGTGTTCACGGTGGAAAACCATCCTCAAAGCAAGGACGATCGTCATGCCGTGTTCACAGTGGAAAACCATCCTCATAGCAAGGACGATCGTCATGCCGTGTTCACGGTGGAAAACCATCCTCATAGCAAGGACGATCGTCATGCCGTGTTCACGGTGGAAAACCATCCTCAAAGCAAGGACGATCGTCATGCCGTGTTCACGGTGGAAAACCATCGTCATAGCCAGGACGATCGTCATGCCGTGTTCACGGTGGAAAACCATCCTCAAAGCAAGGACGATCGTCATGCCGTGTTCACAGTGGAAAACCATCCTCATAGCAAGGACGATCGTCATGCCGTGTTCACGGTGGAAAACCATCCTTATAGCAAGGACGATCGTCATGCCGTGTTCACGGTGGAAAACCATCCTCATAGCAAGGACGATCGTCATGCCGTGTTCACGGTGGAAAACCATCGTCATAGCAAGGACGATCGTCATGCCGTGTTCACGGTGGAAAACCATCCTCATAGCAAGGACGATCGTCATGCCGTGTTCACGGTGGAAAACCATCGTCATAGCAAGGACGATCGTCATGCCGTGTTCACGGTGGAAAACCATCGTCATAGCAAGGACGATCGTCATGCCGTGTTCACGGTGGAAAACCATCGTCATAGCAAGGACGATCGTCATGCCGTGTTCACGATGGAAAACCATCGTCATAGCAAGGACGATCGTCATACAATGATCACGGTGGAAAACCATCGTCATAGCAAGGACGATCGTCATACAATGATCACGGTGGAAAACCATCGTCATAGCAAGGACGATCCTCATACAATGATCACGGTGGAAACCCATCCTCATAGCAAGGACGATCGTCATACAATGATCACGGTGGAAAACCATCGTCATAGCAAGGACGATCGTCATGCCGTGTTCACGGTGGAAAACCATCGTCATAGCAAGGACGATCGTCATGCCGTGTTCACGGTGGAAAACCATCCTCAAAGCAAGGACGATCGTCATGCCGTGTTCACAGTGGAAAACCATCCTCAAAGCAAGGACGATCGTCATGCCGTGTTCACAGTGGAAAACCATCCTCAAAGCAAGGACGATCGTCATGCCGTGTTCACAGTGGAAAACCATCCTCAAAGCAAGGACGATCGTCATGCCGTGTTCACGGTGGAAAACCATCCTCATAGCAAGGACGATCGTCATACCGTGTTCACGATGGAAAACCATCCCCATTCCCCTCGTGTTCCTTTGATAAAAAAGCATATTTACTCAGACAGCATCTTCCCCAGAATCAAACTCCAGGGAGAATGCTTCCCTGTCAGCAATAATCTTTGTTTTATTAAGTCCAGGGTGAACCGATATCTATCCTATTCGTCCCCATTATACCCATACCCCATTACCCATCTCTTATAAACTCAATCAGTAATCCTTTACCTTGTATCGTGTGAACTAGCAGTAAATAAAAACGTATGTCTACAATTGCTTTAGTCTTTTCTATTTATTTACACAAGACTATGGAAAACACAATTTTGTTCTTTCATTCTTATCAACATAGCAAAAAGAAATTAACGGCTTTAATATTAAAATACAGTCTTGTCTTTCCTTCAGACATGAAGATATTAACCTAACACATAAACGTGAAACGCGTTGACATTCAAAAGCTTTTTCAATTTATCTCATTTCTCCAAGTATATATATATATATATGTATATGTATATATATATATATATATATATATATATATATATATATATATATATATATATATATATATATATATATATATATATATATTCATACGCTTATTGGAACACACATAATAGCAGATATGCACTAAATAATTTACGCGAATGATCGCACTGTTAGTTTCTAATCGCAATCGAGTATTGGTCAGAATTGCCTATAGTCATGGAAACAGAACACCCTGGTGACGAATATCGAATTGTTTAACGGAACGAACTAACGTGAAGTAATATTTGTTCAGTGTAAGAAATTATAGCTTACAGGTTTACTTCGTTAAATTCTCAACATTCTGTCTGCATTCTCATTATATATATATATATATATATATATATATATATATATATATATGTATATGTGTGTGTGTGTGTGTGTGTGTGTGCGTGTGTATGCGCGTGAGAGAGAGAGAGAGAGAGAGTTTCAGATGCATAACCTAGAGCTTTGGTAAGAAATCTAGTGTTTTGATTTTGCTGTTCGATCCTGTTCGAATCCCTGAATAGTGTCGCTTCGCGAACTGTAATCGACGTTCAGTATCTATGAAAGCTTTTGCTGTTAAAAAGCTAACCCCTCAGAAAAAGATATAATGAATTTGATCATCAATAATTTTACCATTATTGCGACCTAATAACATGCAAGAATAATTTATGTAAACATATATATATATATATATATATATATATATCAATTTTTACGAATAATTATTTTATAATAGCTTATGAAAACAGTCGGCAATTCATGTTCAAACTCTCGCCAGAAACCATAAAAATAGTCAACACGAACAAAAATTAAATAAAATTTCTTAAATGAAGAACTTTCGCTGGTTTTCATGCTGATCAGAAGTTTCTGACAATATACTCCTAATTACATTCTTTCTCTCTTTCTCTCTCTCTCTCTCTCTCTCTCTCTCTCTCTCTATATATATATATATATATATATATATATATATGTGTGTGTATGTGTGTGTATGTGTGTGTGTGTGTGTGATGGACCTAGATACTTCTTAAAATCAATTCCTTTGGGAGCAGTTTTAGCCGTGCCGATAACTTTT
Source organism: Acanthosepion esculentum (assembly GCA_964036315.1). NCBI lineage: Eukaryota > Metazoa > Mollusca > Cephalopoda > Sepiida > Sepiidae > Acanthosepion > Acanthosepion esculentum. Next base: position 83,090,132 of record OZ038487.1, read on the forward strand.
CAAAATCTATCTATCTATCTATCTATCTATCTATCTATCTCCATATCTACTGACATTATTTTCGTATCCGAAACACAGATAAAATGATTTTTTTCGGGAATTTATGCATATTTATTTTGCAGGGATTTCTTTTTATGTTATGTGCAAGCATACATTATGTGCTTCCATGATATGGTCGAAAGTATTTGCATCTGCATGAGTATAAATATGAAATTACATATATATCATCCGTTATTGTTAATAAACTAATGAATCCGAGAAATTAGAATTCTGTTATGATCTTTCTGTCCTTTTCAGACCATCTTAATGTATGTGTTTGCATATGTTTGTGTGTGTATCGATAAGTGTGTTGCACACGTTCGCCTTCATCCGGGAGTTTCCTACGCGAACAAAATGCTATTAAATATACAGGTATTCAAGCCAACTTATCAATTTGATGTCAACTACATTACAATAATGATGACTCACGTTGGTCGGTGCACGTACCCATGTCTTGCGTTACGGTAGATTGGTATGATGCCGACCGGGGGATTTAGTTAAGAATGGCGCCGATTCTAACTGTCCCATTCGAACCATCTGAGCATTGGGCACGATCGTCAGACAAGTAAACGTCAGTTTAGAAAGACTTGAGTGGCCTTTTCGGCATGGAGGGTCGCAATCGGAAGCCTTGGATTCAGGCTATGCCGATTGCTTCTATTATGGTTTAACGATCGAAAAGAGCGTCAAGTTGTTTGCCAACTCGTAGATGAGGCACTGAGTCCATGATATCCGTTCAAAATTTGGATTTCATTTTAGGTTAATGCAAAATTAAGCAGCACTCTTTTGGGAAAATTAACATTATCCTGGCTCTCCACAATTTCCTGTCCTTTGTAGCTCTTAATAAATTTCATCTTTTTTGTCTTTCTATTTTTCCTAGATCTTGTTCCGCCCTCCATTTACCCAACCTCGCTGTTTAGGTTATTCTTTGTTTTCCTCTTTACTTCTTGCCTTCAATCAATCCTGTGAGTATTCAATTTTCTAAAGCCTCTTTCCTGATTAAGTAACCTAGAGATGTCAACTGCGTCTTCAAGTTGTTAAGTATAACTGTCCGTTTTGTTTCCATTTTCTCTAAAACTTCATCGTTGCACACATGTTCCGTCCATGGTATTCTCAGTATCTTTCTGTAGAGCCACATTTGCTTCAAGTTTGTTCTTCATCTGTGTGGTGATTGTCCAGTATTCACTACCATATAGGAGGACTGATAATACTTAACAGATCAGTACTCTTTCTATACATTCATTAAATCACCTTTTTGTTATCCAGTATTTTGGATTCCATATTAGGTGGATGCAGGCGTAACTACAATTTTTCTCCATAAATAATAGTCAAGATCTCCTAGATTGGTTTCCGACTACCGCCAGAGAGCAAAGTCTATCCTGCTATTTAACCCATAGCTAGAGGAGAAGAGATTGATTCATATTTTCCCAAATAAACCTTTCCTTATAAACAGTTATCAGTGCGGAAAATGAAATCGGAGTAACGAGTAAAAATCCCAGCTGAGGCTACTGAGTATATTTTCGCACAAATGCTTTTGGGAAAGTCCTGAATCGATCTCTTCTCTCCCCAGCTATAGAGGAAATAAAAATATAAACTGGCCGTCTAGCCTTGCGTAGCATTCAGTCTAGGAGATGGTTTCCTCTGAATTTAAAACCATGGTAATAAACGAGAAACCATTCCAAGATGTCAATTCAAAGATAATAATATAATCAAAGATAATAAAGTAAAGCACCTAAACCATTTGTAGAGGAAACCATATATTTTTATTACTTCATACGTTAATTTAGTGGATACGTGTGTTTGAATAGACGTCCCGACTTTTTAAACGGATCATTGGAGAGTTATGGTTGCTTACACCATTAAGATAAATCGCATTTCAGAAACAAAGCGATGAAAAAAGTAATTTTATACGCAATTCTTCCTTGGAATATTTTTTTTCAAATTTTGTCCCAAATGCACGAACCCTTGATGTAGTTTAAAATAGAAAATGACATTCATCAGTTGTCTTCCTAGAATCTTTTCAATGAGTTAACAAAATCAGGCACATCATTCTCAAGCCATTATAAACAATTATATCAGCTGATGTCTCTGATCATGGTACCAGTACTTTCATACGACGTAATTTCATGTACGGACAACAAAAGACCGTAGCACATGTTGGTCGTTTATTCATTCAGGCTGAATAGAAAACTCTACACTCATTGAAAAGGAGAGTGTAGCAAAGAAAGATTCATAAATATTTTACATTAGCGGAAATCTTATATTCAAATCTATTACTGATGATATTTGGCTAATATATATATATATATATATATATATATATATATATATATATATATATATATATATATATATATATATATATATATATATATATAGTTTGGTTTGGTTTGGTTTGATTTGGTTTGGTTTTATGGCATATCAACCTCAATGAGTTATCTAATGCCGACAAAATTTAATTGCTGGTAATATTTTTTTTCCAAAAATGTATAACGGGTAATATCTTTCTTTTTTTTTCAAAAAATGTATTGATGGTAATAATTTTTTCTTCAAAATTTTATTGCTAGTAATAATTTTGTGTTTTGATCCCAGGTTAGGGGTTATCTATTTGCCCATAACAGGGACCCTAACAGGTGCTATATATATATATATATATATATATATATATATATATATATATATATATATATATTATTCGCAGCTAACAGACGACAAGACTAGGGAGCTGTTTTAATTGGTTACAGTTTGTAGTTGAAATATTCTCCCAAAATTCAAACCTTCACAGCTAGGAGCCATCATATGACGGGTTCGGAGTCAACTCATCCTCATTCCTTTGTATTCCATTGATAAGGAGGAAGTTCCACTCATACAGTGTCTTAACAAGAATTATCACTTTGTGTAACATACTCCTGAGAAGATGCTTCCCTAGCTACTGTGATCTAATACTCTTCCAGTCTATGTTCAACTTTTATCTATTCAATTTATCTTCATAATACGCGTCTTTAGAGCAATGTCATTCTTTATGCCTCTACCTTGAATGACTCTTGGGGTTTGTATTGGGTGAACAATAGAATTGAATGATTGATACATTTTTTACGGCTTATCAACCCATTACAGGTTATTTAAAACCAATTATTATTTTTGTATTGTAAGATTTTGGGGGATAATAATGGTTTCGTGATACAAATCTTACTAATTAACCCATAGCTGAGAGGAGAAGAAGTGCATACATAACGTACAAGATTTGCCGGTAAGTGAATATAACGAACCCAAAAGTAATTGAAACTTGGCTCTCCGATTAACAATTCCGAGCAATTATCCATGCACTACCTGCTCATCCAATCTTAGAGCACCTGGTATTCCCCAGCGGTCACCCATCTAGGTATTGACCAGGCTCAACGTTGTTTAACTTCGGTGATCGTACGGAAATAGGTGTTTCAACGTGATGTGGCCGTACTAATGTGGCTGAACGATAGAAAAAATACTGATCGTAAACAACGACTATGTTGAGATGTCACTATTAATACTAAATTTATGCCAAACTACAGATGAAGAAGAACTTTCATCTATTAAACATCAACCCATAGTTCAAAAGAAGGAATACTGAAAATACAGTTTGAAAGGGAACACGGTAAAACGTTACTGATAACACCAGCCATTCTAATTTTATATATATGGTCAAGATCACAAGATGATGACAAGTAATCACGCGCATTGCTTCAGTTAACTGCGTGTATAAATATTTACTTGAACATGCTATCCACAACTTTTGCTAAAGCATTTTATTTATTTATTTACTTATTTTTTGACAGTGTGCCATGTTCATTGAGGACGTGGGCGGCCATAGCTCTCCATAACGTGTTCTCTTTTGTAGATTAAAATAATTTTTAACCCGTTACTATTTTCTTTTACCCTGTTCTGCCATCCATTGACGCAAACACATTAAATAGTTTTGTCGCTGTTTCACTTTGCTTCTCTTGCTGTCAGTTTATTTCTGGTTTCTCATTATTTGTCCCAGAAATTTAAGAAATAGACAACATTTATTAAGAGCTCCAAAGGACAGGGAATTCTGGAGGTCCATGGTCGCCAAAGTCTTCAATAGACACGGCATATAGAAAAAGAAGTCCTAGAAATTTCAGCTGTTTTTTTTATTGAAAATATCAGTTTCCTTGTAGTTGCTATTTTCTTTATATCCTCTTCGTTGCTAAAAAGCTCTATCCAGAGTATTCCTATAATTTATCCGTAGATCCACACATCTCAGTCGCCTCAAGTCTCTTGTCTAACTGTGTGGAAATTGTACCGCTTTTACTTTCATATAGAAGTTATAGTATTACATAATTCTTTACTGGTATCTTCTTTGTTTCTAAAATATAGAATATAGAATCGATATTGTTTGAGTAGAAGAATAAGTTACACGAATAAGCATCAGTTAAGGAAAGGCGCTTAACATATTGATGATTGTTTATGTTGATCAAGATGAATAGCAATCTCAAAGTCATGAAAGCGGTGTTTAAAAAAGCTAATACATGTTACTCTGGAATCTAGAGATTAAAATCTCTGATTTGAGGCTATGTCTATTGACCATATATGTATGACAAATACGTATATAGAAGAAATTGTGGTATAAAGCTACATATATGTTTCGCTTTATATAAATTTTTTTAAATTTTATTATTATTATTTATTTATTTTATTATTAGTTTAGTTTTTTAATTTTTCTAATGACGTTTAAATAAAAGTGAAACATGGTAAATTTACCTATTATCTTTTGTTGCTATTATCTTTTGTTGCTATTAAGTTCACTGTTTAATAGAAAGAAAGAAAAAACTCAGATAACAACTCAAACACGTGTCCTCACTAAAAATAAGATTCATAGTAATAAGAAATAATGTCGGATATAAAGGCTTTATATTGTTGTTTCCGTTTCGTTTAAGGAACTGAAGTTAGTAGAAGAAAATATGTAGAATTTTCAACGATAAAAATGCTTCCCGAAATAGGTAACTTCAAGCATGGCTTGTTTGGTTGGTCAGCGTGGCTGAACTGGTAGAAGGACACTTTGGCTCAATAAGTGATTTCTCTGATGGAAAGATAGGAATTCAGTTTCGATTCCTGTCAGAAGTACAGTTTTTCTTCATTACGGATTATAAATTTAGTCCGGTTGTTAGTAATGTGAATATTTGATAAAATAAAAACAGACGTACCCCCCCCCCCCCCCAAAAAAAAAACAACAAAAACAGTGAAAAATTATCTACTAAAAATAACGTTTATAGCAATATATATATATATATATATATATATATATATGGGGAAAGAAATGCAGACGGAGAAATTTATACGACGGTGGTCCAATAATTTTGTTGTCTAACAGGTAGTTGTTATCGGAATATAGATATAAAATTTTCACAATATAACGGTTGGTATCTGACTTTGATATCAACTAGATAAATAAGTATCAATACGCAGCATAGCGGTTATCGTAGCGGAAAGTAGGAGTAGCCTGTGTAATTCAAATTCTAGGGGAGGCTGTTGCTTTCGTTTTCGAATAAATACCGTTGGAAAGGTAGGGTTACTGTCTCTTCTCTATCCATGAATTAAGGGGTAATAACAAGGCAGATTGGCATATCTAGTTTTGGGTGGCAACCAATCTAAGGGGAAAGATAACTGATTTCAAAACCAGTTGGACGTTGGTCAATCAAGTCCACATCATAAAGAAACCTACTTGGAACTGAAACCATGGCAGCACATAGCATAGTGAGGTTGCGGTCATATACTCTACAGGGGTAAATTTAAATCCATAATGAATTACGTGCATTGAAAAGAAAGTAGATTAGGTCAAAAAGCAAATAAATGTTGTGAAAAATAAATACTTTTTTCATTATTAGGCACCTTACTTAATGATGTACCTGCGTGTATTTACACACACACACACACACACACACACACACACACACATATATATATATATATATATATATAAAGACAAAAGTAAAACTTTTTCTTTGCCAACGCGTTTCAACTCCTGAGGAAATGTATGAAGGTAAAGTTGATGAAACGCGTTGATAAAGAAAGGTACTTCTTTTGCATTTCATTTATATGGTCTCAAGAGATGTATTTTATTTATATCTGAATTTTTACACGCACATATACACACACACAATCACAGACCTTCTGAGTGTTGACTGACTTCAATATTCACTTATATATATATATATATATATATATATATACATATATATATATATATATATATATATATATATATATATATATATATATATAAACCTTAAACCAATTAAGTCTTTTTCACAGGTTGTGAGATAAGTCGTTTAGCCATCTTGACACCGATTGTCGTAACAACCACTGAAAAACTCTTTGAGTTCTTCAGCTAGAAAGAGAACAGGTTAAAATTGTTTTGTGTCTGCCTCACTATGTCTCCCCAACTGGTAAGAAGGAAAAGATCATTTAGGCCATCAGTAATGGTACCAACATTGATACTTACTCTGGCTTCGATCTTCAAAGTTCATTCAAGAAGCATCAAGAGGACGGTGAATAAGTTTTAAAAAGATAGAACAGTAGAGAGGAAAAACTGGGACAGAAGGCAACAACAACAAGAGATATCATCATTTCAGCTTAGAGCTAAGTACATTTTACTATTCAAAGTAGAGTCCAATAGTGTTATAAAAACCTCGGACAATTTCGCTGTTGCACGATTTGGACAATTTTGCTGTTAGGCCACTCATGTATGTACACACACACACACACACATATATTTATATATATATATATATATATATATAGCTCTTCAGTAAAATGAATGGAGCACTTTGGCTGATTGGCATTTGTTTACATTTGTAAAAACAATACGCTAGATTTAGTTGTGTAACTCTACCGAGTGAAGATAGTTCTGGCTGACACCAAATTAGTTGTGTTTCAATCCTGGCTTGAGGCATTCGAAAGTCTAGTCGCACTGAGGAGCTGTGATACAGCGAAACAGTACTGTCTGTGAATGACATATATATATATATATATATATATATATATATATATATATATATGTCTGTGCGTTTGTGTGTGTGTAAGTGCGTGTACGTTGCGTGTGCAGGGGAGTTAGTGAGTGAGTCATTGAGAGAGTTTTGGGAGATGTCTTATACACTATTAGCGTCTGAGACTTGTACATGGTGCACTATGTAAAATAATGTCGGGGTAGATAAAAGCACGTGTTTTGTATACCTTATGAGCAGGTGTGCTTTATTCTTTTCTTTTCTTGCTGGATTGTTTTTTTGTTCACTAACCATTAACTTTGTATTTTATATCAACGAACCATAGCAAAGCTCTGTTTACATTGGCTCCCTAATTAACTATCACCACGCCCGTTCCTTCTTTTTTTCCTGGCAGACTTTTTTTTATTATTGTCTTTATGAACACAGAAACACTGCAACGTTATTCACCCAGCAAATGTAAAACTGAAAACACAAATATTGCCTTACTATCTCACCAAAGAATTTGACATCCTTTCACGATATATATTTTCAGATACTTTTCTTTTAGTTCATTGCATTGAGTTATTTTTTTTTTATCTCTGCCAATATCACTTAATCTCCGGTTACTGAAAAAGTTTCTTTTTGTAAGCTGTAATGTATTTCCAACGTAAAATAATTTACAATAATTCTATAGTTCAAAGACTCCTCCCTTAACGATCGGATTAGGTTCCAACCATATGGTCGTTAAACAAATTGATCGCTAAGAGATATGTCATACCTGACCGCTATTTAAGAGGTTAGACGCGTGTCAACTAGTTTCAGATTATATAATTTTGCACCATTTGTAACATTTCTAATTTATTTCTGAATGTTTATACAGTACATTAATGTGCTGAACGGTAAACATAAGAATGAATTTAAAAAATCAGCTTTCTGTTCGACATGTCATTGTACTGCGAACAAACGTTTAGGAAGGAAGCCTCTGTTGGTAATGGAAAAAAGCGATAGCATTTACTGGATTTGAGAAAACTATTGGTCTTTAAAAGAAACATTGGGCGTTCATTGGTCAGGCAGAGGCTGACTGAACAATGAATGTCGAATGTTTCCTTATAAAAAAACGGATTACTTTCGTTTGTATACTGTAGATATAATACAAGTAAAAATTATTTACTTTTCACTTTATTTATTAATTTTGAAGAAAGCGAAATAATCACGGCTAAAATTGTCCTAAAACTTACAATAGCGATTTGTTTTTTTTATTTTATGACTTTTTTATTGCTGTTGTTAAGTACAGTAGTCGTTAAACATGTGAGTCGTTAGGTGATAAATTTTTTAATCAATAAAATAAAACCACTAAGGTGCAAGGTGTTACTGAGTGGGAGAGAATATAAGAAAAAAATCACTATTTAGGAGTGAAAACAATAAAATAACAAGAATTAAGAAGAGAGTAGATTGACATTGCATTTAAATTTTTGAAGGTCAGTGTTGACATTGTAAGGAAGAATCCGGAAGAGAGTTGCATGAGCAAGAATTGACTGTAAATACTTTATTTATATCCGGACTATTGTCTTCGTCTTGTTATGTTGTGCATTCCCAACGCTGTCCATGTCTAGAGATATATCGTCCTGTTATTTTTATTTCGGCTCAGTTATTCCTCGCCCCTGTTTTCACCGAGTCTAAGTCAAGACTACCCTGCCAAGGGATTGGACTCACAATGACTATATCACCAAATTGAGGGTTATCTGAATCGCTAAACACCTGAAGATGTCTGGAGAGCACGTCAGCCGAAACGTTGTGATAATAACCACAAACATAGAGATAATAGTTCGAACGCAATAATGTAAATACCATTTATTTTTGCATATTTAATGAATTCATTTTCTATCAATATGTAGGCGGTTTGCTGCAAGTATAGGTTCTGACGTATTCTAATATCCTTCCCAAATATATCAAGCTTACCGAACAGTACAAATAGTTCTTTGCGGCATACGTTATAAAATGCTTTTTCATAATCTATAAAGCATAGGTGTCCATCATTTCTAATATCATTCTGAGCATAGATATCGCATTCTTTGTACTGGTGTTTTTTAAAGGACTCGCACTCTTCTTGTCATCTTTCTATTCTCCAGAATTCGGGTGGTAAGTTTTGTTATGTCGCTCATTAAGCTGATTTTGCAATGAAGTTCGCATTCGTTTCCACCTGGATTCTTAGGCAACGTTATGAAAATGGATCTGCCTAGAGCTCTACTTATATCTTCCGGTATATCACCGCTGTCGTATATTTTATGCTTAAATACGTTAAAACCTTTTTCCACCTGCTGAATGGAAGTGCGTTTAATGTGCCCGCGCGTCTTTTATGTCGTAAGATTCTGTAATTTTTCTTATTAATTTTAGAGAAAAGAAATTTGATAAATAGCTAAAGTAAATTGAGAAATGATTTGTATAAATGTGTGTCTAAAACAGGAGATTAATTAATTTAATCAAAAATATTTTTCTTTTCATTCAGACCTGTACGGGAACATGGAATTAATATCATGCAGTTATTATAAAGTGTCAAATTCTCCAAGTCCTTTTTCTTTATTATGTGCCTCCGAAACTTCAACTATTTCTTTTTGAGTCTCCGTAATTGTGTCCATTTTCTTTATTTTTCATTTTCCTTAAAACTTCCTCGTTTCTCCCATTTTTCGTCCATGGTATTATTAGCATCCTTCTGTAGAGCCACATCCCTGTTGTTTCAAGAATCTTCTTCATCTGTATCCATATTATGAGCTAGATTTTCAAGCTAGCCAAATAATATGATGGTCAGAAATGTTATAACTAAACTTTTTCTTGAATTGTATATGTATTTATTAGCATACCTATTTGTTAATTAACTTTTGCTGGCATTTCTCAAACGCAGATTTTTTTTATCATTTTGGACATCCATATATTGTTGGTCATATTAAACGTACAGAGATTTAAATACGTTTTTTTTTTAAGTTTTGATATCAAACACACGGAGGACACCAATGTAGCTTTCAATCTATTTAAAAAAAGTTGTAAGTAATATTTTGTTCGAAATAAGTAAAGCAACCTTTACTTTTCGCCGGAATTTTTTATACGCAGCAAATTACGGAATATCTATTTTTATTAACCGCGTTTCCTAGAACGATTACTTCGCTATGTAAATGTAAAATGTATTATTTGGCAACAATATAAAAAATCACTGTTTATTATTCCCAGCTAATTTGCTTAAACAGGTCACTGACTACAGTTCGCGTCATGTGACAATAATTATAAGTAACCAAGCAATCGCTTTAATTTCTCTAACTCCATTTTCTTTTTTTAGTTATTTAATCAAATTTATCTTTTACGTGTCTTGACACCATAGAGCAGCGTTTCTCAACCGGGGTTCCCCGGAACCCTATGTTTGCGCAAAAGGTCCCCAAGGGTTCCGCGAGTACAGGTGAAATAAGCTAATGTACTTTTGACATTTTATTTAATTTCATATACGTAATATTACTAGACACGCACAATATATTCTTTGTTACTGTAATATTGTGATATAGACATCATCCTAACTAAACTATTATGTTATTAAAAAATATAACAATCAATGGGAATATATTTAGTGATGTCTGTACGGCGACGATGTGAAACTACCTTCACTAGTCAGTGCCCACTCAGTGAACGGGACTTGCACTTAAAATTACTTATTTCTTTGTTTTTTTTTCTTTATTTTTAAAGAAATACCTAATCAACCAATGTGTTTATTTTTTTACGTTTGAGTTTCGATTTTTTGTGTGAATGAAAACTCCCTGATGAAGTATTATAAACGAACAGTATGAATTTTATTTAGCATTACCGAAAAATTTGACAAAGAACTATTAATTTTTCCTTAAACCAGTTATTAAAAATATATAAACTATGATATTTACCACGTGAACTACGATGAAAATAAAATGTGAAAGATATGGTATATAATTTTGTTTTTGCGTAGGGGTTTCTTGAGACTTGTAATTTATTTTAAGGTTTATGCAAGGGTAAAACGGTTGAGAGAGAGAGAGAGAGAGAGAGAGAGAGAGAGAGAGAGAGAGAGAGAGAGAGAGAGAGAGAGAGAGAGAGAGAGTTAATTTGAGATTTAAAAAATAAATACTGAATCTTTCACATACCATGTCCTTTCCGAGCGAGGGTGAACATGATTTCGAACAACTTCCAGTTTTGTTGCTAAAGTAGTCCACAAAGATCTGTTGGAACTGCTTAAAACTTGATACATTTGGGAAGGATATTAGAATAATCAAAACCCTATACTGGCATCAGAGTGCCTGTATACGGATAGAAAATGTGTTCAGCAGATATAAAAACAATAGAAAGGACTGTAAGACAAGGATGTGTCTTCACACCGGACTTATTCAATCTATACAGTGAGGTGATTCTAAGAGAATTAGAAGTCCTACTAGGATTCATTATTGGCAGCCACACTCTTAACAACATAAAGTATGCAGATGACACAGTGTTGATAACAGACACAGAAAGAAAGCTACAAAACTCCCACAGAAAGTAGTGAAGGAAATCGAGAAGGACGGGTTAAACATCAACTGCAAGAAAACAGAATGCATGTTTGTTAGCAAAAGGAGAATGCATGTTTGTTAGCAAAGTGAGAATTTCAAATCGGGGAATAAAAAGTCAAACAAGTTCTAAAATTTAAATATCTGGGAAGCTTTTTTTTAACAGAGAACGGAAAGAGCGCCACTGAAATCCGAAGGCGTATTGCGAGAGACAAGGAAGCATACCAAAAGCTAAGCAGCGTAATAAGAAATAGAAAAACATCGCTAGAATCAAGGCAAAGAGTACTAAACTGCTATGCGATATCTGTCTTTCTGTATGGCAGTGAGTGTTTCGATGGTCTTCTCAAAAATGAAGAAGAGTCTTGGAATGTAGTTCTACAGAAGTATGCTGAGGATACAGTAGACAGAACATGTGAACAACGCCGAAGTTTTGGAGAAAATGGAAGCAAAAAGAAAACTAATACTTAACATCAGGAAGAGAGACATTTGAGAATCTAGGGACACATAATGAGGAAGGAGGGCTTGGAAAATCTGATACTCATGAGACAGATAAAGAGCAAGAGATACAAAGGAAAAAAGGACGAATAACCTATTTAGTGAGCTTGCGTAAATGGATGCTGGAACAGGACTGATGAGAAATAACAGAAAGTCTATTAAGAACTGAAAGGGACAGGAAGTTGTGGAGACCCACGATCGTCTACGCTCTGAGGGGACACGGCACATAAAGAAGAAAAAGTCTCTTTACTCCTCTCTTTGTACTTTTTCTGGTGTCGATTTAAGTGGTCAAGTAGGTTATTCACTGTTCAGCCATTTCTCTTGCCTTCAGTGTATCTTATGAGTGTTAAATTCGCCAAATTTCTTTCCTTATGATATATTATATATATGTCTAATCATTTCATCCCAGTCAGAACAATAGAGCTACTAAGATGCAAGGGGTTACTGAGTGCGAGAGAATATGAAAAAAAGAAAAAGAAAACATCATTAAGGGGAGGGAAAGCTCATCAGGAATTAAGGACGTCGAAGGTATGGATGGACGTTGCATTTGAATCTTTGAAGATGAAACTGGAAAGCAAGAAATCGGAAACGAGTTCCAAAAGTGGGGGAGAACAAGCCGTTAACATAGAACTTATGGTTACATCTCGCCATTTCAACTGTAAAGAGATGAGACCTTCCTGCCAATCTAGTAGTACGTTTAAATTTCTAAAGTCTAAATAATAAAGAGAAAAAAGTCATCGAAACAATTACCATGTAAATATCCATAGAAAAGGCACAAGGAAGGTACGTAACGATGGTGGCAAAATAACTGAAGCCGAGATGCCAGGTCAGGACTTATAACATTGCATTACGTTTATTTTTTGTATTTCATCAAGAATCTCTAAATACATAGCAGAAATGTCTGAGAAATTTCAGCTCCCTCTTCCTGGTTTTTAGAAACAATTTAGTAGTTCCTATTCTCCTTAAAACGACCTTAATTCTCACATAGTGTCTATGTTATTCTTTGCGTTCATTAGCAGAAGCATATCTCTCTCATTACAAGCCTTTTGTTCATCTGCCATAAAATTGTCAGCCATTCACAGGCATATAGGGTTTTTTATTGATTGATTGCTTTTTACAGTTTATCAAGCTTTTGCAGGTTATATAAGCCAGACAATATTTGTAAATAATAAGGATTTCTTGATACAAGCCCTACTAATTAAGTAATTAAATGAAGGCAGAAAAGGCGGATTCAAGCCTTTCCCAAAGTTATTTTCGTGTAAGTGAATATAACGAACGCGAAGGGCACCACGTGGCGGTGTAATGGTTAGAAAGCTTGTCTCGCTAGAACAATTACAACTGAGTAGTGAGTTTCGGCCTTGCGCCACATCTAAGCTACGCTTGGAAAATCACTATAACGAACGCGAGGGGAATTTGAACACAGCCGTTATCCATTACACCAACCGCATATCGAAGCTTACAGCACCTGGTATTCCCAAGCCGTCACCCAACTAGGTACTGACCAGTCTCAACGTTGTTTAACTTCGGTTATCGCCCGAGAACCGGTTATTCAACGTGATATGGCCGTAAGCATATTAGATAGCATAGCACTCCAGCAAGTTTTCATTGTTTCTAAGGGCATTTTCTGATCCCTTAAAACATGAATCACAATCTGTTAACAAAATCGATCTCGTTCGTTACCAAGGTGATGCTGACGTCTGACATTTCCACCCCACAACTCGTTTTTACTTCCCAACACAGGTAAACGTCGACTCTTTATTTGCAATCATATACAATCAGGTATTATACCATGCCAAATATCCGTCAAATAAAATTTAGGTGGAGGAAGGTAGATACTTCGAAATATTAGATTTTACAAGTAATAGTCATATTCAGTGCAAATCGATACAGATATATTGTAGCTATCAACGAATCCGACTACTATCAACAGACCGTGGTCAGTAGCAATTCAGCAACCGAGCACACACGTAGGTATATATATATATATATATATATATATATATATATATATATATATATTAAAAAAAGGAAAATTAAATTATCTACTATAAAAAATTAAAACAACTAACCTCATCATCATCAACAACAACAGCAACTCACCTGCAAGTTTCAAATTACAGGTGGCCAATATTATTTACGTATTTATATGCCCATTAAAGAACTGCGTTCCTGATTCAGCCAATTAAATGCTCAACAAATAGATAATTTGTTTTCATATTTTTCATGTCCAGCCAAGCAACAATGTTATAAAAATTTATTGTCGAAACTATTACTTTATATATATATATATATATATATATATATATATATATATATATATATATATATATATATATATATATATCCGATGCGGTGGGAACGAAAGTAATCTATAAATTATACAAATTCTAACGTTCGCAGCATTCATTCAAAAGAGAGCTCAATACATGTAGTAGAGCGATAATTATTTATTTATTATAATTTTATCATATAGACAAAACCATTTTACTCACGACAAAGATGCAACTTGGTTTCAGTGCATTTTAACTGCACATCTACGGGTGAGGGTCGGAAATGGTTAACTATTTCCGACCCTCACCCGTAGATGTGCAGTTAAAATGCACTGAAACCAAGTTGCATCTTTGTCGTGAGTAAAATGGTTTTGTCTATATGATAAAATTATAATAAATAAATAGATATATATATATATATATATATATATATATATATATATATATATATGGTTGCTTCTATATATATATAAAAATACTCGCGTCGCATCTATTTGACCATAGCTGAATTAGGACCCATTTAAACACACACGGACATCAACCAAACTCCGTCTGCAACGTACTCGCAGAAAATACGAATATAATAGCATCATCCGCCTTTAATAAAAAGGCTAAAAATAATGTAAGCATTAATAATAAAAAGGAAAAAGAGAACATTCAATAATAGCAAGTATGAACACGGTCACAATGTGTTGACTATGTTCGGAAAATTAAAAGAAAACATTCCAATCACTACAGATACACATATATAAAAAAGATTTATGTACACAGTTAAAATAAAATCCATGATAATGGCTAATAGATCTCTATAAGGTGTGTCTTCAGCAAGTGGCCGGTAATAAAGTCACATAAAAAAGTCACAAAAAAGAACATTCGAACAGTTTTTACACAAAAGGGGAAAAATGAATAAAAAGCTTCATCGCAATACCTTGTCAGTCGTCTTTAATGAAACATGCATAAAAGAGGGATTGCTACCCAAATGCACAATTATATATATGAGTCCTTGCATACATATTAGGAAATTCCTCTTAAGCATATATGAGGCTGGATAAAAAAGTACATTTAAATTACCCCCTACTGATACATTTATAATACCCTTGTTTTTCTTCTCTTATCCCCTTCTTCTTCTTCTTCTTCTACTTCTTCTTCTTCTTCTTCTTCTTCTTCTTCTTCTTCTTCTTCTTCTTCTTCTTCTTCTTCTTCTTCTTCTACACATCCTCCACCCCACTTTCCATTACCCCCAATGTCGTGTGTTTGTTTATTAATGAAAAAATGATATAGCGTTCATTAGTTTTTTGTTTTTTATTAAATAAAGCATTAAGAGGTCATTTGATAAAAATCACCTGAGGATACCATAAGGTCGAAACCAATGTAGCGGATTTAACTGACCTCCTGATATTTAAAGTATATATATATATATATATATATATATATATATATATATCAGCAATCATATATACAGTGTAACCCGGATATAAGAGAGTTGTCGGGACCGGAGAATAAGTATCTTATATCCGGGTTTCTCATATATCCGGGTTTGGTCTATTTTGTTTAGGTAAGTATGGCTCTAATTTGGGACCATATACAATCTCTCTTATATCAGGGTTTCTCTTATATCCGGGTTACACTGTATAAAGCAATACTTTCGATATTGAATCTTTATAGCATTGTTGCATGGTTGAATTGTCCCTTAAAAAAACATGAAAAGAAATTATGTATTTGTTGAGCATTTAGCAATTTATTAATACGTAGTTTAGCTGTGGCACAAAGACATAAGCATGGAGAACTCAGAATTTAAACTCATTTAGGCGCCGCCATTTTGGTTTTGATAGGTTACTTTTCAATACAGATTAAGCTATACCCCCAACTAAGTGACATCCCCAACACACAATATAATAAACATACGTCTCAAAACAGGTCATGTTCTATGTTAGTATATGTCGACGCTAGTTTGGCAGTAGCAGTAAGTGCTTGTTAGTTTATAATGCAAACACTAGAGACAGACTTCTTGACATTGTCTTGAAAACGTATATATACGTCGACAGCAGGCAATTAATTTATAATTGCGATTTTTAAGCTGTTGCTGTTATTGGTTCGTCTGCAACCGAAACAGTTGTAAAAATCTGAACATTTGCATGACCCAGAGGAATCAAGCTGATGAGAAAAATAAAGCGGTTACACAACAAAGAAAGCACAAGTTCGTAAGAAAGACGGTCTCTTGAGAGAGACATTGTTAGGTTAACGACGTGCACGATTTCAATTTTTATTATTTAATTATTTTGTTATTTATTTGAGTTTGTTTTTGTTTCTTATTCTGTGATTATATTATTAAAGCTACACAAATCTCAGAGATTTAACGAAATAAAAATTCCAAAAGTACAGTTATATCAAAACGCTAAAATTTAACTTCACTGTTTCAAACATCTTAATATAATTCTGCTTGTCCTTTCATTAGTCCCTTAGAACGACCTGCCAATACCGCATAAATAATGAACTATTCCGAATTGGTCGCGTGGAAAGACGAAATGACATATCAAAGACACTGTTTGACTTCAGTAAGAAAAGAAAGGAAGCAAGGAAGGAAGGAAGAAAGGAAGGAAGAAAGAAAGAAAGAAAGAAACACCTTCCATATACCTCATAAATAATGGACTGTTTCGTTTTGATCGCGAGGAAAGTTCCAAAAAATATACCAGGGACGCTGATTACGATGAGAAAAAGAAAGAAGGAAAAAAGAAGGAAAGAAGGAAAGAAAGAAAGAGAAGCCTTTCACATAGTTCATGAATAATCAACTGTTCGGTTTTTGATCGCGAGAAAAGACATATCAGAGACCCTGTTTGATTTAAGAAAGAAAGAAAGAAAGAAAGAAAGAAAGAAAGAAAGAAACCAACCAACCATACAACCAACCAACCGACCAACCAACCAACGAACAAACAAAACAAAATTCACGCAGGAAAGCCGAAAATTTTTCCGAGTACTACGAGTTTCAGTAATCAACGAAAGTTTATTGACTTGAACCTTTTGTCACATGAACCGAGTATTCAGGATTTGAGGACATTTAACTTAATCCCTTTTTCTTCAAAGTAATGTTGTTACTAAAAACTTTTCTCTAAATCTGTTTTTATTATTTATATTTTACTTATTTGATATACAGCTTTCCAAAATTTTAGTTTAATAAAATCTAGTTCGCTACCTATCCGTTGCTACGTTGACGGCAAAATGATCAAAATATAAAATATAAATTGTCTTTTTAAAATACTACTTTATTACAGAATATATTCAGTTTAAATACAAAGGGAGCCATGAAAAATGACTTCAAAGGGCCGCACATTTTAGCTTATACTGTTTTCCTGTTAACCCAGAGACTTGTTGCAAGAAAAAGATGTTCATTTCACTTCCATTCATATTTTGTGCGTATATATATATTTGCGTGTGGATATTTATATTTTTTATCTCAATGGCAGACCTAAAAATATTTCTGTAAAAAAAAAATCAAAAAATCTATTTATTAAAAAAAAAATCTATTTATTTCTGAATTGTTTCCTAAAAGTTTTGCAATGTCTCATAATTATCTGATATTTCAGGTTTTAAAAACTTTTTTTGTGGTGGTGTGCCAATTTTATGATTTTATTGCTCAGCCTAAGGTAGAGGTTGACCAGAATAAGTGGGAAGGGAATGTATTATTCTAAGATCTTATTTCAAACTTAATGAAATTGTTTGCGTGTGTATGTGCCATTGCACGTGCTCATGTATACATTAAATGACACAAACACAACACCGACATAAGCATGCACATTAAACTATGTAAAACATCACTTTTCTTTTTGTACATAGATATTGAACTCGGGAGTTTTGCTAATTGTGTCCACCGTGCTTAATTAAAACTACGACTTGAAATCGATTTCTGTTTGTTTTCGTTCCGGAGATAATGACGGATAGATAATTTATCTATTTGTTTATAGATTTACGATTGAAATGTCGCTACGAGACGCTGAAGTCAGAGAGATATGGGCAAAATGTTTCCCATTTTTATTTAATAAAGTGTTCTACTATACATTCAGTTTCTTCGTCTTCTATCGTGTGCTATGCCTTTCAGCATGCTGACAGTCATGGCTCTCAACATCTTCCACTTCGTTGTTGCTTTAAACGACACTTGACTCTACCATCTATCTTTGCCCGTGTTCTACTCAATATTTAATATTTAGTCCTTTCTTCTCGCTTTCCTTTACTAAGTTGTTTCAGAGTTGTTTTTTTTTAAAATATTTCCTTCCGAGTTCACCTTCAGTACAGAGTCATCTGCGTATTTTATGTTGTTAAAGACCGCCTATAATAAATTCTGCTTGGTCTTCTAGTTGTCTTCGCATCGTCTCCTGTATAGGTCGAATAAATTCAGTGAGAAGACACATACTTGTCTTATACGTCTTTCTATTTTATGGGAAATTTTAGAACTAATAAAACTTAGCGGAAAGAAAAAACAAAGCCCAATTAAGAAGACCAAAGAGTTAACCGGCCGAAAGTTACTGAAGTCCGAATAAATGATGAGATTGTCTCAGCTTATAGCAAGATCATTTCAGGGTCGGCTTTCTAGGTATTAACAGACAAACGCACACATGAGACAATCAGAACAAGGAATAAGGACCTTCATTTCGTGGGTTGACAGTTGTGCAGGGTAGTCTGGAATGTGTCGCCACTGCTGAAACGCATTACTTACCATCTGTGATTACATCCAATGTTTGGTTTCCTTAAAAGTTCAGTAAGGCTCGATGAATGGTAGTAGGTAAAATTATTTCTCGTGTAGATGGATTAAATGACAGAGCACTGATTCGCGCAGACTTTCATGTCAGACGCCATTTTGCCAGACTGTCGGTCAGGCTGCTGCCTATAACAAAGGAACAGAATTATAGGTTAATGGCAAGAAGGTTCAACGTCTCCTGCCATAACACCAACATCTGCCCCTGCTTTCACTGGCCAATATTATAACATAAGAAACATTGTGGGTTATTGTTAGGAAGGTTCAAAGTCTCCTGCCACAACAAAAACCTCTAACTTCGTGGGGCAATGTTACAATATTAAAGCCATTTTGGGTTATTTTGGGGAAGGTTCAACGTCTCCTGCAACACCGCCGACATCCGCCTCTGACTTCGTGGGCCAACGTAACAAAATAAAAAAGCATTATTTTCGGACAGGTCTTCGTAATTTACAACGAGAGCGAGAAATATATTAATCTTTGACAGAAGGAGTCCAGGTAAAAAATGCCACGGAAAATAAGTCAGGAGAAAATGTCACAGTAAAAAAAGAAAAGAATCAGGACATGGTTAGCTCACAGCGGACGGACAAAATCCCAGCTTCTTATCCTAAAATGGACAAAATCCCAGCCTCTTATCCCAAAAGAGGATAAAATCCCAGTCTCCTAAATAAATTGAAAATTCAAGGAACTTTTATTTAAAAAAAAAAATCATTATCACACCACGCAATGTAGTAAAGCCACTAAGAAACAAGAGGTTAAAGGGTGTGGAATAATTAGGAACAGAAACTATACAGAGTTGGAAGAGGAAAGAGTAATCAGGACATTAAATAGCGATTGACATTGCATTTAAATTTCTGCAGATTAAAGTTGACTGGAAAGAATGGAGCCGGAAGAGAGTTCCACAAGCGATAAATGCGAGAAAAGAAACTGTTAGCATATAATTTACGGTTACAACTTGCCAGGTCAACTGTAAATTGACGTGATCTCGACGCCAGTCTAGTACCCCGCTCAAATTTTAATGTTAGATTGAGACTTTCTTCACATGACATCGGGTCTTATGAGATACTAGGACTCCCTAATTATAAAATATATCCTATACTTGACCGTAGCATTGTTAGAAAAACGTTTTTTTAGAGGTTGCATCGATTCACTATCAATTTCTGTTGCAAACAGAGCTGACCCATAACCTCGTGAAGCACCAGACATAAATGGATGACTTGGTTACCGGCCACTATAAATTTTAACTTTTTTCCATGCCAAAATTGTAACTTTTTCCTGTGACTTTATTACCAGCCACGGACAGAAGATACACATTACAGAGAGATTTACCTCCGACTACTCTAGTCAAATATAATAACAATCGAATTTTCTATACGCTTTTTGATCTCCGAAATCTAAAATTTAACACGAGTTAGACTGTACGATCGAACAACCTCAATAATAGAGACTCAAGTAAATCTTTCTTTATTTGTTAACATTTTTTATTGTTTTTTTTTTAATCAAACACATGTTGGGAATTTCGCCTAGTTACTCATTTCTTTCAATCGTCTCAGTAGAAGAGAACAATGCGCGGTTTACGTTCAATACGTTTTGATCGATTGCTTTATATGTTCAATAACTTTTGATCGATTTTATTTTACATTTAAGCTTTTCTTCTGGCCGACTGCCATTTTGTTCTCGTATTTACTTTTTGGTGATAGGTAAATTCCAGACAGTTTCTTTCGGTTTCGAGGTTAGTCTGGCACAAAGCCATAAAGTTCCACTCAAACTACCTGTTCCCTGCATTGTGGAAAAGACTACTGCGTGGATGATTCCACGAAGCTAAAACCTCTTCAAGTCAAAAGTATACGTTACCTATTCTCCATATCTACATAGTCTCAATTTCCTACTTCTTACTCTTACATTCATATTACACACTTAATTTAGTAAGACACTACATTGAGTGGCTCTTGATTCTTGTATAAGGTGAACTTTACAAAAAAATGAAAGAAGAAAACAAGAAAAAAAAAGAGAAATAATCCTTTTCGGCCGACATGCTAGCTGTTCTGTAACAAACTTCCCTTCAAGTAATGCTTCTTTCAGTAACAGTCTACATTGAGTGGCACTTGTGCTTTGTTTGGGGTTAACTTTAGAAAAAAAATGGGTTTACATGCTAGCTTTTCTATAACAAACATCGTTTAAAATACGATTTTGTATACAAAGATTCACCCAATGATAGATTCGAGAGCCACTCAAGGTAGAAAGTTACCGCTAAAATGGAAATGATGAATGTGATGTGAATGAAAGAGAACAGCTCTTGCAATTGTCACTGAAAACACTAACGGATAAACACAAGAAAGATTATGATAATTTTAAAAAATTGGGAAAATATTTCATGTCAAACACTAGGCCGAAGATATAAATTTCTATTTCGAAGTGATAAGTAAAAAAAAATACAGATATATATGGGATTTCCTTTATATATATATATATATATATATATATATATATATATATATATATATATATATATATATATATATATAGTGTTCCATCTCTGCGCCAAGTTGTGACGCATACCTTAAAAATCAGCATTTTTAGTTGAATTCGAAATTCAACAACTGACACCAATATTAAATGCGCTATTACATCAAAGCACCAGGCAGATAAAATATTTAAATTTCCGGCTCCATGCTTTCCAGATAACTTTGGTCTTCAAAGATTTAAATTCAATGACAATTGTTGAATACTGTCTTCTTAATTTTTGTTCTTTTACTGTGCTCTCTCCTTAGTAGTGTTTTTTTTCCTCATATTCTCTGACACTCAGTTGCACCTTGCACCGTAGCGGCTTTATTCTCTTGCTTGGGATTAAAATGATAAAATTTTTGTAATATTCTTATTTGTTTGTGTCTGGCCTAGCTGAGGAAGCTTATGGCCATATACCGTTGAAACACCGGTTCCCGTATGATTATCATAGTTAAGCAACGTCGAGCCTGGTCAGTAACGAAATGGGTGACCGCGTGAGAATACGAGATGCTTTGAGCTTGAATCTGTGTAATGGATAATGGCTCAGAATTGTTAATCGGTGAGCTGAGTTTCAATTTCAGTTGGGTTCGTTATATTCACTTAAGCACAAATACCCCCCCCCCTTTTTTTAAATCAGTATCAAGGGAGTAAAGCCACTAAAACGGAAGGGGTTACAGGGTGTGGAAGAATTAGGAACAGAAACATTAATGAGCAGGGAGAGAAAAGAATAATCAGGAAGATAGATCAGGAGATAGCGAATGACATTACATTAAAATTTTTGCAAATTAAACTTGGCTGGAAAAGATGGGGCCGGAAGGGAGTGCCACAAGCGATAAACTGTTGGGAAATGTATGACTCCACCACTTCTTCCCCAGTTATGGATTAATTAGTACAACTTGTTATTAATTAGTACAACTTGTATCGCTAAATCATTATTATCTAACAATCTAAATATTTGCTGGCTTTAAATAACCTGCAAAGGGTTGATAAGCCGTAGAAAACGAATCAATCGATCTGGACCAGCCGAGTCGCTTTATTTTCTCCTTTTTTATCTTTTCATCACAAGCAAGGCGATAGAAACACTAAGATACGAGGGGCTTACTGGGATTAAAGGAAGCTGAGAAAACTATACATAACAGACAATAAAAATAACAGGATTCAAGAATACATTCAATTAAATTTTTGTAGATCGTATTTGACGGGAAAGCAAAAAGCTAGAAAAGAGTTCCACAGCAGAGAAGTGCGAGAGAAGAAACTATTAGAATAGAACTTACGCTCGCAACTAGCGATTTCAACAGTATAAGGATGAGATCTGTACTGGTTGAAAATTAATGTTATGCGCCCGAGCAGGAGCTACTCCTCCTTCGGGAAGGTCCTATGGCTCATTAGCTGGTAGTTGAGGCGTCCCCAAAAAGGAAACTGCTGAAGTGAGCTTCAGAAATGTTTGTCCATGTACACATAGGCTACCAAAGCGCTTTACACCCCAACTTGTGTCATATTCGTTTTTAGTGGGCGTGCGATTCATGACCTACTTCTGTACCAAACACAAGTACCATCTGGGCGAATTGTTCAACTTATAAAATAAGAGCATGAATTTAATAAACGTAGAACAGAAAATTTGCGGACAAAAATTATTATAAAAATATTTAATAAGCGTACAGTTCGAAATAAACTCCGTTTGTCCGGTTGGTTAGTAGGTTGGTTGGTTGGTTCGTTGTTTGTGATTAACGGCATATCAACACCTCTATGGGTTATTTAATGCGGAGAGTTAAATATTTTGGTGGCAATTTTATTTTATTTTTGGAGATAATAATTATTTAGTGATACAGGTCTTACTATTTAACCCATATCTAGGGGATGAAGAGGTGAGTTCCTACCTTTCCTAAGTATTTTCTTTTGCGCATATGTGAATATGACGAAATCAACTGGATTTGGAACGTGACTCTTCGGAGCCATTACCCATCACACCACCTGCAAATCCAAGCCTATAATTTTTATTTTATTTTGGAAGATAATAATGATTTAGAGATACAAATCTTACCAATTAACACATAGTTGGAGGGAGAGGAGCTGGATTCATACCTAAGGCTATTTGAAAGTAATTTCAATTAAGAATTCCCGAGCCATTACCCATTACACCAACCGCAAATCCAAGCATACAGCGTCTGGTTTTCTCAAGCGGTCGCCAGACTTAACGTTGCTTAACTTCGGTGATTGTACTGGAACAGGTGTTTCAGCGTGATGTGACCGTAAGGCTCTGTGATCGATTAGAGGAAATTGAAAGAAATTAATTAATCGTGCATTTGGTACACCACCTATCTCGAAAGCCATTGCTCATGAGTCACCTACTGTTTATACTCAGTTCCGAATATAAGCGGATCACCTGACTTTATATTTGAGAAATGGGCAAAAATCCAGACCACATGCTCAAGCCGAGACAGCCGATCAACACTTTACTATCAGATGAAGCGCTTTTGTAATTTGCTTCGATTGGAAGTATATATATATTTTAAATTTTAATATTTTAGTATGTAAACTGGTATCTGTGTACATGTTCAAATCATCGACAACGGAGCATCAGTATCGGTACAAATCGATTGGAACATTTAATAAATGAATATTAATAAAGCAACCGACCATTCAAATGCCAGGAGAAATTAAAAGATTAATAAAAACCCATTCCGTAAAATACTTGTAAAATCTAAATAAAACATAGACGATAAACTACACCCGGCAGCAATGCCTCTGATTGGGAGACTGTAACTTTTGAGTAGCGAAGAATTACCTCTTAATTGCTGTTGTCGCAGTTAGCTCCCCTTCATTTCCTTAACCCTTCACCAGGGGTCTCTCTCTCCCGGGTGTATAAATACTGGTTGACCTTTCGCCTCTTTCTCTCTTTTCTCTGCTTACGCGCACGTGCGAGAACTATCTCGATTTCGGCCGCGGGCCGAAACCTCGCACGTGGGGCGAGGTACAAAAACTTTCTCTTAAAATTTCCAATATGTGAACTCTAATACACAACCAGCGTTTCCTATGTTCAGGGAACACGCTAAAACAAAATTCACCCGAACGGACATTCAAAAACAACACAGACATACACAACTTGCCATACAGACACTGTAACATTTTATTCATGTCTTCAATGTATTGTAACTCGTGTTTTAATCTATTTGTAATTCACGTATTAATATAATTTTGTTTTGTACATATATATCGGTCTTGTTTGTTTCTTTGGACTCCATTAAAGTCCAACATTATTATGTAGCTGGACCGGCCAGCGGAAGCCTTAACCTAGAGATAACTCATCTTCTCGTCACACATTCTTCCACCGCGCGGTCCACTACACTGTTGTTGCAGGGTCCATTCTGACCCGGATGGTAGCATATGTTAGGAGTCAAGCTATGGGCAAATGTGAACCTTCAAACAAAAATCAAAATCTAGGAATACGTTTTTAAAGTAAAATTACTAGCAATACATTTTTTTATAAAAAACATTATCAACATTTTTTTAGTAAAATTGCCGTTAAATTTTTATAATAAAATTACCAACAATTTTTTTATAGCAAAATGACAGTCAATACATTTTATAGTTGAAACGAACACATGGCGTATATTATAAAAAATGGTTATAATTAATCTCATTTCTTGTAAAGAGAAACAAGTATTCATTCCTCATTTTCTTTCGTAATATTATCTGGGAAAAATACAGTTAAGTAATTCTAATTTAATCGTGGATTAATACCATTACCGTATTTGACGGCATATAAGATGCACAGGTGTATAGGACACACCTCAATTTACGCAGGGTAAATCAAGAAAAATTAGTAATTAGTAAAATTAGTAAAATTATTAGTAAATTGTACAGACTCGGCTATATTTATGGGGTATTATTTTGGTTAAACATGCCATGATTACAATTAAACGAAAAATAATAGGAAAGAAAGTACACGGGTCTATAAAAACTTTCTTATATCCAAGGTTAAGAAAGCAAAATAAAAATCAAGCAATTATAACAAATGAGCAAAACATTACAGTTAACATTAAAATTTTATTTTTCTTCAAATCCATAAATTTCGTCGTCTTCGTTATCAAAACGGAAACTCATTTTCAGTACTATCATTGTCGTTAAATAATGCATCATCTTCGGTTCCATTGAGATCATTGCTGATGCCACACTTTTTAAAAGATATCACAATTTTTGGTCTAATATTTTCCCAAGCTTGCTTCACCCATTCGCAGACTTGTGCAATGTTGGGTCTTTTTATTCTTCCTGTAAGTGTAAGGTCGTGATCTCGTACTGCCATCCATGTGTTCCATTGCTCCTTCATGTTTAAATCTAAGCAAATAGGTAGCTAATTTCGGCCGACTATCGCGAATTGTAAAACTTCATATGGCATATAGGATGCAGGGGAATTTTAAAATATATTTTTAGTAAAAAAAAGGTGCGCCTTATATGTCATCAAATGCAGTAATTATAAAGTTTGGATTTTCATATTTAGATTTCGGCATTAAATAACCCGTATGCGTCGATATTCCACTAAACAAAACCATCCAGCCAACCGGACACGGAGTTTATTCCATATTGCACGCTTATTAAATATTTCGTAAAATGCTTGTAAAATCTAAGTAAAACAGTGTTTCGTTGTAATGCAATCAATGTAGATATTTTGGGTATTTTTGTTTTACATAGATTCTGAAGTTAGTGAATATCGGCAAAATATTGAACTCGTATATAAGACTACCCTCCATTTTAGCATCGAATTTTTGTCACATATTGGCTTATACACGAGTATAACTGACTGTATTGATTACTTGTAAGTATACTCCGATATCTATTAAACTTAGCTCACAACAGAAAAAAGTTAAATATATTGGAGATCGTGTTGCACCAGTTTTCAAACTAGGAAGGATCTGCTTAATTGGAAAAAAATCAGCGTTTGAAATATCTGCTCTATACCTTAACTCAAATGTCTAACCACTGGGAAACCTACAACAGTCTCAACCACCAAACAGACCTGAAATTGTATTACGATGTGACAGATGCGAATTTTCTCTGTAATGATTAGTATGCATATATCGTAGGCTTCGTTCATTTGTGAATTTGTGACTAATCAGCTTTACCAATTATTTTTATGTTAATTTTTTTTGTTAGCGGGTGGTTTTCACTCTCACAAATATATAAAATAGGGAATGTAACATCCGGTCGTTGAATTGTCACTCACAATATCTATTCTTTGTTTATTTATAATACATTCCAATGCTGATTTTTGTTAAAGCCAGACAAAGCTCAGAGTTCTCGATCAATGGCCTTTACGTTTTTTTCCTTTTTCTCAATTTCCCCGTGAGTCTCTTCTGACAATTGTCCATCCCTTGTGTTTAAATTGAACCTGACTCAAGCCAGAATCAATATGAATTAGGCGTTTATACTCCAACCGTTCAACGAATCATTTCGCATTGTATTACGTAATGGTTAAGGCCTGAGGGACCTGCCCCTGTAGCTGGCCCGGAAGGATGCACGGCCAGCCTGGGTCAGTGCCAACAGGAAATGTCAATACGCATGCGCGCCAAGTACTACTGGCTTAACATAACGACACCATTTTGATGATCTGACGTCGGCCGGAAAATGTATCAAGTTTTGTGATATTTCTATAACTGATAGTCTGTGTTTTTTTCCCTTTTGTTTGAGCCAAGCAGCTGAAATCTAGATAGAAATGACAGATTCGATATCTGAAAGCGTGAGATGGTGGACGGTCCGCAGTGTTTACTGGATCCTGATACTTTCGACCCATAAATAAGAATAAAAATGAATAAACTAAAAGAAAGTTTTATAGATTGGAAAACAGAAATAGAAACAAATTCGCACACATATTAGGTCGTTTGGAAAAATGCATCATTGGAAGAGGAACACAAACTCATTTAAGTGTAACAAATGTTGAAGCTTCTTGTCAGTAACATAATAATCCATATTGACTACATCTAGGTGTGAGTTCAATGCAATGATTTGTGACTCAGTAAAAGAAGTTGGTGGGCCGTGTTCGAATTCTACCACCACCATTTTCTTAAATTCACTTTTGCACAAATACCTTTGGAAATTAGTTTTATTGTATGTATACGAGAAAAAAAAAGACATTTATTATGAAAAAAAAATGCCTTAGAAATTATTTTCCACTGAAAAAAGTAGATGTAAAAAAAGCATAGTCAAAAGCCAAGAATTACGGCAATTGTTTACAGAGAAAATAGTTTTATTATGTTTATGATAGAATAATATTTATTATTAAAACAAAGCATCAAGAAATCTTTTCCATGGAAAAAATTGTAAATATAACAAAGGGATAGTCATTGGTCAGGAATTTAAGCAAGCGTTGATTGAGGGGTTCTTAATGTACATGATTTAGTATGATGACACTTGACTGTTGAATACGGAAATATACTACTAAATTATTTTATATTTCTATTCCAATACTTAGCTTCGCCTAGTTTGACACAAGGTAATAAGTATGGAGCATTTTAACTCAAGGTCAACTTGATAAGCACTTTAACCACTACAAAGAAACCCGTTTCAGTATATGTTGATTATTAGTGCAATACAAGGGAGTATTAGTGCAATACAAGTTTTGTTCAACTCATTCAAATATGGTTAAGTTGTTATTTTGGGGACATAGGAAGAGTAAGTCACATTAAAATAAGATTGGCGGCAGAATATTTTTTTATGTATTTTCTGTAGAATTATTGTTACTGTGGCATTATCAATGATACGCTTAACCTTGAGATCCAAAACAAAAATTTGAATAGATTATCTTGACAATGCATTATTTTTTAAATCTTAAAACGATTTGCGCAGAAACTCTTAAACATCTGAAGAAAGCGAATTGCTTTTCACATCCGAACATTATTTCCATAAAGACATTGAATTTGCATATCTTTATTAAACTCAACGTGAATATAGAGCATCCTTGTAACATAATAACATTTTAAATGAAAATTAAAAAAAAATACTACATCTCTTTAACATTAAAAAGATGGAGAACATCTTTTTTTAATATTTCAAATGTATAAACTGAAACGCCCCCAAAATTATAAACAATTTACCTATTAAAATGTCGTTACACACTACGCCTGCATAATTGCGGCGAAG
Source organism: Acanthosepion esculentum (assembly GCA_964036315.1). Classification (NCBI taxonomy): domain Eukaryota; kingdom Metazoa; phylum Mollusca; class Cephalopoda; order Sepiida; family Sepiidae; genus Acanthosepion; species Acanthosepion esculentum. The sequence continues at coordinate 83,118,843 of OZ038487.1, forward strand.
CGACATGGCATGTAAACCAATAATTATATATTATATTACAATGATTATATATTATAATTGTCGAATGAGTAGAGCCACGAAGGTATATTTTAAGGCTGTTCTTATTGGACACTCTTTCTTGGGAAGAGTATCTACCATTACTACGTGGCTGGAGTGGATTATATTGTTAAATGCGACATATATTCTTGTCTTCTCTCGAATTATGGCAGACTGCAGAATAGATATGAAGTATATGTTACTAGTGAGAAATGATGTGAATACGCTAGAGAGAACAATTGAGCAACAAGGAAGTCTTAAGGAAAGTGTTTGTTTGTTTAACAGCATATCAACTATGCGCCATTTTAGCAGCATATCATTTATGGCTCATTTTATGTCGAAATTTAATTTTCTTCGGGGCGTTATTAGATTCTTTAAAAAAACTATTGCTGGTAATTTTTATTTATTTATTTTCCTTTTTCTTTTTGCTAAACTGTATTACTTGTATTTTTACTATAACTTTTTTCATAATTTCATCGTGTTTTGAACCCAGTTTGGGGGTTAACTATTTGCCCATATCTGGGATCCTAACAAGTGCTACCACCTTGGTCAGGGGTGGGGTGGGTACTGGGGATAACTGCAATTAAGATGTGGTTCCACGTTCCTCAAAACTTTGCTGTCGGATGTGATTTATCGTCATACCCAGGACAGCTTAAGGAACGTAATAACAATAAAGAAACTTATAATTAAATTAAAAAAAAACTAAAACATCTGAAAATTCTGAGACACATAATTCCGGAAAATGCCAATTGAATTTAACACTCAAAATACATATTGAAGGCAAGAGAAGAATGCGGAAACAGTAAGTAACTTAAACCTTTGTTAGTACACTGGGAATGTAAAAATCCCATAATATTTTTTCTTAATAATTAGCTGGTGGCAAATCATATTTTCATAATTAGTCAAGTAGCTTTCCGAAAACTTCTGTCAAATAGCTAAAAGGGATTTCAGATTTTAGTCATAAGATTTGTGTGTGTTACAAGCCGTTTCATTTATTTACTGAAAATAAAACGTAAGCTATATTTGCATATTTGAATTTTTGGAACGAACAAATTCATTTTTAATACTGGCCTTCTAATTCAATTTTCAAAATGAAAACCTTCTGTTTTTTATTTTTATTTATGACTTATACATAACAGAAATAACATTCAAGACAATATGTAACAAGAAAATTAAGAATTAAATCATATATATTTAATATTTTAAATAGGGTTTCGAAAATCACAAAGTAGTACCTAGTTTAGTTACTCCAGTTGGGACCTTTACAGTTAGGATACATCATGTTACCGCCACAGAGCCGAATCACTCATAGTTTCCCCATGTTCTAAACGGAATTGAACGTTCCCCTCACAATTTTCCTTAAAATTGATACATTTTGGAACAGACTCTCACGTAAGTGCTTCCCTGAACACTACAATCTTAAACTCTTCGAGTCAAGGATGCAGGGAGAGGTAACTGTTATCTATCCTCCTTATCCTCATAATATTCACTTTTTACCAACACTTTCATATATATCAACCACCTCGTTCATATTTAGCATTTTAATACTAACCCACCTTGTATTCGGTGAATTCTAGTGTAAAAATAAATTCTGTGACAGTCGTCCCCCTCCTAGAATTACGGAAGATTAAGGAATTTGTGTGACTGGTTGATTGAACAGGAACAAGGAGAGATATTGAAAGGTTACCTAGAGCAACAAAAGATAGGAAGCTGTGGTGAGCCATGATCACAAGTGTCCTAAAAAACTTGGCTGATAAAGTAATTAGGGTAACTGTGGCATTTCAAATGATATCACCGATTCGCCTAAATCTGAAACCCAACATTAAAATTTGAACGAATACTTTAGAGTGAGTAGCCTCATTTGCTTAAATAGTGAAGGATTTTACTGGACAAATTTAGTAGACCTTCTATCTCTCCTCAACAACAGTCCTAATTTGGAAATATTTCTTCTGTGTGATAATAAGAGTTGTTTCTAGCCTTTTCTACTGAACATAGATTTCAACAACGAAACTTATGAAGGATACTGAGAATTCTTTGGCCAGAGCGAGTAAGCAACAAGGAACTTTTAACGAAAATGATAACAAAAAGAGTACATACTCCGAATCAGAAAGA